>JASWHV010000015.1:72289570-72425669 GCA_030760725.1 Neostapfia colusana
GGGTTGTTCCTATGCAAGCTCTGATGTCATAGCATAACTCAATGGCAACACGAAATGTTATGTGGATCAGAATCTGGTTGACTGGTTGTATAAGAGGCTTTGCTTCATAGAATTAATGAGTTTCTTTAGGCTAAAAAGCATGATACCCTTCCTTGATTAGTCCTAGAAAAATTTACATGTTCACTATTAGAGGACTAATGGTGGCTGTATTAGATGATAGGAATAATGAGGTACAGGGATGATTATATAGAGGGATTAGGTGAGGGAAAAAGACTAAACTACCCCTAACCCTAATCCCTCACTAATGACTAATATGCCCCTGTGACACACACATAATTACAGTGTCTAACACCCCCCCCCCCCCCCCCCCCCCGCAGTCACAACATCTAGCCACTGCAGATGTTGAGACTGGACCGAAACTCGGAGAACAACGACGATGGAGGCCCTTCGTGAAGATGTCGGCGAACTGCGTCGTCGTCGGGACATGGTGTACCCGAACCTCGCCACGTGCAACCCGCTCACGAACAAAGTGGAGGTCGATCTCCACATGCTTCGTGCGCTGATGCTGGACCGGGTTGGTGGAGAGGTACACGGCGCTGACGTTGTCGCAGTAGATGAGGGTGCTCCTGGCGACGGGAGTGTGGAGCTCCTGAAGCAGCTGCTGGAGCCAGGAGGCCTCAGCCACGCCGTTAGCCACGGCACGATACTCCGCCTCAGCACTCGAGCGCGACACCACAGGCTGTCGCTTCGAGGACCAGGAGACGAGGTTACCGCCCAGGAAGACGGCGTACCCAGAAGTAGAACGTCGTGTGTTCGGGCAGCCTACCCAGTCAGCATCGGTGTACACGACCAGCTCGGAGGCCGTGTTACGTCGAAGGAGGAGGCCGTAGTCGAGGGTACCTCGCAGGTACCGAAGAATCCGTTTCACAGCGGTGAGGTGCGACTCTCTCGGGTCATGCATGTGGAGGCACACCTGCTGAACTGCATACGAGATATCTGTCCTAGTGAAGGTGAGGTACTGAAGAGCACCTGCAAGACTCCTGTAAGTAGTGGGGTCAGAGACGGGTGTCCCGTCGGTAGCGGAGAGCTTCGCCTGAGTATCCACTGGAGTGGAGCACGGCTTGCGCTCAGCCATGCCCGCTCGCTGGAGGATATCCAGGCAGTACTGTCGCTGGTGAAGGAATAAGCCGCCTGGTCGGTCCTCGACCGCAATGCCCAGGAAGTGGTGGAGACGACCCAGGTCCTTCATAGCGAACTCCTGCTGTAAAGCGGAAATGGTGCGCCGAAGCAGAGCCGGACTAGACGCTGTTAGTACAATGTCATCGACGTACAGTAGGAGGTAAGCAGTGTCACTGCCACGTCGATAGACAAACAGTGAAGTGTCCGACTTAGCTTCGACGAACCCCTGTGAGACCAAGAAGGAGGCGAACCGGCTATACCAGGCTCGCGGTGCCTGCTTCAGTCCGTATAGGGTTTTGTTCAGCTTACAGACCATGTCTGGGTGAGCTGAATCAACAAACCCCGCCGGTTGACTGCAGTACACCGTCTCGGTTAGTGTACCGTGGAGGAAGGCATTCTTGACGTCCAACTGGTGGACAGGCCAAGAACGCGAGAGAGCCAACGACAGAACGGTACGAACCGTTGCCGGCTTTACCACCGGGCTGAAGGTCTCGTCGTAGTCGACTCCAGGGCGCTGAGTGAAACCCCGGAGTACCCACCGTGCCTTGTACCTCTACAAGGTACCGTCCGCCTTCTTCTTGTGCGTGAACACCCACTTGCCTGTGACAACATTGCCATGACCAGGACGGGGAACCAGGTCCCAGGTCCGGTTGGCAAGCAGAGCCCCATACTCTTCCTCCATAGAGCGGCGCCAGTGAGGGTCGACGAGGGCGCTACGCACGGAAGTAGGTATGGGTGAGATCGAAGAAGAATCGGTCGGTGGAGAAGTCGTCAACGAGAAGGCAGCTCCAGCGAAACGCTCAACTGGCCGAAGACTCCCGGACGCAACGTCGAGTCACCATCGGGTGGACGTGACCAGGATCCCTGTGGAGAAGAGGAGGGTTGTACACCGGACGCTCGGGTACAACAACCTTCTCTCTTCTCGGGGCCACGCGTGGTGCAGCTGGAGTCGGGCCGCCTCCCCGTGCTCGTCGCTGGTAGACAAGTACGGGGTCGGCGAAGCGAGAAGTCGTCATCGGTGCAGCGTCTAGTGACGTCGGGCTTGCTGCAGGTGATGTCGGGGAAGCTGAGGCCGCGTGTGGCGCAGTAGTCGACGTCGGGGACGCCGAGGCCGCGCTTGGCGCAGCAGGCGTCGTCGGGGACACCGGGGCCGCGCGTGGTGCAGTGGGTGACGTCGGGGGTGCCGAGGCGGCGCGTGGCGCAACTGGTGTCATCGGGGACGCCGGTGCCGCGCGTGGCACAGCAAGTGGCGTCAGGGACGTCGGGGCCACGTAAGGCACAACAAGTGGTGTGGAAGACGCCGAAGTCGTGCGTGGTGCAGCGGGTGGGTAACCTGCAAGAGGTAACCGACAAGGTCGCTGTACAGGAGCGGCCTCGGGGTCAGTAGAGAAGAGGGAATCCAACTCAGCGACGGAGTCAGAGGACGGGGTGGAAAAGGGAAAGGAAGACTCGTCGAAGACGACGTGTCGGGAGATCATGATACGACGAGTGGTGGGGTCAAGTCACCTGTACCCCTTATGGTCAGGGGAGTACCCAAGGAAAACACACTGAGTCGAGCGAGGCGCAAGCTTATGGGGAGCTGTGGCAGAGAGGTTCGGGTAGCAAGCGCACTCGAAGACTCGAAGATGGTTGTAAAGAGGATGGGTGCCGAACAAAGCGAAGTGAGGGGTGGGAGCACTAATCGCCTTAGTGAGGAAGGCGATTAATGAGGTAGGTGGCAGTGTGAAGCGCCTCCGCCCAGTAGCGAGCAGGGGTAGAAGCCTGAAACATCAGGGAGCGCATGACATCGTTGGTGGTCCGAATCATGCGCTCAGCCTTGCCGTTCTGGGGGGAGGTGTACGGGCATGACATGCGCAACTGAACACCGCGAGAAAGCAGAAAGTCACAGAACGTAGAGTTGTCAAACTCGCGCCCGTTGTCGCACTGGACCGCACGAATCGTGCGCCCAAACTGGGTGGACACCCAAGCGAAGAAGTGAGAAAGAGTACCGAAAGTATTAGACTTTTGTCGCAAGAAAAAAGTCCACGAGTAGTGCGAAAAATCATCCACGACCACCAAGTAATACTTGCATCCAGAAACACTAAGAACAGGTGAAGTCCAAAGATCACAGTGAATCAAATTAAAGATGTGCTCGACACGAGTGACAGTGTGGAAAAGGAAGTCGAACATGGCGACCCAACTGACAAGCATGGCAAAGAGACTCATGGGTACCCCGAGTACACGAAATCACTGAACTACCAGACAACTTCGACATAGCATCAACACTGGAGTGGCCAAGCCGACGATGCCAAATGGTCGAAGAAGCTGTCGTAGTTAGGGCAAGAGGCGGAGCGGAAGCAGGAAAACGCATCGTGTACAGGGGACCCGTACTATCACAACGAAAGAGAATGCGTCGAGTAGTAAGATCCTTCACAGTTACACCATAAGGATCAAACTCAAGGGAAACATGGTTGTCAGTAGTAAAACGACGAACGGAAAGAAGATGCTGAATGATGTCAGGAGCAACAAGAACATCACGTAGCTGAAACGAATCCGTCGAACCCGAGTCACCTACTGAGGTGACTGGAAGAGTCGACCCATTCCCAACAACGATAGATGAAGGATCAGAGGGACGGGAAGGGCGGGTAGAGGAGAGGATACCGACGTCAGGGGTGGTGTGGTACGAGGCACCGGAGTCCACCACCCAGTCAGGGCCACATGGCGTGAGACCCTGCCGGTAGATCGATGGTGTAGATCGGGTCCCGGCATGCCCCGGCGGTGGCGGCGCCGGGAAGGAAGACAACATGCTCGGACCCTCGACGATGGTGCCAACAGAGTAGGCAATAGCCGATCCAGGTACATCAGCCGATGGCGGCCGAGAAACACCTCCTAGGGTGCCGTCGTGGGGGGCTGCAGGACCAGCGGCCCAAGGGGCGGCTGTAGCTGCTGCGGGCCAGGCAGCGGCGCCGTCGTGGGGCACTGCAGAGGCGACGACGGCGGGCCAGGCAGCAGCGACTCGAGGGGTGGCAGCGTTGGGGGCTGCAGGAGCGCCGACGGCGCATGGTGGCAGCGGGGCGGCCCAGGGCAATGGCGCGGCGCCGACGGCGGCCCAGGGTGGCAGCGCGGCGGCGGCCCAGGGTGGCGGCGCGGCGGTGGCAGTAGAGGCGGCGGCCCCATCAGATGGCGCAGCGGCGTGGCTGGGGTGCACACCAGCAACCCCAGTGAACCCGAATCTGGGCGCGCGCCGGCTCTGCCCGAGATCGGGCAGCCCGGGCGCGGATCCGGCGGCGGCGCCCTAGGGCACAGCGGCGCGGGCTGGGGGTGCGCCTGCGGCAGAGGCGGCGGCCCCATTAGGTGGTGCGGCGGCGTGGCCGGGCTGCGCACCAGCGGCAGCAACAGCAGCAGGCGGCGCGGCAGCGCAGGCCGGCGTTGCCTCAGCGGCCGCGGCGGCGGCTCCGGCGGCCGGCGCGCCGGCGAGGCCGGCGGCAGCGCAGGCACGCGGGGCGGCGGCGGCGCAGGCGCGCGTTGCCTCAGCGGTGGCGGCTCCGGCGGCCGGCGCGCCGGCGAGGCCTGCAGCGCAGGCACGCGGGGCGGCGGCGGCGCAGGGCCACTGCAGCGGCGGCGGCTGGGCCTGGGTCATTAGGGTTAGGTTAGGCCCTAATCCTAATTAGTTCCTAGCTGATACCATATTAGAGGACTAATGGTGACTGTATTAGATGATAGGAATAATGAGGTACAGGGATGATTATATAGAGGGATTAGGTGAGGGAAAAAGACTAAACTACCCCTAACCCTAATCCCTCACTAATGACTAATATGCCCCTGTGACACACACATAATTACAGTGTCTAACATTCACAAGCTTTATTGAGTTAGTAATCTTGAATGTTTTTTGACTAGAATTACTATGCCCTGCTTTGCTAAATCAAATTATGAACAAAAATAGCAGGAAGATGAAGTATGGGCTCCCTGTTTAGTGTTCATGTACTGAATTCTGAACCAGATAATTTGGCCACTGCCTCTGTTCAACACCTAAGCCAAACTCAGGTAATCGTCAAACTATGTTAGATCGTAAATCTATAAACTAATCCCTCAGTATGTTACCACAACTTTGCTCAACTAGTATAACAGGTAACTCTTATATCTTTAGCTTATGGTACACACACATCGTTCTTCGCAATTGCTTGACCTTTTATCAAGCTCCTAAGCATATAAATCTGTTTTGTGCAGCTATCAGTGTTTCTAGAGATTATACATTACTACATTAGTTATGAATCCTAATGCATAATTTTGTAACTTTAAGAACTTCATTTGTGGCAAATTTTTATCTCTTAATACGAAGAGTGGAATCCTTTTCTTGAATGTCAATGGTCTGTACTATATCTTTTGGTCGGATTCCCATTCTACTGGAATCAGTATAGTTCATGATAAATCATATTATAGTTGGACCCCCCTCAAAACTTTACCTGGATGCTTAGACCTATCTGCGAGGGAGTAGCCACAAATGTGACCTGTCCTTTGACTCACCTCTTATTATTTCCTCTACTAGTTTTTCCCCAAGTATATGATAAAATAATTACTATGGTATTTTGTTGGAAACATGCTTTTGTTTCACCATCAACTGCAATTGTTTAAAGCTCCTTTTCATTGTTATTTTGCAGGGATTACACCAATCCTTATCTTCCAGTCAACCATTCTGCCTTGGATGGTAGTACATTACAGGTATTTTCTTTTTCAGAAGATCACAAGAATTCTGACCTTTTAGTGTCTGTTTTGCCATTTTATATTCCTGCCTTTTGATATGCCCTGGCAGCCTGCTATTGGTGCTGATGGAAGGAAAGTGGAGGCTGAAGGCAATGTTCTTCTTGCATCAATTGAGAATATGCAGTATGCTGTGTCAGTGGATGTTCTTCATACCGTAAGCAATTAGGAAAATACTTCCAGAGCTGTTCTCCATGATTTTGTTGTAGTGTGCTTAATCTGTGTCAACTTTGATTATTCAAATTCCAGGTGTTTTCATCCTTTGGTACAGTCCAGAAAATTGCTATTTTTGAAAAGAATGGAGCAATACAAGCTTTAATTCAGTACCCAGGTACGAGCATGATTCATCTTAAGTTATATAATCAGAACCTATCCCATCAGTTTTTTTAACTAGTGATTTGATCTAGCAGACTGCCCCTTGCAAGATCGACCTTAGTTACTTTGTGATGTTATATTGATACAAAACTAGAACTATTGATTCTTAGCTGAAGTTTGCGAAAAACAAAAGCTTTTACTGTACTATTACCAGAAGTTGGAGCTTTGGCATCTTTCGATTGTCTATTTGCTGTGCTTTGTGCTCATTAACTAATCTTTTTATATTGGCATTTACTTTCTGTGGGTAACTAATCTGCTTATATTGCCATTTACTTTGAGCTTGCTAGACATCAACAGATTCTATTTATTATTCCATGTGCTTTTATAATAATTTGTTATAATCTGATTAAATCTTAAACTACACTTCAGATGTAACTACAGCTGCAGTTGCAAAGGAAGCACTGGAAAGGCACTGCATTTACGATGGTGGCTACTGTAAGCTTCACCTGTCATACTCTCGTCATACTGATCTGAATGTAAAGGTATAATAGGTGCATTTTATTTGGTGTACATTGGTCACAAAAACTATCTGATTGGCCATAAAATATCAAAACCAAGTTGTTGATTTAACACATGCTGCCCTATTTTGATTTGTCCACCATGTGAAATTCCACATTTCCACTCGTATTTCAGGCACACAGTGACAAGAGCAGGGATTACACAATTCCAGCTGGTGTAATCCAAGGGGTACCCCAGCCCCCTGGTGTACCAGCAACATCCTCTGGGTGGCAAGGTAATCCTCAGGCATTGCTGTTCAAAGCCATGGTTCCAATGAACAAGTTTCGAACTGGAATCAAGGCAACACAGTGTATCCTCCAGCCCCTGGAGCATACCCAGGCCAGATGTATTCATCCCCAGTGCAGCAGTACCCAGCATCCGTGGGCTTTCCTACCCCTCCTTCACAGCAGATGCCTTCACCTCACCATGGAAATCAACAGCCCAGAACAGCAGGTGGTGCACCTGGAACAGGCCAACCTCCACCACCCCCAGAATACTACCGTTAAGTAGCTGATCCTGAACTGTATTATTGAGTTCTTTTGTTGCAATGTTATACAGCGACTACCATCCTTGTCATATTTAGACAGTTTTGATTACAGATATGAGCAACGAATACAAAAGTGTGGTTTCCCTTCTTCCTCATATGCTTGTATCGAGAAGATTATTCAACCCCATTTGTTTTGTTGTTTCTCGGATATTCATGGGCTTGCAATCATGAATGGCTAACATCACTACAGGAAATACGACACCTTACGACGGCTAGCTTACATACGACGACCGGTCATGGGCCCAATTACTTACGATAGTTTGAACTTTAAGCCGTCGTAAGTAAGTAAATCATCGAACATTACATATAACTTATGAGGGTCTAACTTCGGGGCCGATGTAAGTTAGCAGGTCGTTGTAAATCGTTGTCTACATCTTGCGGGCCGTTTCCTTAATTTCTTTCTCGCTCACTCCGCGCCGCTCGCTGTCGCCTCACCTCCGCCACGCGCCGTCGCCTCTACCGCCCACCTCGCCTCCGAGCTCGGCGCCAGCCGTTAGGTACGCCGCCCTCCCCTTCTCTCTATTAATGTGCCGTTAATTTTCGTCGCCGCCGCCGTTGCCTCGCCGCCGCCACTGCTGTATGCCGCCGCCGTTGCCCCTCCCCCTTGTCACCACAGAGGTGCCCCCCTCCCCCTCCACCCGACCGGGCCCCCACCCCCAGCCCCCCCACCAGAGATTTCTATGAAGCCAACCGATCACATGTCCCAAGCATTTTTGTCCATCCGTGTCGGAGACCAAGCTCGTCGGAGTTCCTCCGCGGCCCGCCGCCGTCGCCGAGTACTCTCCGACCATTTTTAGCCCTAGTCGTAGTTCCTCATGGTCTAATACCCCATAGCGGTGAACCTTGGCTCATACGCCATCACTGGCGGCGTGCCACTCTCGTCGTTGTCTCTCCCTCTCTCGCTCTCTCTCCAACTCTCTCTCTCTTTCTCCCCCTCTTCTCTCTCTCTCTTCCTCCCTCTCTCTCTTTCTCTTCCTCCCCCTCTCTCTTCCTCCCTCCCTCTCTCTTCCTCCCTATCGGTACCCTGCCGACCGGGTACCCCCGCGTGGAGGGGAAAAGACAGCCCAGGCCCCGCCTCTCGGCTGAGGCGGGCGCTAGCATAGCCACGTGTCCTTGGCCCCGAGGTCTGCCCCGAGGCTGCCACGTGCACTTGGGCCCTAGAGCCTACACGTGCCACTGGCTCCGGTCCGAGCCTCCCCGCTGAGGTGAGGTCCGAGGCTGCCACGTGTCGGTGGGCTCTGAATCTCCTCCCTGCCGAGGAGGGCTTCGGAGGCAACACGTGCCCTTGGCCCTGGGCCGAGCCTCCCCCGCTGAGGTGAGGTCCGGGGCTGCCACGTGTCGGTGGGCTCTGAACCTCCTCCCTGCCGAGGAGGGCTCTAGAGCCGACACGTGCCCTTGGCTCCGGTCCGAGCCTCCCCGCTGAGGTGAGGTTCGGGGCTGCCACGTGTCGGTGGGCTCTGAACCTCCTCCTTGTTGAGGAGAGCTCCGGAACCGACACGTGCCCTTGGCTCCGGCCCGAGCCTCCTCGCTTAGGTGAGGTCCGGGGCTGCCACATGTCGGTAGGCTCTGAACCTCCACCCTGCTGAGGAGGGCTACGTAGTCGACACGTGCCCTTGGCTCCGGTCCGAGCTTCCCCGCTGAGGTGAGGTCCAGAGTTGTCACGTGTATCCCGGCTTCGAACCTCCTCCTTGCTAAGGAGAGCTCCGGAGCCGCCACGTGTCCCTTGATCCGTCGAGGGCCGTGGTTCGAGGAAGTCAAGGAGGAAGTGCGCTGTCAGGCCGTGTATTCAAGGCTCGCGCCTTCCCTAGAAGCATGGCGCCCGACGCACGCCTACACCTTCTTCCCATTCGCCATTACGGTGAGAAGACAGGACGGCGAAGCATGACAGTGGTACAGTGTCGCCCAACAGCACAGAGCCGCTCAACAGAGCGAGAATAGTGTGGCGACAAGACGACTTCTTCATCATCACCTGCCACACGAAAAGGGGTGCTCAGAGTGCCACGCGACGGGACTTAACTCCCCCACCAACTACTCTACTCAGAGTGTAAAACCCTAGATAATGTATAGGGTTCATACAGCTTCGGGGCCACCTGTTGGGCCCCAAGCCTCATTGTACCACCCCGGCCTTGGACTACAAAAGGACTGGGGTATCCACCCGACAAAGGGTTGGCAAGCCTGCGACTCTCACACTCATACACGCAAGCAATAAAACAATCACACCGTGGACATAGGGTATTACGCTCCGGCGGTCGTAACCACGTAAATATTGGTGTTCACTCGCTCCCTCGAGTTGGATCGCTCTAGGGACGTCAAGCCCCTCCAATCAAAGAACCTCCGGCTGCTCCTGTAGTAGACCGGGGGAAGTGTCGTCTCACACTTCGACATTTGGCGTGCCAGGTAGGGGGCTTTTCGCTTTCTTGGCGACCATGGTGAATATCACCTCCCTTGGTGAGACTTCTCGCCCAACTCACCGTCGTCTCCAGGTGGGAGACGAGAAGCCACCACCCGCTCCAGGGCAGGCAGGTCTGGCTGGCCGATGAACAAACGGTCGGTGCGCCTGCGGCACCCACGACGCCCATGTCAGAACGGGTCGACGACCGCACGGTCAGCGTGCCCTCGGCGCTCACACTGCCAGTGACCGCTTCCTCCCGATGGCCCTCTACTCCGTCGGTGGCGACAATACCACCACGACTGAGCTCGGAGAGTGTGCTCGATGCAGCACGTGCCCTGCTCCACAATCCTCCGGGCGAGGGCGCCACCCCTGAGGCGGCAGAGCATTGGAGACACGTCGACGACCACCTCGCTGTCCTAGTCGCGTACAATGACGGTAGCCCGCGGGACGACAACCACTCGAGTGACGGCCATAGCTTACGTCAGGGTCGAGCTGAACCGTCGCCACGCGAGCGAAGATGGTCGCGTCACCATCGAGCGACGTCGCGAGAGACGTCGCAACCTTGAGAGAGAGAGTATGACACCCCGAGTGACGTGCCAGCGGGACGTGCCCCGCAGACCCCTGACTCTCCAGGGGCAGTCGGGGGATGCATGGCGCTCGCCCCACACCTTCGCATGGTGGTCTGACCATCCAAGTTCCAGCTCCACTTGCCGGAGAAATACGAAGGAACAGTTAGCCCCCCCGAGTTCATGCAGATCTACTCCACCTCCATCCTAGCTGTAGGAGGGGATGAGGCCGTCAAATGCGCCATCTCGTCCTAGGAAGAGTTGTGCTGGAGATTCACAACCAACTTTGGGACTTCCTACACGTGCCCCGGCACCGAGCTCGACCTCCACGCCGTGCGTCAGCGCGAGGGGAAGTCGCTGTGATCCTTCATCCAATGATTCCCCCAGGTCAGGAACACCATCCCCCGCATCTCCAACGCCTCTGTCCTCATCACATTCCGATAGGGCATTCGCAACAAGAAGATGCTCGAGAAGTTAGCCACGCACGACGTGCAGGAGGCCTCCAAGCTCTTCAGCATGGCCGACAAATGCACCAGGGCAGCGGAAGGCCGAGACTAGCACTCGCGACCTGCCTCCACGGCGGGGAGTTCTGGAGAAGCCGCTGCTCCATGCAGCGGCAAGAAGAAGAAGACCAGAGTCAGGGACAAGCCTCTGCCGGGGCACCCACCCCCGCCCTTGCAGCGGCCGGTGGGGGACAAGCCCCGCGCACCGACAAGTGCCCACGACCGTCGTCTGCCAGCGATGACGGCCAATGGTGTCTGGTGCACAACTCGAGCCGCCACGGTGCCAGTGAAAGTGCATCTAGATAATTACCCGTGGGTTTTGATGATTAATGACAACACTTAAGGGACTAATAAGCATTGCAAGTGTGAGTACAGGTGATTAAGAAATCTACGAAGATGGATACACTCAAAAAAAAAGAGAAGAAAAAGGCAAATGCACAAGAAAAATAGAATTTAGGGTTTTTAATTCTTTTATGTTGAGTTTAGTCTTTGAGCATGAGTGTGATCATAGAGTGAAGTGCTGAGAATCATCTAAGAGCTCATAGTCCGAGTTTAGGTTGAGTGGAGCGAAGATTTGGGATAGGCTTGGGAATAGTGCCAGACTTGTCCAGGCTGGAGGGCCGGACTAGTCCGGTACATCGGACTGATCCGATGTAAAACGGAACAACATGTTCTGTGTGAGTTTGGACTTGTATGGGGTGGAAGGACGGACTAGTGCAAAGAATTGGACTATTCCGATATAGAACGGAACAAGAGTTTCTATGTGAGTTCGGACTTGTCCGTCTGGGGACGGACTAGTCCGTTGAGAGAGTGTTTGAGCCCTTCAGGAGCTAAGTCCTGAATGACCGGACTAGTCCGCGCTTTGAGGCCGGGCTAGTCTGCAGGTTCAGACTAGTCTGTTTTCAACCAAAACAGGAGGTTCTGTGTGAGATCGGACTAGTCCTACGTGAGTCGAACTAGTCCGTTTCGAACTTGGAAGTAGCTGCGGAGACTAAGTCTTGGATGGCCGGACTTGTCCGCCCATGGAGGCCGGACTAGTCTGGTGGACCAGACTTGTCCGTTCTCAACCGGAACAATGGTTTCTGTGTGAGATTAGACTAGTCCGTTATGGACCGGACTAGTCCGTAGAATCTGACCGTTGAGTTGGTAGAATCTGACCGTTTGGTAGGTGAAGAGTGATGTCATCGGTCCCCGCAGGCCGGACTAGTCCGGGGTCAAAGGGCGGACTAGTCCGGACTTTTGCAGTAGGCAAGGGCTAGTTCCCGGGACCTTTAGAAAAAGGGGTTGCACGGGCCTCAAAGAGAGCAACAAGCACCCTAACGATGAAATAGCCTTCCTAGAGCTTTTCTAGTCCCCTCTCTTCAAATTCTTGGAACCCTAAGTGTGATTCTTGAGGGTTTGTTAGTTTTGGGAAGAGGAGACGAAGGGGAGTGTGCACTATAGAGCTCTTGGTTGATTCTCTCGCACTGAGTGAGAAGTGTGCTGTTGAAGAGCATTGGTTTGTAAGTGCTTTGGGCTGAGTTCTCGTGGGAGCCTCAAGTTGTGAGTTGCCACACGATATATTGTGAAGCATATGTGATATAGTGGAAAAACAAGGCGACCTTGGTGGTGGATTGGTGAGGAAAAGGTTGAGAGCAACCTGGTCCTTGGTGGACTCCTCAACATGGACGTAGGCTTCTTTGTGGAGCTGAACCACGGGATAAATATTGTGTCCTTGTCTTGTTGAGCTAAATTCTCTGTGACCGGACTAGTCCGCCCTCAGGACTAGACTAGTTCGCACTCTGTGAACTAATCATTTTATTAAGCCGTATTTCAGATTTTCCGCCTACTCACCCCCTCTAGGCAACTTCCAGCCAGCGACTGTTGTGAGATCAAGAAGCTTGCAGAGCGCTTCCGTGAGCTGCAACAACAGCGGCCGCGTCAAGACGGCGCACCCTCCCGCCAGCGGGAGGGCAAACAAAAGGCTAAACCTAAGGCCGACGCTAAGCAAAAGATGGAGTATCAAGACGCCGAGTGGGCGTTGAAAGCCGTCTACGACCACTCCGACTCCGACTCCAGCGCCGACAACGAGCGACGCAAGGCGCTCCACGTCTAGTGAGACGTCCCCCCGTCGTGTGGCAAGGGAGACACTCTCTTACACTAGTGCAGGGGGTCGAGGCTGCCCTCCCACCAGAAGTTACCATGGGCTCATCCCACGTCTAAGCATATGACAAAGCTACGCATGACCAGCTCTGGCGTGAAGATATCGACCTCGTCGACGAGGAAACGTGGCTACCAGCTACTCAAAACGTGCTACACCGCCAAGCGCTCCGGCGATATCAGCAGCAGTTCATGCGGAGTAGACAGCTCGAGGTAGGGTGACCTGGTGCTTCGGCGAATACTTTCTCGAAAAGGGCTGACAAACTCTCCGCCAGCTGGGAGGGTCCCTTCCGAGTGACATAAGTATGCCGCCCTAGGTGCGCCCACCTAGCCACAGAGGATGGGGTACCTCTACCCAATACATGAACATAGAACGCCTTCGTAAGTTCTACCCTTAGCGCAGCGGTAGGATTCTTTTTTCTCTCTGAAAAGGTGCATAGAGTATAGGAACAAAGCTTAGAACAGCTAAGCTCCGGAGGAGTCCTGCTAGTCTTGTTATCCGGATCGGGTCGCTGTCTTCTTGTACAGCCTGTCTCCTCCTATGAAAAAAGCCTAAAACAAAAAAATTTGTCTTACCCTCCGTACTCTTTACAGTTTGTGCTCCCTCATGCATATCAACTGTAAATGGCACGTCCGGAGCCAGTCCTACATACTTGTCCTAGGTCCCGTGGCACTGGAAGGTCTTCACACTGAAAGTTTAACACCCGAGGGAGGTCTAGAAGGCACAACCTTATTAGTCTGGTTCCGTACCCTAAGCCTGCCTCACTGCCTCCCCTGTGCTACAACTGAGTACTTGGGGGCCAGAAGGAACATGCCTACCTACAAGAAAAGTAACTGGACCCCGAACATTGCCCCATTTCTTTTTGTGCTTTCTTTCCATACCGCTCCGACCGTGTGGGCAGTGCTCAACCATAGTAGGAGATGTGCTATCCTTCTGCAGGCAGGTCTGCTTGAGATACCTATGGCGTACACGGGGGTCCCTGTGGTTGCCTTGTTGATCGGGGGCCCTATGGTGCCGAATGGTCCCTCCCCTTAAAGGCTTACGCCAGCGGGAGGTCCAGGGTGTGTAGCGTGCTTTTCCTGGTTCTGTACCCCAAGCGTGCACACTCTGCCTCTCAGGCGCTACAGCTCAATACCGGGGAACCGGACGACTCATACCCCTGAGCAAAGCTTTAACGGTAACTTGGTATTCTTTGGTTGTCTCATTGCCTGGGGCACTATAGTGCCAAATGGTCCCTCCCCTAAAAGCCTTACGCCAGCAGGAGGTCCAGGGTGTGTAACCTGCTTTGCCTGGTTCTGTACCCCAAGCCTACACACTCCGCCTCTCCAGCGCTACAGCTCAGTACCGGGGAACCGGATAGCTCATACCCTTGGGCAAGGCTTTAACCATAGCTCGAACGATCCACGTCGAATTACCCAAGCCCCGTAGCTTAGCTGAGGACCGTAAGCCACAACAAAACTAAAAAATAGGAAAGAGTGACCACAGAGCACGACTACTACTTTTTTGTGCCATGTCTTCAGGTCCAAACAGATCCTTGGCGTCCCGGACCTTCCAGGAGGCCCGATGCCAACGTCTTGCCTCATCCAGTCTACTTGGTAGGTGCGCCAACAACTCAAGACAATACAAGACGTGACGCAAAAAAGTCTTTAGTAAATAGCAGAGCTCCAGCATACAAAGGAGGATACAGAGGTGAGCGGGAGACCTAGGAGCTATCCGCGCTGGAACCTAACAGCTACAAGTCGGGCGACCTCCTCCACGGCAGACTTGGCCACCCCCAACAGCTCTGTGTTCTGGCCCTGATCCACAGGTTCCAGAGAGACGCTGGGGTCGCGGTTCCAAAGGCAAGAGAGCACATGCTCTGCCACCTACTGGGCCGGAGCCTTGCCTTCGGCCTCCAGATGCTCCCCCATGATGTTCTCCAGTTCCAGGAGCTTCTCCCGGACCGAGTCCAGGGTAGGGAGCACATGGCTCACCTCTTGAGCCATACCACCAGAGCGCAAGGGGCCGAAGCCGAAGGGTTCCAACGCCGCCTCTGCGCGGCCGAGGAAGTCCCAGTCCTTCTCTGCCTCAGCGGCATGAGAAGTCCGGAGATCTTCGACCACCTTGGCAGAAGAAGCCAGCTCCGCCGCCGAGCTCCTCCTCGCCAGCTCCTGCTCTCGGGTGGCTAGCTCCTGCTCAAGAGCAACCATGACCTGCTCCTTGGTGGCCAGCCACGCGGTTTGCTTGTCCAGGTCACACTCCCTGGCCGCAGCGCCGAGCTCCCGGTCATAGACTCCCTGAAGCCGCTCCTTCAAGCGTTCCCGCTCTTCCTCATGGGCGGCCAGATGATCGGATAGCTCCCTCTCCTTCACCTCCGCCTCCTTCTCCCTCTGAAGGAGCATCTCCCGAAGTTCCGATGGAGATGAGAGATGTGCATCGACAGTAGCATGGAGGTCCTTGGTCTTAGACAAGAGGCTCACAACCCTATTATTGAGCTCGGAGACGATAGCCTCCCTCTCCTCGAGGACTTCCTCTCGCGCCTCAAGCTGCTCCTCCCGAGCCTGCGCCTTTGCCCTGGCGGACTGGACCCACGCCTTCAGTAGGTCGTCCCAGTCCCGGAGGCTAGAGCGAACTGCTCTCACGAGCCGAGGGAGCGGGATGGCCTTCGGCATCGCCAGGCGAGGGACTGCCTCGACACCCTCCGATTGTTCATCTTTCCGTGGGGCAACCACCATGGCATCCTGCGGAGGAAGAGGAGGAGGGCTGGCAGCTCGCTCAGGAGCAGCCGCGCCGCCACCAGAGGTGTTTGTGCCCACCAGTTGGCTGGCCTCGGGGGCCCGGGTGCCGACATCCGCAGCCGCCCTAGGCGCAGGCTCGGGCACTGCCGCCGGCGTGGGAGCTTCGGCGAAGAAGGAGCTACGGCTTCCGGACTGCTACGGAGGAGGGGTGCTCCGCTGAGGATCCCTGCAAGGAGAAGCATCAAGAGTCAATTACGCCGCTTCAGGAGCCTTCCCCGACGACGGCTTCCGAGCAGGGGATGCACCCAAGGACTTATTTGCAACGTAGGCGCGTCAGAGGCCCACTTTGAAGCTCAAGTAGCGCCATCCACCCTTCCTACGGCCGCCTGGGCTGCTCTAGCAGCAGCAGCTCCAGAGCTGCCACCGTCGCCGGTCTGCGAGCCCGGTGCGGCACCGCGGGAAGCCTGGGAACTCCCCGTATGGGGCACTGAGACAGAGCTTCCGTCGGAGTGAACCAGCTTCCTCATCGGCGGTGAGCAAGAGCGCGCCACAAAAGTGGATCTACCAGCCGACTCCTTCCCTCTGTTTGGGAGTGAGTTCGGCGCAGGACCTGCCTGGCCACCAGCACTGTCCGCTCCAGGGATCTCCACGCCCCGCGAGGGATCGCCGGGCTGCATGTCGGTCAGCGGGACCCTTCCGTGACGGATCTTTCCGTCAAAGGTGGCTGACTGCTAGCCGAGCAGGCGCCTCATGAGCGCGATGTCTCCATCCCTGTGAAGCGTGGAGAAACAGAGGCTGGAAGACATGGTGGCGAGAAAAGGTTGAGATCGTTGGGGAGCGGAGGCTTCGAGCGCGCAAGTGGAAGACGAAGATCGCAAAAGGTAGGAAGGTATCGCGCTTCTCCGGAAGGCTTCCTTTTCTACGTCCGCAATCTCTGGCAGGGCAACAGGCGCGATGTTTGGGTTTCCCTTGTCGCGTACTATTCGCCTCCCCCAATGATGGGTAGGACCCAGGTCCACCTGTAGATACTGGGGGCCAGGCGGGTAGCTTCTCGGGAACGTTCGGCGGTTCCCGAGAAAAGCGGTATGGTGGAACTGCAGCGGCCGACCCGAGGGCTAACGCGGTAAATACCCCGGGGAAACCCTTCGAGCACATCGCCACGATCCGCCAGTCAAGAGCAGACACACGTCCACTACACCGACGACGTGCTGCCGCTTCGACTGTCGAGTACGCCTGTTACGCTAAGGACGTGCAACCTTTTCGTCTCCCAGATTCAACCATACACCCACTACGCTAGAATCTCGCGGTCGCTTCAGCTTCCAAACTGCAGGCTCAAAGCCACCATGCGGGAAAGATGGAGACCCCAACCGTGGGCTCGTTGCCTTCCATGAGATGGGCCCAGGGGCCACTATCGGTACCCTGCAGACCGAGTACCCCCGCGTGGAGGTGAAAAGACAGCCCAGCCCTTGTCTCCTGGCTGAGGCGGGTGCTAGCATAGCCACGTGTCCTTGGCCCCGACGTCAGCCCCGGGGCTGCCACGTGCGTTTGGGCTCCGGAGCCTACACGTGCCCTTGGCTCCGGTCCGAGCCACCCCGCTGAGGTGAGGTCTGGGGCTGCCACGTGTCCGTGAGCTCTAAACCTCATCCCTACCGAGGAGGGCTCCGGACCCGACACGTGCCCTTGGCTCTGGCCCGAGCCTCTCCACTGAGGTGAGGTCTAGGGCTGCCACGTGTCGGTAGGCTCTGAACCTCGTCCCTGCTAAGGAGGGCTCCGGAGCCGACACGTGCCCTTTGCTCCGGTCCGAGCCTCCCCGCTTAGGTGAGGTCCGAAGCTGCCGCGTGTATCCTAGCTTCGAACCTCCTCCCCGCTAAGGAGAGCTCCGGAGCTGCCATGTGTCCCTTCGTCGAGGGTCGTGGGCCGATGAAGTCAAGAAGGAAGTGTGCTGTCAGGCCGTGCATTCAAGGCTCGCGCCTTCCCCAAAAGCATGTCGCTCGATGCACGCCTCCGCCCGTTCACCATTACGGTGACAAGATAGGGCGGCGAAGCATGACAGCGATACAGTGTCGCCCAACGGCACATATCCATTCAGTAGAGCGAGAAGACGCGGCGACAAGATGACATCTTCATCATCGCCTGCCACACGGACAGGGGTGCTTAGAGCGTCAGGCGGTGGGACTTAATTCTCCTACCAACTACTCTACTCAGAGTGTAAAAGCCTAGATCATGTATAGGGTTCATACAACTTCAGGGCCACCTATCGGGCCCCAAGCCTCATTGTACCACCCCGGACTTGCACTATAAAAGGACCGGGGTGTCCACCCGACAAAGGGTTGACAACCCTGCGACTCTTCGTGGACGTAGGGTATTACGCCCGGCGGACCGAACCACGTAAATCCTGGTGTTCACCCGCTCTCTCGAGTTGGATTGCTCTAGGGACGTCTGAAAGCATCTAGGCCCCCGTGAGATATGGTTTCGGTGATTAATGACAACCGTTCGTTATTACTAATGAGTTTGTGGATGCGAGGTTTCACGTACATCACATCAAACATTTAAATGAACTATCTATTCACACCATCTACTGCTCATTGGATACAAATGGAGACCCTTCAACGATCCATCTAAGGGGTTATTCGATACTCATGAAAACTAAATGAAGAACTCATACAACGACTCTATTTTATCAAAATTGGCAACACAAGAAGCTTACACTTCATCGTAATATCATTTCAAACAAGTGTCAAAGAGGTCACTCAAGAAGATTCCAAAAGATCAACTCAAAACAACTCGAAGCAAACAAGTTGCAAGCACCGGATCATCCGATGTCTTGCAAAATGACTACATCGGTCGAGTTTGAGTTGGCAGAAGAAGAAGACCTCAGAGCCCAGTACACACCGGATCATCCGATGTGAAGGAAGTGGCACATCGGTTGATCTTAACAGAAGGATAATGTCTGAATCAATTCTGAAGATCAACTCACCGGATCATCCGATGATGAAGTAAGTGTTCGTCGGTCAATTTCAACCGAAACTTTACTTCTAAACCAATTCTGAAGATCAATTCACCGGATCATCCGATGATAGTTGAAGTGACATCGGTCGATTAAAAGATCCAACGGGTATATCCAACGGTCACATCTGACACATGACATCAGCTAATTTGGAATTCGACCGATGATCATATAAAGGGGTACATCGGAGGATCCGATGTTCACTGAAAAAGTCTGCCTACTTTTCCAACGGCTATCTCGTGTAGGCTGGCTATAAATACCCCTCCAACCGGTCATTTCGACAAGTCTTGATCACCAGAGCCTCTCTAGATATTCTCAAGCATTCAAGACCAAGAGCTACCACTTCCACACTTCAAAACCTCTTGTACTCCAACTATAGGTTATATCTAGCTAGAGAGAAGCTTGTGTGCGTCCATTCTTGGTGATTGGAATCTCTAGGCTAGTGAGAGAGAGTGTCTTGGTGACTTCTCTCACCTTGTAAACGTTGGAGGAAGAAGAGATCACTCCGGAGCTTACCAAGGTGTTTGTGGAAGCCCGGAGGATCACCGTTGTACAAGGCTTGAGCTCCACCTTGCCGGAGAAGGCGAACGGAGAAAGATAGTGGATTCCCTCGTCTTGGTGACTTGGGAGTGGCTATACCCTTTGGTGGGTGCCACAACGTGGACGTAGGAAGATTTTTGTGATCTTACCGAACCACGGGAAAAATCGCCGTGTCTCCGAGTCTCCGCGGGAGTTTGCATTTTTCTCCTCACCCCTTACTATTACGCTTTTACTATTCCGCACTTAACTCTCTTGCTTGCGTAGTTAGTTTGCATAGGGAATTGGGCTTCAACCATTAAAGTTTTAAATTGCTCTAAAATTTTAAAAAGCCCAATTCACCCCCCCCTCTTGGGCGTTTCGATCCTTACAACGTCAAGCCTCTCCAATCAAATAACCTCCGCGGGCTGCTCCCGTAGCAGACCGGGGGAAGTGTCGTTTCACACTTCAACACTCCCTCCCTCTCTCTCTTCCTCCCTCTCTCTCTATCTCTCTCCCCTCTCCACCTCTCTCCATCGCCGAATCCTCCACCAGAGCCCCCCACCCCAGCACCATCACCAGAGCTCCCCCCTCCCCACCCCCACCCTCCGGTCGGGATCTTATAGGTTATAGCTTATGTGTTGACATACAATTTTATTCGTCGGAGTAGTTAGTTATGAGATGCATATTCGAATAAAGATCACAAATGGATAAATTTGTTGATTAGGGCATGATACATGATAAATATATGTAGCATGATTAGGCAGCAAAAACCATAAAAAAGTTCATGTGACTAGTTTGAATGTTTCAGCATTTTGATTGCTTGAGTGTATAATATCGATATGTAAATAGACGGGCTTCAGGCCGGCTCAGCTCAGCACAACCCATTTATGGCCCGACATGGCCCATTTAAAGTTGCACCATTATCGGGCGTGCAGTTGGAGAACAACTGGGTTATGCTGCCGAAATTTCTTCTGGATCCGGACCCCGCGTCTCGTCATAAGCACGTCCCTCTCGGTCACTCTTGGGTGGGTTTAGGATTTATCCTTTCCAATAGATGTAGGGCCGTGACATTAAACAAAGTATAATGTGAACTTAATTTCTCTAGCTTTATACTACAGAGTAAAATATGGGTGAAGATCGCACTTTGCTCCTCCTCCTCCTGTTCCTCGGTGACCAGTTGTGACCAGCCGTCTTGGTCACCAGACGTGGTGCCGCCGCAGAGGCGACGGACGAGGAGGACCCACTTTGCTGCTCCTCCTCCCGTTCCTTGTGAGCGGATCACCATTCGTCCACTCGAAGTCATGTAAACAAATTGTATAGTATTAAATATTTGATGTTGTCTCCCGATACATAATGAGTTAAATTTTTTTGCAGATCTTGGCACGACTGTTCGTTCACGGGCCAGGGAAACCACAGGAAGTTTAACGGTGTCATCGGGGCTTTAGTGCGGTTGCACTATCCTGGTGTCATCGACGGTGTCCCTGCTTTATCGTGGGACGACTATGCTCGTGTCTCTCACGAGGTGCATGGCACCCTTCAGGGGCTGTGTGGAACAATTTTATGGTAATATTCAATGCTTACATTTTTTCCACCCATTTAAAATGTTAATGCGGATCGATTAAATATGTGTTTTCTTAAAGCTGAGGTACCAGTGAGAGGACTCGAGTGATAGCATGATGGAGCACGCCACTGCTGTGTTCCACACGAATGCTCGGAAGCTCGTGCTGCATGCGCTATCGTACGCCCACATCCAGGTGATAAACGAGTACAAGAAGCGACATCAACAGCAGCAGGGAGGGGGTCCGTTTAGGAAGGACTCCGACACGTACTTGAACGAGGATCAGTACGTGGAGATAAGTTCTTATTGTTAACTATTTCTAATAATTACTTATGTTATCAGTATTGATGAAATACTAAATATGTGCAGGTTATTATTAGCTGGTTAGGGCCAGCCCGACGCGTACTGAGCTCTTTGTCGGTACTGGGATAGCCAGGACTTCTTCGCTAAGTCCACGAAGGCTCGAGCCTGCAGAGGGACGGACGCCTAGCACAACTACGGCGGTGATGGCTACGTGTGTTTTGCTAAACGCATGGTAAGTATATTTTAAGTTCGTTTATATGTTCATAATATATTTATCCTACTAACACGTATCTAAAGGAGCGAGAGACCGGTCATGAGCCAACACGGACCCATGTTTTAAAGAGAGGTCACAAGGGAAGTGACCCTTCTCATCCTGGGCAGTGCAGTCAGGTCGCGGCCGACCGACTGGTAAGTTTTCAGAATTCATTATTTCAATTATAAGTAATACTATTAGTGACACGCTTACACCATTTCTTTGTTTTTAGGAAAAATATGCGCAGGAGGTCAAGAAGATACATGGCAAAGGCTATGATTGGGAAAACGCGCCAATCGAGCCTACAGCCGTATACGCAAGCGGCGACGGGAAGGCCCATGGACGGTGAGTTGGTCAATTATTTAATTTTTTGAATCTTCCTTCTTTTACTTATTATTTTTCTATCTTTTGTGGGTTTGCCATTTTCGATGGAGTTGTCGACTCGAGGGCGGCGCGACCTGCGAGAGGCACTCCATCGACGGAGGTCGTCCGTTGGGCCGTCGAGTGGCCCTCATCTCTCGCAGAGGGACTTGGAGCTCCGTGCCATGGAGGAGTGGCTTGCACGAATCCAGGAGGAGCTGGACAGGACGAGGGCCGTCCAGGAGTACCAGACCAACCTCATGGCCCAGATGCAGGCATAGGTGGAGGTAAGTAATTTAAATTACTGTAGTTCAGTTTTATAGCATTTCAGTAATATGTATGTTCTAATATTTTGTAATGACATGCCTTAGCTCGACAGACTGGCCAGGAGCTCAAGTTTCTTGCGTGGCCGCAGCCGCCACAGGCGTCCCCGGCACAACCGCCCCTAGCACAGGTACCCCCGCCACTGTCATAACTCTTTAGTACTCTTTAATACAGGCAGGGAGATGAAGAGAGAGAGGGATGGGGAGAGTGAGAGAGAGGGAGCGGGGGGAAGAGAGAGAGGGAGTGTGAAAGAGGGGAGAGAGAGAGGGATGGTGATGAGACATCAACCCCGACAAAGGAACGACTACTCCAACTAAACCAACACAGGCGCCACCAGGACCACTCACTCGAGCTCGTGCACGTGAATTAAACTTCGTAACGATTCTGAAGAATGAAGGACCAGAAGCTTCCTAAGTGCATGCGCCATCTATGCTCATGGTGAACCTGCCCAGAATAAAGCGTAGGTGCTGCGCCACCTATCTAAATTAGGAAAGGGATCAAGGAGATGGCGTGGCTGATTGGGCGCCTGTTCCCTGCCTTGTGGGCAGGCTGGCCTCCACCTCCTCCCCCTATTTAGCAAGGGGTTGCGCCCCCTCTTTTGGTTGGGTTTTCTTTGATAGGTTTAGCCCTCGTGCAAACATCCTGTTCTGTAGTTGTGCTCAACGGCCACATGTGGACAGCCATAGTGAACCCCAATTCGTGAGTAATTGATATTCAGTTTTGCCTACATCTTGTTCTTGCTTGTTTCTTCTATTGCTTGCAGGAATAGAACCTCGTGTTCAAGTTGATCTTGCCACCTGCACGGTCAATAACCGATTGGAGTTGGTTCAACGATTGCTTAGGCGCAACGACCTGTTCGTTCGTAGTCCGATCGCGAGTCACCTCCTCCACCAGAAATTATCCACCTCACCGAAAGATCGGGCACTCCAGCTCTATCAAGTGGTATCAGATTACAGGTTGATCCGTGAGTTTTATCGAGTTTTATCCCTTTAATTTGAGAGCTATTCATCATTCTATCGTTCACCAGAAAAACCACAAAAAAACTCAGGTTAGAACCTTGTCCCTGAACCTTTTGGCCTTGCACTTTTCTTTCAGTAATTTTGTGGTGTTGAATTTGCGTGCATTTATGTCACTTGTTGCTGGTCGCCTCGTGTTTGCGTTGTTCACCACCTTTCTTCTTTCGTTCATACATCCCACGTTTTTACCTTCCTACTTGTTTCGTTTGGCAAGTTTTCATCCTTTCTGCGTGGCACATTTGGGGCGCCTCATCTGGTTATCAAAAAAAAGGGAAGACAAGAAACAACAAAGGAAAGAAGCAAAGGCACGGTGCAGAATAAAAAAAGCAAAAGAAGGAAAGTGAAAGAAGGCAATCATAAATTGGTGCGCCCCATATCCTTACCTAGTATCTTTTTTCCTTTTTTGTTTTTGGCAAGCAGCACCTCCATATCTGGTGCGCCCAAGCTTTCTAATTCAGGACCGTTAATTTTTTGAAAGCAAGACCATCCTATCTTGTGCGTCATCTTTTCCAGCCAGGGATTTGGTGCACTCTCTCCATTTTTGCACGCCTACCTTCCACGTCCCCTTGCCTTTTCTATTTGGTTTCACTTGGTTCCATCAGCATTCAACTACGTGTTTGCACCCTTATTCAACTTTACATTTGCTGATTGATTGTGCTAATCCTTGCTCTAAAAGTGAAGCTTTTCTACAGCTCCACAAACACCTACAGCGTGCAGGTTGTGTCCTCTGGCAATCACTCTATCCAAGCTTCTTTGGTTGCACCGCTGGTTGCAGGTCACCCCTGTTGGCGTGGTAAGAACAAGTAAGACCTTGATACGGTTTTTCTTTAGTTTGAGCGCCCTGATCTACAAATCATTACACTAGCTGTAGGACATACTATTTTGTTCCTTGTTTCTCTTGTCTTTGCATTAACTATGGCAGGACCCTTGGGGGATCTATAGGATGAGAAAGCCCTTCCACATCCCCCTCGTACCAAGGGCGTCATACAACATTTTGAGCGACAAATGCGCCTGCAACTTGATGGCCTCGCTGAAGACAGTTACGTCACCAACGAGCGCCTTGGTCCGCTTGAAACAGCACAAAGTGAATCCAGAATGGCGTTCCAGGAATTAAGAACAGCCCAAGCCACCACAAACACCACCCTCGGCACCATCATAACACGGCTTGACGAGTTGTCCCAGCAACTTGCGAGCTACAGGGTGATACTGATTATGGTGGCGACACCGAGCACGACGCTCAGGCTCGTCGTCGCCAGCACTGACGTCGTCGCGGGGTACGTAACCAGGAAGATTTTTTCTCTAATACTAAACTCACTATACCTGAATTCAATGGTACATATGATCCTGATGCTTATCTTGAGTGGGAACTTGCTGTTGATAAAAAAATTGCATGCTTTTCCTGCACACCATCAAGTTAAAGCTGCTACTATGAGTTTACCCATTTTGCTTCTATTTGGTGGCGCGAACATTGCAACAAACATCCCTCTGAAATCCCTACCACTTGGGATGCTTTAAAAGTCCTTATGCGCCACAGATTTGTTCCCTCATATTATGCTCGCAACTTTCTACTACAGCTTTTAAAACAAGGTACACACACTGTTGAAGAGTATTATCAGGAGCTGCAAACTGGTATGATTCGTTGTGATTTAGTTGAGAACAATGACACTGCTATGACACGTTTTTGGGTGGTTCTGTTGAAATATAAGTGAATTGTCCACCCTTTCCCATCAGCTTAAGCTTTTGGGGTCAACTAGTCGGTGCATTGTAGCTTAACATGGTATCAGAGCCTTGTTAGACACATGACAATGTCGTCCTCTTCTTCGACCACCTCCTCCCAAACCTCCTCTGCCATAGATGCCGCACCTAGCTCCTTTTCATCTATTCCCATCCACCATGATGTTTCCATCCGCCTCAACAAAACCAATTATTCGCTATGGTGTGCACAATTTCTCCCCTACCTCCACAGCATCTCCCTGCTTGGCTATGTTGATGGGACTGTTAAATCGCCGGCTATCATGATACCGGCCTCCACAGGAGATAGTGTCGAGCAGATGCCCAACCCTGCCTACCATACCTGGTTCACCCAGGATCAGCATGTCCTCAGTGGCATCGTCTCTTCAGTCACGGAGGAAATACTCCAAGATATTGTGACTGCCTCTACGGCAAGGGAGGCGTGGCAAATTCTTGAGCGCATGTATAGCGCCAAGTCGCGTGCCCGGGTGGTACATCTTTGGATTCAACTCGCCACTCCCAAGCGCCCAGATCAATTTGGGCCTGACTACTACCGCCATGTCAAAGGACTTGCAGCGTCCATGGCGGCCGCCGGAGCGGCACTCCACCCTGATGAGGTTCTCTCCTATCTCCTTGGTGGCCTTGGTCAGGAGTATGATTCATTTGTCACCTCTCAAACATCGATTCCCGATGCTCTTTCTCTTGATAATGTCTATGCTAATCTCATGGCATTCGGAGCTCGGCTCGATCGCCATAACAATATGCAGCAGATCCAAGGAGGTGCTTCGGCTAACTTTGCCGGTCGTGGCCGCTTCCCTCGTGGCAATGGGCGCGGTGGTTCTTCAGGGCGCAGTGGTGGCAGGACCACCTCTTTTCGTGTTGATGCACGACATGCTAATCATGGTGGTGCCTCTCGCCCTACATGCCAAATATGTGGCAAGGTGGGTCACACCGCGGTACGTTGCTGGCATCGCAAAGATGGCTCGTACAAGGAAGATCCACCGCATGCGGCGCACGTGGCTACAACGTCTTCAGGCTTCGACCCCACCTGGTACAGTGACACTGGCGCCACTGATCACATCACAAATGACCTTGATCATCTCGCTGTTCGGGAGAAGTACTACGGTGAGGACACCGTCCAAGTTGGCAGTGGAACAGGTTTGCCCATTAAAGATATTGGTCATTGCAGAATTAATACCCCTGCTAGTTCCCTTATTCTTAACAATGTCCTTAATGTTCCTACAATTGCTAAAAATCTTATCTCAGTTCAAAAGTTAGCTCGTGATAATGATGTTTTCATTGAATATCATCCTGATCATTTTTTCATTAAGGATCGGCAGTCGAAGATCACGCTTCTGGAAGGAAGATGTGAATCTGGCCTCTACCCCATCGAGTCATCAAAAGTTGAATCCGCTAGAGCAGCCTTTGCCACCACCACCTTTAGTAGAGAGCAGTGGCATGCACAGCTGGGCCATCCATCATCTCAAGTGGTTCAATCTATCCTGTCTCTAAATAATATTCCTAGTTCCAATAAATTAAAACATCGGTTTGTAATGCATGTCAGCTTGCCAAGAGTCACCAATTACCATATTCTAGTTCTATTCATGTATCCACTTCCCCGTTAGAACTCATCTTTTCAGATGTCTAGGACCTTGCTCCTATCTCCAGTGGAGGCTATAAACATTATATTAGCTTCATTGATGATTACAGAAAATTTTCTTGAGTTTATTTAATGCGTGATAGAACTGAGGCGCAATCTATTTTTATTCAATTCCAACGCCATGTTGAACGTCTACTTGACAAGAAAATTAAGTTGTGCAATTCGATTGGGGTGGCGAATACAATAAGTTGCACAACACATTTTT
This sequence comes from Neostapfia colusana, assembly GCA_030760725.1. Lineage (NCBI taxonomy): Eukaryota > Viridiplantae > Streptophyta > Magnoliopsida > Poales > Poaceae > Neostapfia > Neostapfia colusana. The sequence continues at coordinate 72,316,164 of JASWHV010000015.1, forward strand.
TAAATCTCTTGGCATTACACACCGAGTGTCTTGTCCTCACGCTCACCAACAGAATGGATCTGCCGAGCGCAAACATAGGCATATCGTTGAGACAGGCTTAGCTCTTTTGGCTCATGCTCACATGCCTCTCAAATATTGGGATGATGCTTTCCTGACTGCCACATACCTCATTAATCGTCTTCCTACTCGGGTTCTTGATAATTCTACTCCACTAGAGAGACTCCTTCGTACTCCACCTAATTATAGCATGCTAAAGATTTTTGGGTGTGCTTGTTGGCCTCATCTTAGACCTTACAACAGCCACAAATTGTCTTTTCGATCTAAACGATGTGTTTTCTTGTGCTATATCTCCTTGCATAAGGGTTATAAATGCCTTGATCTTGACACCAGCCGTATCTATGTATCTAGAGATGTCGTTTTTGATGAAGGAATTTTTCCCTTTACCGACTCCTCAACTACATCTACCACAAACCAGTCCTTCTCTAATGATTTAGCTTCCCTTCGTCGGGTCCCTGGCAGTGGTTTTAATTATTGCAATATCAATGTGCTTTCTGGTGCTCCTAATCTTTTGCCTGCAGATAATGCATCACCAAACAGCTTCAGCAGTGCCTCATTCTCGGGCTCTGCATCGCCAGACTCACAGGCGAGTGGCACTGCCGACGTGCCATCGCGTTCTCCTGATGCCGTGCCGAGTGGGGACAACGCACCTGCTGGAGGTGTTTCTTCGCTGCACATTGATAGCAGTCAGGCAGTTCACGTCGACTCACATGAGGAAGCTGCTGCAGTTCCCTCTGTACAAGGAGGCCACATCAATTCCACTACCAAACAAGCTGCTGCTACGCACCCATATGGTACATGCCTACAACACAATATTAGACAGCCTAAGACACGTACAGATGGAACAGTAACATATTCGGTGGTGCGCTCATCATATCAAGAACCTAGCAGCTATCAAGAAGCTATTAAAGATCCAAATTGGCGTAAGGCAATGAATGATGAATTTCAGGCACTCGTAAAGAATGAGACATGGCATCTGGTTCCTCCAAATGCTGGGCTTAATGTTATTGATTCCAAGTGGGTGTTCAAATTGAAGTGCAAACCTAATGGGTCCGTTGATCGGTATAAAGCGAGGTTGGTGGCAAAAGGATTCAAACAAAGGTATGGAGTGGATTATGATGATACTTTTAGTCCCGTCGTTAAACCAACCACAACTAGACTATTGTTATCTCTTGCTGTTAGTAAAGACTGGACCCTAAGGCAGATTGATATCCAAAATGCTTTTTTGCATGGCAAACTAAATGAGGAGGTATATATGAAACAACCCCCTGGATATGAGGATCAAAACTTCCCTGGTTATCTTTGTAAACTAGATAAATCTCTTTACGGATTAAAACAAGCACCAAGGGCATGGTTTGCAAGATTCAGTACTAAAGTGTTGCAGTTGGGATTTAAGGCCTCCACAACAGATGTATCTTTATTTATCTTCAACAAGGGAGGGATTCAAATGTATATTCTGGTCTATGTTGATGATATAATTATTGTGAGTTCCTTCTCTTATGCAACTGAGAAATTGTTGAAGCAACTTCAGGAGGATTTTGCAGTTAAAGATCTTGGTGCACTTCATTATTTCCTCGGAATTGAAGTTAATAAGACCACTTATGGTATTCTATTGTCTCAACATAAATATATACAAGATCTCCTAAAGCGCACTAATATGCTCAATGCAAAATGTGCCTCGACACCCATGGCGGCAACAGAAAAGCTATCTCGGCATGGAGGTGAATTATTATCAAATGAAGATGCAACAAAATACCGGAGCGCTGTGGGAGCTCTACAATATTTAACCTTGACAAGACCCGATATTGCTTATTTAGTAAATAAGGTCTGCCAATTCCTTTCATATCCCACAATCATTCATTGGTCTGCAATTAAAAGAATTTTACGGTATCTTAAGGAAACTGCTCGCTACGGCTTGTCAATAAGCAAGTCAGGATCATCTCTACTCTGCGCCTTCTCTGATGCCGACTGGGCAGGTGATTGTGATGACAGAAGAAGCACCGGGGGTTATGCTGTGTATTTTGGAAATAATCTTGTCGTTTGGAGTTTAAAGAAGCATCCCACGGTTTCTCGATCCAGTACCGAAACTGAATATATATGTTGCTAACGCCACAGCGGAAATAATATGGATTCAGGTATTGCTGCGAGAACTTGGGATTGATCAAAAAAGACCACCGAGTTTGTGGTGCGATAATATTGGTGCAACATATTTATCAGCTAATCCTTTCTTTCATGCACGGACCAAACATATTAAGGTCGATTACCATTTCGTTCGAGAACGAGTAACAGCAAAGGAGTTAGATATACGGTACATTTCAACAAAAGACCAGGTTGCTGATATCATGACCAAGCCATTGGCTGCCCCCTTGTTCACAAGGTTTCATGACAATCTAAAGTTATCATCGGCAAGTATAGAGTGAGGGAGGGTGTTAGGATTATTAAACATAGAAGTGTATATCTTAAATATAGAAGTGCATATCTATTCTTAGAAGGACATCATCTATTTTTGGAGCTGAGTCTCCTCTTGCCGTGTACCAAAGGTCACGCATGTAACCTACCATATATGTCATCTTCTATATATATGAAAGGACCTGCCCCATAGAGGGCACTGCGCTTCAATCCTATTAACATAGTATCCGAGCCAGAGATCTCGAGTTCGAATCTTGGCGGGCGCGATTTATTAAATAAATTACAGCCGACTCCTATTCCACGTTTGCGGCCCGAGGGAGCCTGCACGTGAGAGGGAGTGTTGAAATATAAGTGAATTGTCCACCCTTCCCCATCAGCTTAAGCTTTTGGGGTCAATTGGTCGGTGCATAGTAGCTTAACAGGTTTAAACCGTGAAATTCAGGATCTGCTTGATTATAAGGAGTACACTAATATTACTTCATCTTGCTTGTAAAGCTGAACGTGAAGTGCAGGGACGACATGCGAGGACACAAGCTAACTCTTTTGCAGGTCACACCACGTCGTTCCATTCAGGCCCTAAGCCTGTCGCCGTGTCACCCCCAGCAGCGCCATCACCACCTAGCAGCACTCCGCGTGACAAGACAGTAGCAAAAAATCCAGCGCCACTTCCAGCAACAAAGGGTGCCTCATTCTCTAGACGCACCAAGGATATTCAATGCCATCGCTGTAAAGATTTTGGTCACGTGATACGGGACTGTCCCAACAAACGCAAGCTGATTATCGGTGACAATGGTGAGTATTCTTCAGCTAGTGATTCTGAAAACACCATATATGCTATGCTTGCCACTGACGTTGCAGGAACCCAAGAAGAACATGTGGATGCCACGGATGCTGACAAGTACGAGAGTCTTGTTGTACAACGTGTACTCAGCACGCAGGTTGCACAACCAGAGCAGCACCAGCGCCACACCTTGTTCCATACCAAAGGCGTTGTGCAAGAACACACCATTCGCATCATTATTGACGGTGGCAGCTGCAACAACTTGGCAAGCACAGAAATGGTGGAGAAGTTGTCTCTTCCCACGTGGACACACCCACACCCCCACCATATTCAATGGCTTAACCAGGGTGGTAAACTCAAGGTAACACGCTCGATACGTGTTCATTTCTCTATGGGGTCCTATCATGATTATGTTGATTGCGATGTTGTTCCAATGGAAGCCTGTTCGCTTCTGCTCCGTAGGCATTAACAATATGATACGGATAGCTTACATCATGGTTGCACAAACCATTACTCTTTGATGTTTAAGGGCAAGAAAATAATTCTTCATCCAATGACCCCTGAACAGATTGTCAAAGCTGACATCCCCAGAGCTAAACAACAACAGCAGCAACCGCACATACAAAATGAAATTAAACTGAAAGCTCCTGTTTTGCTTGCCATTAAATCTGATTTTGATGACATACGTGATGATAATCTACCTTGCTATGCGCTTGTATGCTCTCATATGCTGTTTTCACTAGATGATACACCATATTTGGACAGGCCCCCTGCTGTTACTAAGCTTTTGCAGGACTATGCCGATGTGTTTTCGAAGGAGTTACCACCAGGTCTTCCTCCCATTCGTGGCATTGAGCACCAGATCGACCTCATCCCAGGCACTCAGCTTCCCAACCGCGCCCTGTACCGTACCAATCCCGATGAAACAAAGGAGATTCGGCGCCAAGTACAAGCGTTACTTGATAAGGGCTACATTCCTGAGTCTCTTAGCGCTTGCTCTGTTCCTGTTTTACTTGTTCTAAAGAAGTATGGTACTAGACGCATATGCGTTGATTGTCGCGAGATTAACAATATCACAATTCGTTATCGCTATCCTATACCTCGCCTTGATGATATGCTTGATGAGCTTAGCGGTGCTGTTATTTTCTCCAAGGTTGATTTGCGTTGCGGGTACCACCAGATTAGAATGAAACTTGGGGATGAATGGAAAATGGCATTTAAAACAAAATTTGGCTTATATGAATAGTTAGTTATGCTGTTTGGATTGACTAATGTGCCCAACACATTTATGCGCTTAATGAATGAAGTTTTGAGGCCTTTCATAGGACTGTTTGTGGTTGTTTATTTCAACGACATTCTGATTTACAGCAAGTCTATGAAAGAGCATTTGGAACATTTGCGTGCTGTTTGTGATGCTTTACGCGCTGCCCGCTTATTTGGCAATGTGGAAAAGTGCAACTTCTGCACACCACGTGTTTCGTTTCTTGGCTATGTTGTTACTTCGCAGGGCATTGAGGTGGATGGCAGCAAGATTGACGCCATCCAATCCTGGCCCATGCCGACATCAATTACGCAGATTCGGAGTTTTCTTGGGCTTGCAGGGTTCTACAAATGGTTTGTGCATGATTTCAGCTCCATTGCCGCCCCATCGCATGAACTCACCAAGAAGGGCACCCCTTTCTCCTGGGGTACGGCACAAGAAGAGGCATTCACCATCCTAAAAGATAAGTTAACACATGCCCCCTTACTACAACTACCTGATTTCAATAAGATGTTTGAACTTGAATGTGATGCTAGTGGTATTGGGTTGGGCGGTGTTTTGCTTCAAGAGGGAAAACCAGTAGCTTACTTTAGCAAAAAATTAAGCGGTACTCGTTTGAATTATTCAACTTATGACAAAGAACTTTACGCTTTGGTTCGCACTCTACAAACTTGGCAGCATTATTTATGGCCTCGCGAATTTACTATTCATTCTGATCATGAGGCTTTAAAACATATTCGTAGCCAAACCAATCTGAACCGTCAGCACGCTGCGTGGGTAGAATTCACAGAGTCTTTTCCTTACATCATTAAACACAAGAACGGAAAAGACAACATTACTGTTGATGCTTTGTCGCGTCGATACACCATGCTATCTCAGTTAGATTTTAAATTTTTTGGCTTACAAACTGTGAAAGAACAATACGCCGATGATTCTGATTTTAAGGACATTGCGATGCATTGCAAGGGTGGTAAACCATGGGGTAAATTCCACGTCAACGATGGGTTCTTGTTCCGTGCTAACAAGTTGTGTATTCCGGCAAGCTTTGTTCGCCTTTTGCTGTTACAGGAAGCGCATGGTGGCGGCCTAATGGCACACTCTGGTGTATACAAGACATAGGAGATTTTGGCCGCACATTTCTTTTGGCCCCAGATGCGCCGCAACGTGGAACGCTTTGTTGCACGCTGCACCATGTGCCAGAAAGCTAAGTCACACCTGAACAGCCATGGTTTGTATATGCCATTACCCGTTCCTACTTCTCCTTGACTCAATATTTCTATGGATTTTGTTTTGGGCTTAGCTCGAACTAAGAAGGGGAGGGATAGTATCTTTGTGGTTGTTGATCGATTCTCTAAAATGGCTCACTTCATACCATGTCACAAGACTGATGATGCTAGCAGCATTGCTGAATTGTTCTTTCGTGAGATTATTCGTTTACATGGTGTTCCACATACAATAGTCTCAGATCGCAATGCTAAGTTTCTAAGTCATTTTTGGATATCTCTTTGGAATAAACTAGGAACTAAATTGCTTTTCAGCACCACTTATCACCGACAAACGGATGGACAAACTGAGGTTGTGAACAGGACCTTATCTACCATGCTTAGGGTGGTGTTAGACAAGAATCTGAAACTTTGGGAGGATTGCTTGCCCCATGTAGAGTTTGCTTACAATCGTGCTACACATTCCTCCACAAAACTGTGCCCTTTTTAGGTTGTCTATGGTTACATTCCATGGGTGCCTATCGACTTGCTGACCCTTGATCTTTTGGACGCCCCACATGTAGATGATGTTGCATGTGTTAAACACATGTTGGACATCCATGAGCAGACGCAGCAGAACATCACGAACACTAATGCTAAAAATCAGGCTGTTGGTAGTAAAGGACGTAAACTTGTTACTTTTGAACTAGGTGATTTGGTCTGGTTGCATTTGCGCAAGGATCGCTTTCCTACTTTGCGCAGGTCTAAGCTGATGCCACGCGCCGCTGGTCCATTCAAGGTGTTAAAGAAAATTAATGATAGTGCTTATGTACTTGACCTGCCAGCAGAATATGGTGTTTCCTCTAGTTTTAATGTTGCAGATCTGAAACCATATGCAGGCGAGGATGAGGACCTGCCGTCGAGGACGACTTCGATTCAAGAAGGGGAGGATGACGAGGACATAAACCCCGACAAAGGAACGACTATTCCAACTAAACCAGCACAGGCGCCACCAGGACCACTCACTCGAGCTCGTGCACGTGAATTAAGCTTCATAATGATTCTGAAGAATGAAGGACCAGAAGCTTCCTAAGTGCATGCACCATCTATGCTCATGCTGAACCTGCCCAGAATAAAGCCTAGGTGCTGCGCCACCTATCTATTTTTAGTTTGTTAAGAAATAACCAGGAAGGTGCTGCACCACCTAAATTAGGAAAGGGATCAAGAAGATGGCGTGGCTGATTGGGCGCCAGTTCCCTACCTTGTGGGCAGACTGGACTCCACCTTGTCCCCCTATTTAGCTAGGGGTTGCGCCCCCTCTTTTGGTTGGGTTTTCTTTGATAGGTTTAGCCCTCGTGCAAACATCATGTTCTGCAGTTGTGCTCAACGGCCACCTGTGGACAGCCATAGTAAACCCCAATTATTGAGTAATTGATATTCAGTTTTGCCTGCATCTTGTTCTTGCTTGTTTCTTCTATTGCTCGCAGGAATAGAACCTCGTGTTCAGTTTGATCTTGCCACCTGCACGGTCAATAACCGATTGGAGTTGGTTCAGCGATTGCTAAGGCGCCACGATTTGTTCGTTCGTAGTCGGATCGCGAGAGTCACCTCCTCCATAAATCGAAATTATCCACCTCACCGAAAGATCGGGCACTCCATCTCTATCAAATGGGGAGGGGGAGAAATAATGAAAGAGAGAGAGAGGGATGGGGAGGGGGAGAGATAGTGAAAGAGAGAGAGAGAGGGATGGGGTGGAGGAGAGATAGTGAAAGAGAGAGAGAGGGATGAGGAGGGGGAGAGGTAGTGAAAGAGAGAGAGAGAGGGATGGGGAGGCGGAGATATAGTGAAAGAGAGAGAGGGATGGGGAGGGGGAGAGATAGTGAAAGAGAGAGAGGGATGGGGAGAGGGAGAGAGAGAGAAAGAGAAAGAGAGGGAGAGAGTGAAAGAGGGGGAGAGAGAGTGAGAGAATGAGGGAGAGAGAGAGAAGGGAGAGGGGGATGGGGAGAGGGACAGCGAGAGGGAGAGAGAGAGGGGGGATGGTAAGAGGGAGAGAGAGGGAGAGAAAGGGAAAGATAGGGATAGGAAGGGAGAGAGACATGTCTAAGTTTTATTTACTTTGCAGGGTTCACCGACAGAGGCCATACTCCATCTCCACATCTACCGGCACCGAGAGGGACACGCGGAGACGACGTCCACGGCTCTGGAAGGAGTCGAGAGGGGAGTGTGTAGCCGTTAGGAGTTTTTAGATTTGTTTGGACTTTGTGAATAAACCGTCGAATATTGACTGCATTGTACCTCTTTCGTCTGTGTATTGTTGAATATATATTGTTTGTGTATTGTCTCTCTTTTGTCTTGGCTGGCAATTGTGCCCGGGCAGCTATTTTCTGTTTTTTTTAATAAAAAATTAACTTACGACGGCTTGTATACTAGCCATCGTAAGTTAGACTAAATAACTTACTACGGCTGTTGTAGCCGTCGTAAGTTAGCCCAAATAATTTACGACGGCCATGGCCCAGGCCGTCGTAATTTGTATGGCCCATCCCACCATGTGGCCCAGGGGCTTACATACGACGGCTACGAGCCGCCGTCGTATGTTACGTAACTTATGAAGAAACCCTAACATCGACTGACAACTGTTGTAATTAAGAATAAATCATCATAATTAAGCTAATTACGACGGTTTACACCTTACATACGACGACTTTGACCGTCGTAAGTTTATTGCATTCCTATAGTGCATGTCATTAGCAGTGATACAAATGGATACACAACACAACTTATTAGATCTCTTGACCAACAATTTTACCGCCTTGTAAACCACAGTTATACAATGACAAACCTATTCACCAATTTTCTTATAAAGTTACTTCTGTTTGGTCTTACTATGAGTGAAACTCAAGCTGGCATATGGTAAAAATACTAGTTCACCCTTCTCTGTCCCGATTGCTGGGACTCTATGGTGTGGATAAGCTTCAAAGGTGTCGTCAGTGTGTGCTATATATCAAGTACTCCCTCGATACTAGTTTAAAAATAAATCATAGTTTTCCCAATGATAACAATTTAAGAATAAAGGAAGTATTAATAAAGCTAAATTCCTCTGAAAGCTGCACGTCAAACCTTGTGAAGTCGATTAAGTAGAGATCGCAATCTAAAAACACTTTTTGTGCTTGACTTTGATGGTGGCACATTTGGATTATGAGGTTTCTAAAAGTAGTTTGCCTAGTCTTAAAAGGGAGAAATCTTTAGGGAGAGACACAAGTGGTAATGCTAGAGTATTCTTTTATATCTTATGCTCTAATGATTAGAAGTCGCCTAAGATCCTTGTGTCATGTTTTGCTTCATTATTGATTATCTTATGCACTAATGCTTACAGATTTTGCTTCTATTTCGAGATGCTTAGTACTTATTCATGTTCTTTGCTCTTATATGTTTATATCCATGTCATTGTCATGTGCTTTATATCATTTTAATCATCTTTACCATGGTTGTCATGAATCATCAAAGAGGGGGAGATTATAAGCTTAATATTGGAGTTGAAAATCTTAAAGGTATGAATACTTTAGTGATTGAATGAAAAATATGTGAGTGCAATGATATTCTTGTAGTACCTATTCCACACTTTATGACAAGATCTCGATGATTGACTATCTCGACAACTCCAACTGTTTATCTAAAGGAGGAGAGCTTCTTAATGGATGTCTATGTCAAGCAACGTATCAAGGTCAAGGATTAGCTAGTTCTAAGTGAGTGGACCGTTTGTTTAGTCGTTAGGCTTTGAGTACATAGAAAAAAATCTGTATTATCAAGAAGGGTTGAGTTGCTTCTCTTATGTCATACTAGTTGTAAAAGAGTGTGAATGCTTTGTAAGTCTCTTGAGTGTTAGAGTAGTAGTGGAGATGATGGGGTGCTAAGTCAAGGAAGTAGGAATAAAATTTGATGAGATCACAAAAATAAGTTTTAGAGTAGACAATGTATAACACGGTGGTGATCACCATACGGTACGGAGAGTTAGCAAAATCTGTATAAATAGGATTTTAATAGTGTGCAGTCGAGATGGAGTCACCGTACCGAACGGTGACTGATGCTGAATTCATATATAGAAAATTTGGCTTTGGACAGCTAAAGATTTGGAGTCATTGTACGATACGATAGATTAGACGGTGACCTAGCCATTCAATTACTAGTTAGGAAGTTTGAAACTTCTATTCACCATACCGTACGATGGTTTGATCACTGCATCGTACGATGATTTGAACGGTTATTGTTTCCACATTGTTACTTTTGGGAACGATTAGTATTTGGGTGATTGCTTATATATAATCATTTCATGACCCCTTAAGGTGACTCTTGGTCAAGTTTATCATCAGTGAAACCTAGTGAGAGGCAAGGAGAAGTAAGAGAGACACTTAAAGCAATATTTGAGGGAGATCTTGACTGATTGAGAGAGTAGCAAGAACGCCAATTCTCCTCTAAGACTTGTGTGTCTTCGAGAGCGACTTCTCAGCTTGTTACTCTTGGTCTATGAAAATACCTAGGCTACTTTAGAGTTGGTGTTGATCTTCTGATGGAGTTCGTACAAGACTACTAAATTTGTATGTGGTTTAGGCACCTGCGCTCAAAGGGACATCACTAGTGAGCGTTTATGTTCTCATTTATAGGGTGATATGTGAGTGGGCTGTCATGCTATTGGAGTGTCCTATACTCATCCAAGTGGACCAACATGGAGTAGGGGAAGACGACATCCTTCTTTGACCACGGAAGAACATCACTGAGCGCTCTCTTGACTCTCTACTTTCTTTACACTCCATACTTGCATTCTTGCTAGTAGAATTGTTAGAATTGTTGTCATCTTTATCCCACTAGCATGTTAGGTGTTGATTGATTGTTCTTACATTCTCACTAGCATGCTTAGGATCTTGACTCACTAGAATTATTATAGGATGTGGCCAAGTTGGTAAACTACATTATTGGTTTGATTCTCTAGTTTTATTAGACTCATGATTCACCCCCTCTCGGTAGTCTTCACCACCCTTACAATTACTTTGACTTAGACGCTCCAATTTTAAACATAAATCATGCTGGTAATATGGAGGAACAAATTTGGATGACATGCGACATGTTAAAGCATCACAGTTCGTAGGTATGTTATTAGGAGCATCCCAACAAGGACCACTCAACTAGAACAAAAAAAATATGATCAGCTCATTAGCAGCAAGTCTAACTCTACGCTCTTCAAGGACTAAATGAGAATTAAACTCCTACTCAACAACAAGTTCCTAATCTAAATATGCCTTGGGATCAGCATTACTAGCAAAAGAAATCATGCTAAATTTAGTTTTAGCAAAATGATCATAGTTAACATGATCATGATGACCTCCCATACCATGACGATTATGTCGTAGTCGTTCTCTAAGGTGAGCATCTCGTGCTGCATGACGTGTTTCAGCATCATCATCAACAACAACAATATTAGAATCAACATCATTATCATTGTCTAGATCATCATTGTGATGAAGTCGACGCTGTTCAGGTTCTCCCTCAACATGTTCAATCCATATGACCATATTGTTAATGCTTGTCTTGAGCTCAAGAAACTTTCCATCCATGTATGAGGGTCCATCCGCAGCAAGCTTCGTGAGCTCCTTCTTGGACACACTCATTGAAATCCTTGGGAGAGTTAGGATCTGCCTTCTTACATGACATTGTTAATAGAAAGAAAAAGACAACACAAAAGTATTATCCCTATCCACTATTAGGCAATGGAAGGTGAAACAGCACAAATTCTCAGACGTCTTACCAGTCTTACAAATGTTTTTACCACAACAAGAAGGGTGATACAATCAGCTGTAAAGCTTGAGTGTAACAGTTGCAAGGTGAGCTATACTCATTACCATTATATGGAGCTTTGGAGAGACACAATATAGTAGCAAGGAATGTGCAATAATCAAAACTGATTAGCAAAGTTGAATAAATGTCCGGTAGCAATGGTAGTAACTGTTGGTCTATAATGTATCCTAGACCTGGCACAATCTCTTGAAAGACAAGCCAAAGTGTAAAATCCCACATCTGTTTTGCCATGCAAACTGAACTTGTGAGGTTCAGCTCATGAACATAAGTGATCAAGTTGTTCTGTAAACCCAATAGAGTGTTCACTCAAATTTAAATTTGGTCATCACAAAAAGAGGACATCAAAACTGTTGGTTCAAATTTTATGTTTGCGGTATCCAAATTTAAAATCTGATCCAGCATTGAAATCCTCAGCTCCAAATTTGTGGGAATACAAATTTTGACAAAATTTGGAGGTGTTTGACTAAGTATTTACAAGAGGACATTAAATAGCATTTGAATTCACATTCAAATTCGAATTTGGATGAAACTTGGCCACATGTCCAAATGAATCCCAAAAATTGAGCTATCCATAGTTGAATTGATCACCTGATGAATTTGGGAGATATTTGTGAGGATAAGAAGAGGAGGAAAAGAGGGGACCCACACGTCATTGAGACAAATTGACTTGCACCCGAAGTCTTTCCTCTGTTCAGTGTAGAGCACAGACCAAACTCTCCTCAGAGCGCCACCGAGATGCAACCGAGCCACCTCCTCATTGCTTCAACCGCGCTGGCGAGCAGCTCGTGGGTTGTCTTAGCCTTTGGCGTGATCTTTTGGCTCACAAGACGCAACACCGGGCTTTGCTTCTTCCTCGCGCAAGAACAGGACCGAGCTACCGTCGCCGCCTCGGTTTCGACCGGGAACCCATGAAAGCTTGCGCACAGCGCCTCTCCAAACCGCAAAACGGCACTGAGTTATCATCCTTCACATCCTCGACGCAAAACCGATCTAGTTCGAGCTTCTCGACCCGAGAACGCCTCGTTTCCACGGCGACCGAGTTTCACCGCCGCACGGGGTGCATGTGGACAGCTCAATCGAGAAGGTTTCACGCCCGAGCAAGGACAGACATAGGAGCACCAGACCTCAGTGCTGCTCCTCCTCGAACTCAGATCAAGCCGTGAATCCTCGTGCATGAATTTGGCGTTTTTCTTCCGGTGCACGCCCACGGACCTTCCGGTAAGAACTTCCAAAACTCGTGCTCAATTCTCACTTGGGGTTCACCAAATCGTGCACAAATGAGCTAGTGTAGTTGCGATCAAATTTCCTTCATAACCCTTGCTGCAAACTACACATAGGCCGACCAAATTCCATGTTTCCAAGCACTTCCATGGTGGCACAATTCAGGCGCACGGTGAGAACCCATTTGGAGACTTTCCCGAGTTAGTTTGCGTGCTTGCCGATCTTCCCTAGCATCCACTGGTGCTGTAGAGCCGCTTAACCGAACTCTTGGCGGGCAAGGACAACCGGCCGACGGCGCCGAACCTCTCTCGAGGCCGCCGCTTGTCGTCGACCTAGTTCTGGCCATCGGCAGCTGGCTCCGACCCCACAAACGGGTTCAGCAACATCCTAAACCCCCAGGCGGAGACCCTCCGGCCGGGAGGCGGCCGGGAACGAGCAGCCGGCAAGGTGCCGCCTCGGTTCGGTGAGGAGGGAGGGCGCGCGTGGGAAGGAGCCGGAGGAAGAAGAAGCAAATGCTGGCCCCACCTGTCAGCGTCAGTAGGTTTAAAATTGGATCGGCTGTGGCTAAGTGCTGAGAACCCCTTAGCCCCGTGTGTTCTCGCATTCTATTGGCTGCAGTTTAAACCGTGGACCCAGCTCAAGTTTTCAATAGAAAATCAATTCCAGCTTTAGCTCAACCTTAGAAATTCATAACTTTGTGTAGGAAACATCAAATTGGGTTAGATTCAGCTTGGAGATATATATCCAAATTTGTACCCCCATTTGTGTTAAAGTCAATAATAAATTTTGGAAAATTCTTTGAAGTTTTTCTGAAAAAGAATTATTGAGTGAGTTTGGTTCAACCAAAAATACTAAAATTTTGCCAGAATATTCTTTAGGATATTATTGAACTTCCAGCAAATTTTCAGCTCATTTGGACTTGATTTGAGTAGGAATTTTCAGAGTACAAGCTGTCGTGTTCAAAATTGTCCAGAAACTTTTTTAGAAAAAGTTTCCTCTTTGTAAAATCCATTCTAGGCTATTATTAGATCCACAAATCCTAGAAAAATTCAGGCATGCTCTATGAGCTCTACTTGAAATTGTAGTTCACTTGATTTAGCATGAAAATGCAAATTACTTCAGAATTTGTTCCTTTTTGCAGAAATGCTTAGGGAATTGTTCTGGGTGAACTACTCAATGAAAAGTCCTGAATTTTTTTTTATCAAAATACTTTATTGTGATCAGTAGCACACATGCAAATTTTGAGCTCAATTTGAGCCTTAGATCTTCCTGTCCTTGTTCTCCATTCTTATGTACATGAGAAATGCATAGGGATTATTGTGGAAATTATGGGAGACACAATTTTCATTCACTTAAGCTGCAATTTTGCAAGATAAGTCCCTTGTAGTGTATGACTTCCTGTAAAAATTTCGAAGTCATTGGAGATCAGGTTTTTCAGTTACATCCAAATCATTTCAGCCCATCTCACATGTCCATTAGGAACCATAGAACATTTTAATGGAACTCTTAGGTGCAGATTAGTTTTTTCTCTTTAATTCTTCTGCACAACAGAGACAACAAAGTCTTTCTTAGCACTCCCACACAGTCCTCTGTTCTTAAGAAGTTCAAGTCTTTAATTCCCTGAATTGCATTATAAAAACTTATGCATATACATGTCGATAGTGCTTACGACGAAGGAGTTCGCGGAGTTCATCCCTTGAAGTGTGGATCAGTTGACCAAGCTCAGGAGGATCAAAGGATAGAAGATCACTAACTGATTATATAAATTCCTCCCCTGCAAAACAGGCAAGCTCCGATTTGCATTTAACAGTTTTTAAGTTTTTATTTTGTATTCACTATGTTGGTTAGGAAATGAAATGTGCATTAGGTCTATATGATTTGATACTCCTCTTGCATGACCAGAGAACCCATGGAGTATTTGGGTAGATGTCTTTTCATGGTGTAGCAACTGCCATGCTTAAGTAGGACTCGGTAGAAGTCAACTGGTTGGACGCTACTCGCATGAATAGCTAGGAACTTGGGAGCACATGGGATTGGTTCATGAATTTGTTAGCAAGTGAAGTTGAGACTGGGAAGGTTGTAGGAGCAACAGGATATAGGGGCCAGGGTGCGTTAGACCTATCTGTGTCGGTCAAGGAGCGATCCTTGTGTAGCCCTGTTGTACAAGTTTGAGTTGTGTACCGGACGCATGCTAGCTATATGGGACCCAGTAAACCGATGTACCTCGAGAAGCTTGCGTTGGGCCTTTTTCGGTCGCCTCAGGCGGACAGCTGATGTGCAGTATGTGGGTAACTCGCTCATGACATCTCACGTAGGAAAGTGCCCATGAGGTGAGGCTACTATACGGGAAGATTGAATCGATTCGACGTAGGTAAACTTGGGAAAGGTTGCCCCGTACGACGTCCGAGATGGTTTTTGTAGGAAACATCGAGTACGGGCGTATGTGTCGTGTAGTCCGAGCGTCTTTTTATTCGAATCACCGTCGCTCGCGGTTATTTGAGCATACTTGTTCTCACAATCGTGACGTAGTAAAGACTTGCATGAGATAAGAACTAATCACTATTGTTTGAAGTTGATACTAGCCTTTTATTGTTACTTTGAATGAATATCTTAAGTGCAAACTCGATTCTTCCACCGTGAGCAATTTACATCGGGGGAAGCATTTCTTGTTTGATTGTGTACTCTCGATGTGAGGTGCCCAATGACTATTCTTAATTGCTGCTAATAAGACCTGAAAATAAGGATCCACCTTTAGGTGAGTTTATTATGCAATTCACTCTTCTATATTATGTCTTTACCTTCATGTAGAGTTTCATGATTAGGTTCGACGGTTAAGTCTTGTTGAGCTTTATGCTCACGGATACTATACTAGTTGTTTTGTGGGTATTGACTGCTATGCTTATGAGTACGGTTGTCTGATGAGACTCGGAACCCTTCGAGTGGATAGTCATGAGCAACCTTGCCGCTAATGATTTTTATTCGTGTTACTAGTGAGAAACGCCCGTGGGATGGACGATTTCTCTATTGCTGAGTTAGATATGAGTCGTGAATGTGTAGTCTTCCACTGTAGTTTAATTTGAGATAAATAATTTGTAAATGCAGATTTTGTAAACTTCCGCACGATTTATGTAATATGATGTCCTTTATACGTGTGTTGTTGGGTGCCGCATCGCATGACACTACCCAATGTGATTCCCGGGCGAGCGTGTGCCCCCGAGAAGGGGCCGCTCGCTGCACATAGACACAAAAAACTCTACGTGCAGAAACTGAAACAACTATTCTATTATAAACTCTCTTTTATCGCTTTATTTTGTTCACACTTTTTATTTTTTTGTTATTTTCCCTCAACCAAGAGCTCAAAAATAGGAACACCAAAAGTTTCGAGCTGAATTTTGCAAAAATAAATTCACTGGTCCTGGCATAGACGGGGAGAAACAGATGTAAATTTTTCTATAGATATCTAAAATGTATTTATTTGCTTGACTGTGACATTGTATGAAAAAATTATGCGTGTTTTACATAACACTTCTTGAATTAGGTTTTGTAGCGCAAAAGATCTACTAAGTTAGGCCAATGCAAGGAAGTAAGCCATATCAGGACCTAGAATAAAGCTTCCTTGGTATATGAAGCACGGCAGCAAAAGGGATTCACCAGATGAACAACAAGGGTTGGGATGCAAAGGTGAAAAACAAGCGGCTTGCGAACTATCTAGGCTTGCGCAGTGAGAATTTCACCTAGTGGTGACTGGTCAAGTAATGTGATCACTCTACTTGTTTTTGGGATATGGTAGAGATGAGATAGCAACACGAATAAAACTACACAGTCGACTGAAACACGGCCAAGAACACAATAGACAAGCAACAAGACTCGACCACGGACACAAACTTAACAAAAGGGAACCAAAAATGAAATTGCAAGGCCAAAACGGCTATAGGACAACAGAAGCCTTTCTATTTTTCAATTTTTCATGAAGAATGCAATCTGAGATCGCAGATGGGTGTATGTGTATAGAAGATAAATGGTTGGAGCTCTTGATTGAATGGACTAGTTGCCACATATGAGAAGAACAAGAACAGGGACCCAGATTCACAACAATCTAACTAATCACTCAATTACTATGAAGAATGTACATTTCACCAAGGAAAACAACAACTCAGCAAAATCCAGCTCTACCTAGCAGCTGCTGCTGGTGAGTCTTATACCCTACAAGGGAGTCCTAGGGTTGGCCAAGGACCCCCAATTGTGTCCCTAATGAACTCATACTGATACATGGCTGAACAGGCTAAAAGCCAATGACACAACACCTTGCCAGATTGAAACTTCAAACCGTTTCAATGAATCCTATTGTTGCCAGAAGAAATTTTGACATGAGACCAGTGTCACTGGAAGGATTACAGACTCAATGACCTTGAGTTGAGTTGGGCCCCCATCTTGTCCTAGACACCCTTGCTGGTCATGCACACCTCTAAGTCACCCTCCAAGTACTTCTTAGTGTTAGACGTGTTGATCACGGCCCGGTTTAGCTAACAACCAACCGGTCCAATCTTCCCCACGCGCCTTGATCGGGGGCGCAACCGAATTCTGTTTCGGTTGAGGCCCCCTCTCGTACGCACCATATAAATCGGAGGGGGCAGCCGGGACGCACGATCATCCAATTGACGTGCGCCTCAACGCTTCCAACACCTTCCGCTCACTCTGATCCTAAATGGTGCGTAACAAGGGGAAGGCCCTCGCCACACCTGCCGCCGTCTTCCCCGTCGCCTCCGACTTCTTCATCTTCACCATCATGGCCACGAATTCGGGCTCCGGTGAAGGTACACCCCTCTAAACTCATTTACTATTATGCATTGTTCTTAATTTAATTTGTTAAACATGTTCTGTGTTCATTTATCTTGATTACTAGACCTAGGTCCTTAAGATGTTGATCATCCGATTAGAAAGTGCCTAGACGAGCGAACCCTAAGTTCCATCAATGGTATCAGAGCCTAGCTAGGATGTTTCTAATCGGTAATTCAATTTCAGTTCAATCCTACAGCAATTAGAAGGAGGGGATTAAGTCTGAGTCGGTTTTGAACGAGGCTGAGAACTAAGAACCCTAAAGAGATCAAAACCGAGACAAAAACAAAAAAATTTGGGAGCGGTCGAATGCTTACCTTAGATGCGCGCCGACTCCTCTTCAGGATCCCCACTGGCATCTTCTTGCGCCGTCGACCCACCGGAGAAACCCTTTTGGCAAGGGATCCGAGAATCTGTGGCCTTCGGGCCACCAGATCCGTTCGCGGTAAAGACGCCGTGCACCCTCTTCATCATCGGTGCCGAGCTCATCGCACAGCGTGCGTGAGCTTGGATTCCGATGATGAAGGAGGCCGCGGCGTCACCGCTAAGCCGCTCGGGTAGGGTCGCCAGAACCCTAGGGTTCATGGCGGAGCCCTAACCCTAGCGGCGGGGCCCCCTTAACGGCGGCCAGCGGAGCACCCACCGGCGGTGAGTTGCCTTCCGGCGAACTCACGCGGCGGCGCCGGGTCACCCGCCGCTCGGCGGAGCCTCCCTCCTCTCATTCACTCGCCGCGACCGAAGAGAGGGAAAGGGAGAAGAGAAATATATGAGGGTTAGGGTTTTGGACCGGGCGTCGATTGCCTTTTATACCCCCCAAAATCGGTGAACCACCGTTGGATGGAGATCCGACGACTCAGATTCGGCGCCGGGGTCGTCCGAACTTAATGGGCTCGTGGCCCATGCGGGGGGGGGGGGGGGAGGGGTTAAGTGGGCCGGCTGGGCTGCCCTTTCAATTTTCTGAGAAATTTTTAATTTCGGGCTGGACCGAATTGGCTGTGGGCTGAGTTTCAGTGGACCGCAAGAATATGAAATTTTCCATTTTTCTAAGTTTATTCCTGTATTGGGTTGGGCTCTGTTGGGCTTTAGGTCATGGAAATATTTTCCAATTTTAGATATTTTCCAATGGGCCTTTTCTGATTTTGTTAAGAATTTTAGGGAATTTAGTATTTTGGGCTTGGGCTAGAATAGATTTTGGACTTTTCCATTTTCAGATGGAATTTTTGTAGGATTTTAGTATGGGCTAAAATCCAATTGGGCCCAAACAAATTAAATTAAATGGTTGAGAAAATTTAATAAATTTTGTGATTTTTGTATTATTTCATGTGATGTTTTGTATGTTTTGCATTTAATACTTAATATTTTGTTGCTAAGTTTTTCTTAACCTATTAGATTTAATTATTTATGTTGTAGAATTTTAAGTAACTATGTTGTTCATTAAGAATTAAGTATTGTTTCCGCTGTCATTTTATATAAATATTAAATTTGTTGAGTAACCATCGCGAAAAACAAATTTATCATATCTAAATTTATATTTCATGTGAATTTTATTTGAGTAACCAACGCGAAAGAGTAAAATTTACATGTTTTATGTTTTGAATGACGTGTTTTTGTTGAGTAACCAACGCGAAAAATAAAACACGGCATTTCTGTAATGTATTAAGTATTTTGCTCATAGAGAATTTTATTGAGTAACCAACACGAAAAATGAAATTTGCTATGATTTTGAATGTTGTATTTTGTGGAGTAACCAACGCGAAAAGCAAAATACAACATTCTCTAATATTTAAATTTATTGTATATTTACTCATGTATATGCAATTTCTTTAGGTTCCTCCATCTTTTCTTCAGCACTTAGTTTCATTTCCAACATTGAACCACTCAATGGTTCAAACTATGGAACTTGGAAAGAAAAGCTGGAAACTGCCTTGGTAATTTCAGAAATAGATTATGCACTAATAACTCCTTGCCCCACTGAGCCTGAGGTCCTTACACCTACAGCTGGAGAGTCTGATGAGCCTTTTGAGCTGAGGAAGGGACAATATTATTTAAGTTTGAAAGACAAGTATGATAAGAATCTCCCTAAGTGGATTGCCTCAAACAGGAAGTGTTGGATGGTAATTAGGGGGACAATCACTGAGGCCATTCGGGGAGTAATTCCCAAATGTGACACTGCTCTTGAGTACCTCCGTAAGGTGGAGAGTCAGTTTACTGGCTCTTCCAAGGCTACAGCGAGCTTGATTATTAAGAAGCTCGTTACTGAGAGATACACTGGAGGTGGTGTGCGTGAGCATATCCTTAAGATGACAAACTTAGCCACAAAGCTCAAACCAATAAACTTAGGAATCACTGATGAGCTGCTTGTGCATCTCATCTTTGCTTCACTACCTAAGGAGTTTGAGTCCTTTGTGATTAACTATAACTCTTAGCCAGAGCAGTAGAACTTAGAGAAATCGATTGCCATGTGCGTTCAGGAAGAAGAACGCATTAAGTCCAAGAGGAGTGGTGACTCTGTCAACTACGCCAAAGGGAAAGGTAAGGGGAAGAACTATTTTAGTTCTCCCAAATGTGCTTCCTTTAAGGTATATGGCACTTTTTCTTCTGACAAGGGCAAGGGTAAGGCTACACTTCAGCATCCTCCTCAGAAGGATGTGAAAGTGGACAAGGATCAGTGTAGGTTTTGTAAATAAAAAGGACACTACCAGAAGGATTGCATGGGCTTCCTTAAGTGGTGTTGTAAGAACGGTAATGACTTTGTAACTTTTGTTAATGAATCCCTATTTTTAGATTATTCTCGATCTACTTGGTGGATTGATTCAGGTGCCACCGTGCATGTTTGTAATTCTCTACAGGGATTAAGTATGAGGAGCATCCTAAGAAGAGGGGAAAAGGCCATTAAAGTCGCTGATGACCGTGAAACCCAAGTTGAAGCCGTTGGAGATCTCCCACTTAGACTTAGAGATGACTTTGTACGTAGGCTTCATAATGTTCTCTATGTACCCTCTTTAGAAAGAAATTTGATTTCAGTTTCATGTTTGAATTACTCGGGTTATGTTTGCCATTTTGGTAATGATAAATGTTCTATTACATTTAATAATAAAGTTGTGGGTCTTGCCTTCCAACAAGACATGTTATATTTATTATCCTTGCATGATGATGTCAATGTTATTAGTGATAGTCAAATTTCTTCTCAAAACGACTCAGTATTCAACAAGCGCAAGAAAATCGATTCCGAAACATCGTCGAAATTGTGACATTGTCATTTATGCCATATTTCGAGGGGGAGAATTGAACGCTTAGTTTCTCAATCGATTCTTCTGTAAGGGCCTCAGTTTTTGACACTCATTTGCAGTGTTCATCACCACACCACACACCTCATTTGAGGAAGAATGATGAACACAAATAAAGAGCAAGTAACAATTATCAACATGCTCATTAGGGAACAAACTCACACATTGCAAAAGTGGTACTTCCCACATGTGATATAGATGGGCTGGACATATGAAAACTCCTACACTTTGCTAAGGATGTCCATGCCAAGTTCCACCCAAATTCAAAACCTTTTTGAGGTCATTTTGGGTATAGTTAGGAAGAGGGCAGTTTGAAACCATATTCAAATTCAAACTGTTTTCACCCACTGAATTTAAAAGTGGAAGGCATATTCTTGCTCAGCACATTTTTGTGAGCTCACACACCAATTTTCACTCCATTTGGAGTTGATCTTGACATGAGCTAAGGGGGAGAAATTCAAACTTTATTTGAATTTCAAACTGCACTTGTGCTGAAATTCATTCAAACCAAACCTCATTTGAACTTTGATCAATTCAAATGGCTCTTGGGTGAATAATTTGAATTGCCAAGGGTAGAATAGGGTTCACTGTTTACCACAGCTGTTAGGAATAAATTTCAGAGGTTAAAAGAGAAGTGGGACCCACATGTCAGCCTCTGCCTCAAAGCAAACCGACTGAACCACAGTTCAGTCGGTTCCCGGCAGCTGTGCGCGCGCGCCACCGAAGGGGGCAGCCGGCGCCAGCTCCTGCTGCGTGCCCCAAGCCGGAGGCCAGCCGGCCGAGCTATTTATTCCCTCCCCGGCGTGCTTCAGTCACCATTTCCCCGAGCTACCGACGTGCGCGACTGCTTTTCCCACTGCCATCACTAGCGCTCGAGTTCCTGCTTGATCAAGCCGATCGCAGCCCCTTCTTTCCGTTCCAAGGTCCCAGCAAGGTACTAGCAACCATCCTCCATCCTTCCCATTGATAGAAATCGATTGAAACCGAGTGATATCGGCTGTGCCGAAAGATCAAACTCGGAACTGGAAACCGCCGCACCTCGGGCTCTCGTGGACAGCCCAACCTGGGCGTTGTCACGCCCGAGCCAAGGCACCCTTGGACGCGCAAGTGACCAGTGCTGCTCACCCCCGGGCCACAGCTCGAGTGGTTGCTCACCGGCGGCGAATTTCCACTTTTCCCCTTTCTGTGTGCAGAACGACCTTCGGGTACGATTCTGTTTAATTCGTGCTCTAGAAAGGATTAGAGGGCCTCAGGCCACTCCCACACGAACTAGACACGGTGACGCACAAGTTGCCTTCACAACTCTGGGCCGGAGAACTTCTGTGCCCGGCGTAATTCAAGGTCTACTAATGGCGGAACGCACGGGGGGTATCGGGCGCACGGTGAGGACCTATTTCGGGCCTTCCCCGAGCTACCCCGAGTTCATGTCGACCTTCTCTGAGGTCCACTGATGCTCCCCGACCGATTTCCCAAGTAGCTGAGGCACTAGGAGCGTCAGCCGACATGGCCGAAGTCGTCCCGATATGGCGGCTCGTCGCCGACCATGCTCCGGCCGTTGTCATGAGCAGCTGACCCTCGGATCATGTTCCCCAAGTAAAAGTAGGCAGGGGCGGCCAGAATCAAGAAGTTTGAAGCGGTACAGCAGCCAGCGGCGAGCTCTCCGGCGAGGTCCCTCGGCGGCGGAGCGCGGGTGTCGCGAGGTTGAAGAAGGGGGTGGACCCCAGCTGTCAGCGGCCGATATTTTGAATCGGGATCCGGCTGCGGCCGGGATCGGGTGTGCTGGCGCGCAAAATCCTTGTGGGCCGCGGTGTGCTGTCGCTTCGGCGTGCGACGCGTGTCCCCTGGGCCCACGCGCGAGTTTAAACTTTTCCCCGATTTTCAGATTTCCTTCAAACTTCAAATCCTTATAACTTTGGCTAGAAAGCTCCAAATTGAGTGAACCAAATTTTGCTGGATTCAGCTCTCTGAGTACTTTCCAGAAAATCAAGTGTCACTTCATGAAATTCCTTAATTCTCCAGAATTAATTCCTTAAAGTTTAAACTGTTAGGAATTTTAACTGGAGAATCATTTGGAGGAAAATCCTGAAATTTTGCTGAGATGTTCACCAAAATATCCTTGAACTACCATAAAAATTTCAGATCCATTTGAGCTCATTTAGTCCACCTAATGGTGTGATTAGTAAAACTGTTCCAGAGAAAATAGAAAATGTTCAGAAACATTTTCAGAATTTTCTCTGAAATTGTTTAGCTCATATCTTTAGTTAGAGACTTCCAAATTAAGTGAGACCAATTCCATTAGAACCCTCTGAAAATCTAGTTTTCAGAAAGTCATAGTTTGTCTCATGAAAATCCCTAGAACACCCTAAGGGTTCCAATTAAGGTCAAGGACATAATTATTTGTGGGGGGGCTCAAATGAGCCTTGCTGCAACTAAAACTTGACCAAGTCTTTGTTTAGGTTGTAACCAAGCCACAGTAAAAGTTTCACAGTCATTAGGTCTGTCTAGTAAGGGTTATAGGCTTCACAACTTCAAAGTTAATACAAAGGCATTTAATTAATACATACATTGTTCTTATCATGTAGTCGCTAAGGTCGAGGAGGAACCCGAAGTCCTAGACTTCGTTACTCCGGAGGAACAGCTAGCCTACGACCAAGAGCAGCAAGGCAAGCCCCGGTTTGCATTAACCATTTTATAAATTTTTATTGTTTTGAGCACATACTTGTTTTCTTTATGTTGTGCATCAGAGTCTTGTTTGGAAACCCCACTGCATAGCCAAGAAAACCATGGGTTGGGGTTTAGGATTGCAAACCCCGTTAGCCACTGCATTGCTAGGATAGAGTAGGATTCGGTACAAGTCGAGTAGTTGGAACTACTCGCGAGAATAGGCTAGAGGCACATTGCTCGGGTAGAGATAGCACATGATACACATGGCAAGAAAATGAGACCGAGCGGAGAGTAAGGGCAGCAGGACTTTGGGGCCTGTGTGCTGTAGCTCCGCTTGTGTCGATTGAGGACCGAGCCGTGTGCGGGCCTGTTGAACAAGCTAGAACAGTACCGAAGACCTACCGGCTATATGGGAACCGGGAAACTGATGTAACTCGGGTAGCTGGGTATTGAGGCATTGCCCGTCGTTCAGAGGGTAGGTTGAGAGCTCGAGGTGTAAATCAGCTGGCGGCACAGAGATGCGCGTGCAGGGACCTCTTGCTCGGGACGATGGGACCGGTTCAATATTTGGCTAACGGGTGAAAGGTAGTCGCGTACGGCGTCCGTGATGGTTGTTGTAGGCAACATCGAGTACGGGCGTACGTGACGGGTTGTTCGGGTAACCCTGCAGGTGTAAATCGATTATAATCGCCGTCCCTCGCGGTCAGTGAGTACCACTTGTTCACTGTACCGTGACGTAGAAAGAACAGGCTAGTTACATGTTAAAATGTTGCTGATTGAAAGATGGACATTGATTGTTAATGATATGCTGTAGCTTAGAGCTAACTAAAGTTCTTTTCAACTTTGGGCAAAGTACATGAGAGAAATGCGTTTCTTGTTTGATTGCGGCTCTCTCATGTACCTTCGCGTAAGGTTCTCCACAACCTGCTGCTAAAACTTGAAAGTAAGGTTCTACTAATTAGGCGAGTCCTTGCAAATGATTTTACCTCATGTAACCCATTACCCTCATGTAGAAGTTCCATGTTTAGGTGAGACGGGTCAGACTTGCTGAGCCTTCGTGCTCACTGCTTGTGTTTGAAGCTTTTGCAGGGTTCTATGAGGAAGGGACTCCCGAAGAGGAGACGGAACCCCAGGAGGGGAACCCCGTCGAGTGGGAGTCGTGCACGCCGCAGAGTTAGTGTGCGTGTGTGCTAGCAAGGACACGTTCGAGGGCTGAACGTGCACTTGATGCTTAGTCTACGCCCGCGAGTGTGGACTAAACTTATTTTGATGTAAACATGTTGATAAACTTGTTTATGTAATAAAGCTTCCGCTTCCGCTTTGTACCTTTGACGTGTGTTATGCGGTGCTGTGCAACGCAGCACCCCTCAGCGTGATCCTGGCTCGACAGGACCCAAAGGGGTCGTGTCAGCGTGGTATCAGAGCTCGCTTGAGGTTTAACACAGTACAAAGGTCTTCTTTTTCAAAAATCCAGTGAGGAACGAGTTAGTAGCCCGTATAAGGATGTTATTAGTATATAGAAAGTGGCTTATTAACTTATTTGTTATGTCGGAAAATCGTGCATCTCGGGACGTTCATGTCTTGGGGGGTGCACGTAAGCGCTGTCCACCAGTGCGCACAAGCTGAAGGGTGGAGCCCCACGGGTGGCAGGTAACCCGACCCGCTTTGATATCCTCTACGACTCTTCATGTCGTTTGGGGTATTCGAGCAACGTCTGTCCCTGGCGTGCGTGGTGCAACATGGGAGACCCGTCACGTGGTCTGAAACGTGAACACGTAACTCAGGGCGTGTTTGGCTTGAGAACATCCGGGCGAGTGATGACGGCCGGATGTACCAACTGTATGGATTCCGGGCTCGGTGTGCAGCCGAGTCTGATGATTGGTTGAATTTCTGCAGGTAGCCTTACCACGAAACGGTAGACGTGTAGTATCCGTGTGCGAGTGACGAGTAGTGCCACTGAAGTAACGACGCCGGCTAAGTCCGGTATAGGTTTTTCCTTTGTGAGGACGTAGTACCGACATAATCTGGTGACGCCTCGACGTCACACCCAACAAAATGAACAACTTCATTTAAAATTTGATGGTTTTGATCCAAAGTAGTAAAACTTGATGTAACTCCTTCCCTTGCACAGGATATTCAAAGCTAACAAGCTTTCAACTTATAGGATGTTAAGGACAGAGCACTCTGTTTCCAGCTAAATTAAGGCTGAAGTTAATCAGAGGTTAGAGGTTGAGTTCTTTCGAGGTTGGTGTCGTATGATACATTTCTGGGAAGCTTTGGAGGAGCTTTACAACTTTTCTGTTGAGTTCCAGAGGTGTTTCATCCCTTAACCACTCGAAAAATGCAACGGAGTTGAAACTGTCCAGAAAACAGGACGGAGCAAAGACTCTCTGTAAATTAAGCATAACTCCCTGCATAAAAATCCAAAAATAGAAAATGAGGTAGTTCTGGAAAGATTATGAGATGGGTTACAACTTTGTAACAGAAAGTTTGTCAGATTAGGAACAGAATTAACTGGGATTCTTGGATCAATTCAGTACCTAAAGCAGAGAGGTGCTGTCCAATTGTTTCCAGAAATTCTGTTAACTTTGACATCTCATAACTGTTGAACCAGAGCAGATCTTAGGCCAACCAAATACTTTCTGGAAAGCTATTGAAGTTAACTTTAACTTTGATGTTGAGCTCCAGGACTGGTTTTGCTTTTAACCTGGCCTAAATCAGATTAATATGGAAACTGGTCAGGGCTGTCATGGGAACAGCAGATCAGCAGTCAAATTTGTTTAAAAATTTGAACTATGTTTCCAAGTGTTAAGGGTTCAATGACATATCTTATGTTATAACTCAATGGTCTACTGTTTAAATAAATATTTGACATTTCTCAAATATATTTTTACAGATGGCAGCAGATAAACGGTTGGAGGACGGGTGGGTAGTTTCCCACTGCTCTGACCGTAGCGGCTACCCGGGAGCATTGTGGCTAATGCTCCAATATTTCGGGTACAACCAGATGCCGCAATACTTCGCCAAGGAAGAAGGCGAAGAGGGGAACAAGACGTGGACGATCCATGTCGAGGTTCCTGCAGGGCCTACGCCACCCGGTTGGGTGCCATTCACCGTCACGGTGAGAGGAAGACAACCGGAAGGGATGTGGCAAGTGGCAGCCCGTGACACTATGTCACGTTTCTGCCAACTACACGTGCAGGCTATGGAGGGAACTCCATACGCACTCGTTCCGGTGGAGGGACGAGCTCAGCATGTGTGGGAAGAGAGGTACCTAGAGGCAACAAACCCGAGTTGCCCAAGGTACAACCCCGCGGAGGCAAATCTCAGCCTCCAAATGAGGGCGGGAAACGCTGTGATGGACAGCCAAGCTGTTCATACGGAGCATCTCGCCACCAAGCTCAAGGAGAGCACAAGCCGTGGAGGTCATTTTGAGAGTGCTCACAGTGCACTCCGCAATATGCTCCTTCCGACGATCAAGCGACTGAATGAACAACACAATCAGTTGCGTCGTCTGAAGAAGGCAAAGAAGAAGAGCCGTATTGACATTGCGGCGTTGCAAGAGCTGGTGCAGACCCTAACCCACCAGAATGAGGACCTTGCTCAAGAGCGGGACGACGCTATTGAGGAAGGACAAGGCTGGGAAGAGGACTACAACCAGGCTATGGACGAGGTGCATGCATTGCAGGACCTCGTGCCCCCGGTATTGGGCGTACCGGTAGTCTTGGGTCTTCCGGCCATGGGAGAACCTGGAATGGGAGAAGAGGTGGTAGACCCCGAGCCACCAGCAGAGGTACCGGAGGAGGACGACCCACAGGAGGTCGAGTTCTACTCCGAGTAGGGGGTTACGGTTGCCAAGTAGGGCAGCTAGGGTAGCGTAACCCAACTTTTGTAATCGGTGACATGTCGTGTAGACAGTAGCGTATGTATAGGTAGTGACGGCATGAGCACGACTTCTCGGAGGTCCGAGAATAATGTATCTTGTATAAAGTTTATGCTTTATCAATATATGTGAATGTTGTGCAAGTTAGTCATGCGTCGCTTCAATACTTACTGCTGTTTATGGAATTTTGAGTAAGACATGTGCTAATTGCTGCTGTGTTGAATTTCAGAATGACGCGTACTCGTGCCAACCCTGATGTTGGAGGTACTAGCCAAGGGGGAGAGACCTCCCAACCGCCTCCCGAGGACTCCTCGGGACAGCAGCAGCAACAGCAACAGCAAACACCGCCACCGCCACTGCCAACGGTTACATTGGCCGACATCGTCGCGGCAATGGCGGGTTCACATCAGCAGCATACAGAGCTGCTGCAAACGTTAATTGCGAATACGTCTCGCCCAGAGAGACGTCAAGATCGCGAGGAGCGCCAACAGCTCCTACTCCGACTTCCTGGCGACTCATCCCCCTGTATTCTCAAGGGCGGATGAACCACTTGACGCAGACAACTGGCTCCGCGCCATAGAGATGAAGTTCGGGCTGCTCCAAATCAGCGAGCAGCGCAAGACTCAGTTCGCGGTCCAGCAGCTCCAAGGATCCGCGAGCGCGTGGTGGGCCAACTTCTGTGCTTCACAGCCCACCGACCGAGTGATGACCTGGGCGGAGTTCCGGACGGCCTTCAGGGCCTATCATATACCGCCCGGTTTGATGAAGAGGAAGACGCAGGAATTCCTACACCTGCAACAAGGGAGCCGGAACGCGCTGGAGTACTCCAGAGCGTTCAACGATCTCGCACTCTACGCGTCGTATCACGCAGATACGGACGAGAAGCGGCGGGACCACTTTTACCAGGGGCTTAACCCGCTCCTGAAGGACAAGCTGGCGATGTTCAATCGCGGCAGCCTCAACGACATAATTGATGCTGCGATTGTTCAGGAGGACTCCGGCAAGGAGTTAGCGGCGGCAGAGCGAAAGCGAAGCGCGCCGCAGAGCAGCGGAGAAGGAGGCAGTCCTTCTCAGAAGTTTCGGATGGTGAATCGCCCACCATCAGGTCCGCGCTGGCAGCCACCACAGCGGTCGATGCCGTTCCGCGGTCGGCCGTATTCTTCACCGGCATTCCGGCCGGCACTGCCAGCACCACCGCAACAACAACAGCAGCAGCGGGCGATGCCGCGTGCGTTTGCACCTCCGCAACGCATGCCGGGCTTTCGTCCACCGAGTACTCCACCAGCAGCGGCCACATGTTACAAGTGTGGTCGTCCAGGACACTTCGCGAGCAGTTGCCCGGAGAGGCAAGGCGGCGGAGTGGTACCACAGTTTCCGGGGAGGAATCAACCCCGGAACCCTACTAATGCGCGGCGGGCGAACCCTAGGCCCGGCACTGTCCACCAGCTTGCCATTGAGGACGTGCCGGAGGGCGAGCCAATCCTTGCGGGTATGTTCCAACTCCACCAACATCCCGCTATAATACTATTTGATTCAGGCGCCACGCATAATTTTATTAGCCAAGCTTTCATTGCTAAACACAGCTTGCCAATACTACCCACCGATAGTCCATATTTAATTTGTTCACCGGGTGGGCAGATTTCAGCAAGCGTAATGGTCTCCAAAGCACCATTATGCTTAGCGGGAAGAGTGTACCCCACGTCTCTCATTATCTTAGAGGGGCAAAAGGTCGATGTCATCCTAGGGATGTCGTGGTTAACCCGCCACGGCGCTGTTTTAGACACCGTCCTCCGAGTCGTGCACTTAAACTCAGGAGTGCACGGTTCTCACTCATTATTTCTGGACAGTCCAGAAATAAAACTTCCAAGTGTCTATCAAGCCACAACCATCAGATTGGAAGACATTCCAGTGGTCCGAGAATTCCCTGATGTATTCCCGGATGATTTGCCGGGGATGCCACCCGATAGAGAGGTGGAGTTCAAGATTGAACTTGCACCGGGAACCATGCCAATATCCCGAAGGCCGTACAAGATGGCGCCCAAGGAGTTGGCGGAACTGAAGACTCAGCTCACGGACCTTCTGGAGAAGGGTTTTATTAGGCCGAGCTCCTCGCCATGGGGCTGTTCGGCATTATTTGTCAAAAAGAAGGATGAAACGTTGCGGCTTTGCGTGGACTACCGTCCATTAAATGCCGTAACCATCAAGAACAAGTACCCGTTGCCACGGATCGACATGTTGTTTGATCAGTTGGTCGAAGCAAAGGTCTTTTCCAAGATGGATTTAAGATCCGGGTACCATCAGATTAAGATCAGGGCTGAGGACATTCCAAAGACAGCTTTTTCGACAAGGTACGGACTTTATGAGTACCTGGTCATGTCCTTTGGCCTCACCAATGCTCCAGCTCACTTCATGTATTTAATGAACTCGGTGTTCATGCCGGAGCTGGACAAGTTTGTCGTGGTCTTCATCGACGACATCCTGGTATACTCCAAGTCGGAGGAAGATCACAAGAAACATCTGCGTATAGTCTTGCAACGGCTGCGGGATCACAAGTTATACGCAAAGTTCAGCAAATGCGAGTTTTGGATATCGCAAGTGCCTTTCCTCGGGCATATCATCTCAGCGGAGGGTATCGCTGTGGACCCGAGCAAAATCACGCAAGTGCTGAATTGGAAATCCCCGAGAACTGTTCATGAGGTACGGAGTTTCCTCGGACTCGCGGGATATTATCGGAGGTTCATTCCGAACTTCTCGAAGATTGCCAAGCCAATGACAGAGCTGCTGAAGAAGGCTACCAAATATGTTTGGAGTCCAGCATGTGAAGCAGCATTCAAGGCTTTAGTCAAGCACCTGACATCAGCACCGGTTTTGGCGCAGCCAGACACAACAAAACCGTTCGATGTGTACTGCGATGCATCCGGCATTGGGCTCGGATGTGTGCTGATGCAAGACCGAAGAGTGGTCGCGTATGGATCACGACAGCTTAGGAACCATGAGCAAAATTATCCAACTCACGATTTGGAGCTCGCTGCCGTGGTACTTGCACTGAAAATGTGGAGGCACTACCTACTCGGTAACCTCGTACATTTATATACCGACCACAAAAGCCTCAAGTACATCTTCACTCAGAAGGAGCTGAACATGAGGCAACGAAGATGGTTGGAACTGATAAAGGATTACGAGATAGAGATCCATTATCATCCGGGCAAGGCAAACGTTGTGGCAGACGCGCTAAGCCGCAAGTCACACGTCAATAATCTGACCATCACACCGTTGGAAGAGAGCGAACCACCACTACATGTGATTCCACATGGAGCTCTCTACAACCTAGCTTTGATCCCCACCATCCGTGAAGAGATAGCGGCAGCCCAGAAGAATGACAAGGGCATGTCGCATTTGCGGAGACGTGTAGACAGTGGGGAGTTGAAATGTTTCCGGAAGGACGGAGACGGCGTCTTATGGTTCAAGGACCGGATCGTCGTACCCCGAAACCCGGAGTTAAGGAAGAGAATCTTTGATGAAGCTCACTTATCTAAGTTTTCTATTCACCCCGGCAGCAACAAGATGTATCAAGAACTCAGAAGCAAGTTTTGGTGGACACGGATGAAGTGAGAGACTGCAAAATACGTGTCCGAGTGTGATACATGTCGAAGGGTGAAGGCAGATCATATGCGGAAGCCGGGACTGCTGCAACCACTGGGCATTCCTGCCTGGAAGTGGGAGGACGTGAGCATGGATTTCGTCGTCGGTTTACCCACCACCTTACAGAAACATGATTCTGTGTGGGTGATCGTCGATCGGCTCACCAAAGTTGCCCATTTCATCCCGGTCAACACCAACTATAACGCCAAGAAGTACGCTGAACTGTACATCTCACGGATCCTATGCTTATACGGCGTACCCCGTACCATCGTATCGGACCGGGGCACTTTATTTGTGTCCCGTTTTTGGGAGCAGCTACACGCTGCCCTGGGGACGAAGCTGATCCGTAGTTCAGCCTACCACCCGCAGACGGATGGGCAAACGGAGCGGGTAAATCAAATCCTAGAAGACATGCTACGAGCTTGCGCTATCGACCACGGCAAGAATTGGGATGATCACTTGCCATTAGCCGAGTTCTCGTACAACAATGGGTACCAAGCCAGCATCAAGATGGCGCCCTACGAGGCGCTATACGGCAGGAAATGCCGCACACCACTGAACTGGTGTGAATCTGGCGAGAGGGTTACCTTCGGGATTGATCTTGTCAACAGCGCGGAAGAAAAGGTTCGATTAATTCAAGCGAACCTAAAAGCCGCTCAATCCCGACAGAAACAGTATGCGGACCGGAGGAGGCGCCCATTACAATTCGAAGTTGGAGATCACGTATACCTACGAGTGTCTCCAATGAAGGGCGTAAACAGATTTGGGGTGAGAGGAAAGTTAGCACCCCGATTCATCAAAAGATGTGGATCGGTGGCATACCGGCTAAGATTACCAGAAGCACTTTCCGGTGTGCACGACGTCTTTCACATTTCCCAGCTGAGGAAGTGTCTCAAGCTATCAACTACCGTTCAGCTGGAAGACATTGAAGAACTGCAACCGGATCTCACCTATCGGGAGGAACCGGTGCAGATTATTGATGAAAAGGCCCGAACCACACGCAACCGTACGTTGTGGTTCTACAAGGTTCTATGGAGTAATCACTCCATGGACGAAGCGACATGGGAGAGCGAAGAATTCCTTCGCACTAACTACCCCGACTTTTTCACGTCGCATATTCGGTAATTTTCCACCGTCCTCTCTCTCATTTCACCTTATAATCTCGGGACGAGATTCTTTTAAGGGGGGAGGAATGTAAGGGCCTCAGTTTTTGACACTCATTTGCAGTGTTCATCACCACACCACACACCTCATTTGAGGAAGAATGATGAACACAAATAAAGAGCAAGTAACAATTATCAACATGCTAATTAGGGAACAAACTCACACATTGCAAAAGTGGTACTTCCCACATGTGATATAGATGGGCTGGACATATGAAAACTCCTACACTTTGCTAAGGATGTCCATGCCAAGTTCCACCCAAATTCAAAACCTTTTTGAGGTCATTTTGGGTATAGTTAGGAAGAGGGCAGTTTGAAACCATATTCAAATTCAAACTGTTTTCACCCACTGAATTTAAAAGTGGAAGGCATATTCTTGCTCAGCACATTTTTGTGAGCTCACACACCAATTTTCACTCCATTTGGAGTTGATCTTGACATGAGCTAAGGGGGAGAAATTCAAACTTTATTTGAATTTCAAACTGCACTTGTGCTGAAATTCATTCAAACCAAACCTCATTTGAACTTTGATCAATTCAAATGGCTCTTGGGTGAATAATTTGAATTGCCAAGGGTAGAATAGGGTTCACTGTTTACCACAGATGTTAGGAATAAATTTCAGAGGTTAAAAGAGAAGTGGGACCCACATGTCAGCCTCTGCCTCAAAGCAAACCGACTGAACCACAGTTCAGTCGGTTCCCGGCAGCTGTGCGCGCGCGCCACCGAAGGGGGCAGCCGGCGCCAGCTCCTGCTGCGTGCCCCAAGCCGGAGGCCAGCCGGCCGAGCTATTTATTCCCTCCCCGGCGTGCTTCAGTCACCATTTCCCCGAGCTACCGACGTGCGCGACTGCTTTTCCCACTGCCATCACTAGCGCTCGAGTTCCTGCTTGATCAAGCCGATCGCAGCCCCTTCTTTCCGTTCCAAGGTCCCAGCAAGGTACTAGCAACCATCCTCCATCCTTCCCATTGATAGAAATCGATTGAAACCGAGTGATATCGGCTGTGCCGAAAGATCAAACTCGGAACTGGAAACCGCCGCACCTCGGGCTCTCGTGGACAGCCCAACCTGGGCGTTGTCACGCCCGAGCCAAGGCACCCTTGGACGCGCAAGTGACCAGTGCTGCTCACCCCCGGGCCACAGCTCGAGTGGTTGCTCACCGGCGGCGAATTTCCACTTTTCCCCTTTCTGTGTGCAGAACGACCTTCGGGTACGATTCTGTTTAATTCGTGCTCTAGAAAGGATTAGAGGGCCTCAGGCCACTCCCACACGAACTAGACACGGTGACGCACAAGTTGCCTTCACAACTCTGGGCCGGAGAACTTCTGTGCCCGGCGTAATTCAAGGTCTACTAATGGCGGAACGCACGGGGGGTATCGGGCGCACGGTGAGGACCTATTTCGGGCCTTCCCCGAGCTACCCCGAGTTCATGTCGACCTTCTCTGAGGTCCACTGATGCTCCCCGACCGATTTCCCAAGTAGCTGAGGCACTAGGAGCGTCAGCCGACATGGCCGAAGTCGTTCCGATATGGCGGCTCGTCGCCGACCATGCTCCGGCCGTTGTCATGAGCAGCTGACCCTCGGATCATGTTCCCCAAGTAAAAGTAGGCAGGGGCGGCCAGAATCAAGAAGTTTGAAGCGGTACAGCAGCCAGCGGCGAGCTCTCCGGCGAGGTCCCTCGGCGGCGGAGCGCGGGTGTCGCGAGGTTGAAGAAGGGGGTGGACCCCAGCTGTCAGCGGCCGATATTTTGAATCGGGATCCGGCTGCGGCCGGGATCGGGTGTGCTGGCGCGCAAAATCCTTGTGGGCCGCGGTGTGCTGTCGCTTCGGCGTGCGACGCGTGTCCCCTGGGCCCACGCGCGAGTTTAAACTTTTCCCCGATTTTCAGATTTCCTTCAAACTTCAAATCCTTATAACTTTGGCTAGAAAGCTCCAAATTGAGTGAACCAAATTTTGCTGGATTCAGCTCTCTGAGTACTTTCCAGAAAATCAAGTGTCACTTCATGAAATTCCTTAATTCTCCAGAATTAATTCCTTAAAGTTTAAACTGTTAGGAATTTTAACTGGAGAATCATTTGGAGGAAAATCCTGAAATTTTGCTGAGATGTTCACCAAAATATCCTTGAACTACCATAAAAATTTCAGATCCATTTGAGCTCATTTAGTCCACCTAATGGTGTGATTAGTAAAACTGTTCCAGAGAAAATAGAAAATGTTCAGAAACATTTTCAGAATTTTCTCGGAAATTGTTTAGCTCATATCTTTAGTTAGAGACTTCCAAATTAAGTGAGACCAATTCCATTAGAACCCTCTGAAAATCTAGTTTTCAGAAAGTCATAGTTTGTCTCATGAAAATCCCTAGAACACCCTAAGGGTTCCAATTAAGGTCAAGGACATAATTATTTGTGGGGGGGCTCAAATGAGCCTTGCTGCAACTAAAACTTGACCAAGTCTTTGTTTAGGTTGTAACCAAGCCACAGTAAAAGTTTCACAGTCATTAGGTCTGTCTAGTAAGGGTTATAGGCTTCACAACTTCAAAGTTAATACAAAGGCATTTAATTAATACATACATTGTTCTTATCATGTAGTCGCTAAGGTCGAGGAGGAACCCGAAGTCCTAGACTTCGTTACTCCGGAGGAACAGCTAGCCTACGACCAAGAGCAGCAAGGCAAGCCCCGGTTTGCATTAACCATTTTATAAATTTT
This sequence comes from Neostapfia colusana, assembly GCA_030760725.1. Lineage (NCBI taxonomy): Eukaryota > Viridiplantae > Streptophyta > Magnoliopsida > Poales > Poaceae > Neostapfia > Neostapfia colusana. Next base: position 72,351,119 of record JASWHV010000015.1, read on the forward strand.
TATTGTTTTGAGCACATACTTGTTTTCTTTATGTTGTGCATCAGAGTCTTGTTTGGAAACCCCACTGCATAGCCAAGAAAACCATGGGTTGGGGTTTAGGATTGCAAACCCCGTTAGCCACTGCATTGCTAGGATAGAGTAGGATTCGGTACAAGTCGAGTACTTGGAACTACTCGCGAGAATAGGCTAGAGGCACATTGCTCGGGTAGAGATAGCACATGATACACATGGCAAGAAAATGAGACCGAGCGGAGAGTAAGGGCAGCAGGACTTTGGGGCCTGTGTGCTGTAGCTCCGCTTGTGTCGATTGAGGACCGAGCCGTGTGCGGGCCTGTTGAACAAGCTAGAACAGTATCGAAGACCTACCGGCTATATGGGAACCGGGAAACTGATGTAACTCGGGTAGCTGGGTATTGAGGCATTGCCCGTCGTTCAGAGGGTAGGTTGAGAGCTCGAGGTGTAAATCAGCTGGCGGCACAGAGATGCGCGTGCAGGGACCTCTTGCTCGGGACGATGGGACCGGTTCAATATTTGGCTAACGGGTGAAAGGTAGTCGCGTACGGCGTCCGTGATGGTTGTTGTAGGCAACATCGAGTACGGGCGTACGTGACGGGTTGTTCGGGTAACCCTGCAGGTGTAAATCGATTATAATCGCCGTCCCTCGCGGTCAGTGAGTACCACTTGTTCACTGTACCGTGACGTAGAAAGAACAGGCTAGTTACATGTTAAAATGTTGCTGATTGAAAGATGGACATTGATTGTTAATGATATGCTGTAGCTTAGAGCTAACTAAAGTTCTTTTCAACTTTGGGCAAAGTACATGAGAGAAATGCGTTTCTTGTTTGATTGCGGCTCTCTCATGTACCTTCGCGTAAGGTTCTCCACAACCTGCTGCTAAAACTTGAAAGTAAGGTTCTACTAATTAGGCGAGTCCTTGCAAATGATTTTACCTCATGTAACCCATTACCCTCATGTAGAAGTTCCATGTTTAGGTGAGACGGGTCAGACTTGCTGAGCCTTCGTGCTCACTGCTTGTGTTTGAAGCTTTTGCAGGGTTCTATGAGGAAGGGACTCCCGAAGAGGAGACGGAACCCCAGGAGGGGAACCCCGTCGAGTGGGAGTCGTGCACGCCGCAGAGTTAGTGTGCGTGTGTGCTAGCAAGGACACGTTCGAGGGCTGAACGTGCACTTGATGCTTAGTCTACGCCCGCGAGTGTGGACTAAACTTATTTTGATGTAAACATGTTGATAAACTTGTTTATGTAATAAAGCTTCCGCTTCCGCTTTGTACCTTTGACGTGTGTTATGCGGTGCTGTGCAACGCAGCACCCCTCAGCGTGATCCTGGCTCGACAGGACCCAAAGGGGTCGTGTCATCTTCCCCACTTAGACTTTTCGGATTCACAAGAATGCATTGATTGCATTAAAGGCAAATTTGTTAAGAAGATTAAGAAATACGCCAAACATAGTACGGGAATATTAGAATTAGTTCACACGTACATTTATGGTCCATTCCCAATAGTATTCATAGATGGCTATGATTTGTAATAATGTTTACGGACGACTATACTCGTTATGGCTACATTTATCCAATCAAGGAGCGATCCGAAACATTGGATAAATGTAATATATTTAAGGCCGAAGTAGAAAATCAGCACAACGTTAAGATCAAGGTAGTAAGATCCGATCGTGGAGGAGAGTACTACGGTCGACATACCCCGTATGGCAAAATTACTAGACCTTTTACAAGGTTTCTGCAGGAAAATGGCATAGTAGCCCAGTATTCCACACCGGACGAGCCTCAGCAAAACGGCGTAGCAGAACGGAGAAACCATACCCTCATGGATATGGTAAGAAGCATGTTAAGTTATTCAACACTTCCGGTTAGCTTATGGATGGAGACGTTAAAAACCGCCATTCATGTGCTTAATCGGGTGCCGAGTAAATCAGTACCTAAGACACCGTATGAGATGTGAACATGACGTAAGCCCTCATTAGGCTATTTGCACGTATGGGGCTGTCCAGCCGAGGCTAAAATGTTCAATCCAAACATTGGTAAGCTGGACTCTAGAACTATCAGTTGTCATTTTATTGGTTACCCAGATAAGAGTAAGGGATACCGATTCTATTGTCCAGATAGATACACTAAGTTCATAGAGATAAGGCATGTCGTCTTTCTAGAGGATGCCATGATCAGGGGGAGTATGGTAAGACGAGAGGTGGATCTTGAGGAGAAGCGGGTGTACGCACCCACTCCCATGATTCAAGAACCATATTTCTCGATAACTACTGTTGTTGAACCATCTGTGCCAGTCACTAGTGCTTCAACACCTGTTGTTAGTCCTTCATCGGCAACGGAAGAAGTAAGAGAGGCTCAGCCTTCCGAGCCTATTGAGCCAGTTGTTAAAAATGATGAAGTGCAACAACAGCCTCAACTAGAAGATGATGCGCTAATCAGGAGATCTCAACGATTAAGAAGATCGGTCATTTCAAACGATTATGAGATCTATTTAAGTGAAGAAGTTCAAATGGAGGATGATCCCACTTCATTTGAAGATGCTATAAGAAGACCACAATCATCTGAGTGGCATAAAGCCATGGAGGATGAGATGAGGTCTATGGATGCCAACAAGGTCTGGGACTTAGTCAAGATTCCTCAAGGAGCCAAGACAATCGGCTGTAAATGGGTATACAAGGTCAAGCGTGACTCCAAGGGGAAAATCAAAAAATATATGGCTAGACTTGTGGCGAAAGGATTTACTCCAAGAGAAGGCGTAGACTATAATGAGACGTTCTCACCCGTCTTGACTAAGGATTCTTTTAGAATCATTATGGCATTAGTAGCGAATTATGATTTAGAGTTACATCAGATAGATGTAAAAACGGCGTTCCTCAATGGGTATCTCTACAAGGACGTCTATATGACGCAACCGAAAGGTTTTGTCATTAAGGGTAAGGAACATATGGGATGCCACTTAAGAAAGTCCATCTATGGATTTAAACAAGCCTCACGACAATGGTATCTCAAGTTCGATGAGACGATTAGAAAGTTTGGTTTTAAGGAGAACGAGGAGGATAATTGCATCTATGCTAAGTTTAAGAATGGGAAATTCATTTTCCTTGTTCTCTATGTGGATGACATACTACTTACGAGTAACGATGTCAATCTACTATTAGAGACTAAGAAATTCTTATCCTCCAACTTCGACATGAAGGATCTAGGTGAAGTGTCCTATGTGCTGGGGATCGAGATTCACCGAGATCGTAGTAAGGGGGTTTAAGGTTTATCTCAGAAAGCATACTTAGAAGGTGTACTCAAGAAGTACGACATGTATGCGAGTAAACCCTCGTCTGCTCCAATAGTCAAGGGTGATAAGTTTGGGAACTTTCAGTGTCCCAGGAACCAATATGAGATGGATCAAATGAAATCAGTTCTGTATGCTTCTGCAGTCGGAAGTTTAATGTATGCTCAAGTATGTACTCGCCCTGACTTAGCGTTCATAACCGGGATGCTTGGCAGATATCAGGCCAACCCAGGGATTGATCACTAGAAAGCAGTTAAGAAGGTATTAAGGTATGTGCAACGCACAAAAGGCCTCATGTTAACGTATAGTAAGACTGACTCACTTGAAGTGGTGGGTTACTCAGACTCAGACTTCGCGGGTTGTGTGGATACTAAGAAATCCATGTCAGGTTACATATTCACCCTCGTGAATGGAGCTATTTTGTGGAAGAGCTCCAAGCAAACCGTCACTGCATCGTCCATAATGTATGCCGAGTTTGTTGCTTGTTATGAGGCCACCGGGAAGGCACTATGGTTGAAGAAGTTTTTACCCGGCCTTAGAGTGGTCGACAACATTCATAAACCACTTAAGTTATACTGCGACAATGAGCCAGCAGTATTATACTCTCACAACAACAAGTCGAGTGGTGCTGCCAAACACATCAACATTAAGTTCTATGTTGTGAAAGATAAAATCCAGGATCACACAATTATTCTCGAGCATATAAGTACGAAGCGAATGCTTGCGGATCCGCTAACGAAATGCCTTCCTCCCAGTGTGTTCAGTGAACACGTAGCCGGCATGGGGTTAAGGGAAAGCCTGTGAACTATCCTGGATACCAAGGGGCCAATTGAGTGTAAGGTTGTTTGTAAATGTACGATGTACCGTGGTCATCAAGTCAAGCAGTACGTGACTGGTTGTTTTGATGTGTCGTGCCCTTTATGTCAAGCATGAGGAGATAAACACTAAGTTCAATAATTAAGTAACTAAGTTGGTAAGTTTTGTCCCTTGATCAAGGGGGAGAATGTTAGACGTGTTGATCACGGCCCGGTTTGACTAACAACCAACCGGGCCAATCTTCCCCATGTGCCCTGGTCGGGGGCGCAACTGAATTCTGTTTTGGTTGAGGCCCCCTCTCGTACGCGCCATATAAACCGGAGGGGGCAGCTGGGACGCATGATCATCCAATTGACGTGTGCCTCAATGCTCCCTACACCTTCCGCTCACTCCGATCCTAAGTGGTGCGCAACGAGGGGAAGGCCCTCGCCACGCCTACCGCCATCTTCCCCGTCGCCCCTGACTTCTTCATCTTCACCATCATGGCCACAAATTTGGGCTCCGGTGAAGGTACACCCCTCTAAACTCATTTACTATTATGTATTGTTCTTAATTTAATTTGTTAAACATGTTCTGTGTTCATTTATCTTGATTACTAGACCTAGGTCCTTAAGATGTTGATCATCCGATTAGAAAGCGCCTAGACCAGCGAACCCTAAGTTCTATCACTTAGTACTCTTCATGGATAAGTTCAATGTGGTGAACAACTTGTGTATATCCAATGCGTTGATTTTATTATCATATGGTATTAGTTTACGAGGTTTCCCACAGTACTTTCTGCTGATTTGTGGTGATGATTTACTACATTTTTGACATACACCAAGGTTAGATAAAACAACTTCTTCATCTGAGTACTATGCTTGGGAGGACACTATACTGGATTGCTATTGTACGAGTGAATTGTCATTAAACCAATTGGTAGATTTGGTAAACTATAACCTTCTCCAAATGTGTTTTGCAGTGGTGGTTGTAATCACAACACCACATCTCCTCATGTTAGCAACATTGCAACAAAAAGAAAAAAGAAAAAGAAAGAGACAAAAATGAATTTTAAATGTTGTTCTGAGCTTATCTTGTTTCTTTTGCATGACTACGTATGTTCCCAGGTTCATGTTTCTAGCACGGCTTGACCTAGAACAAGCATCGTGCCATTGTTGAATAGTTATTTAACTTCCTTAATTAATGGTTTTCTTGTTTATTTTATAGCCTACACCCCACCAAGATCCATGCGCCATGAGTCGTTTCCTGTCGCCGTGCGTGGAGCTATACGCTGTGTAGGCAGAAGGGTGGGTGGGTACATGGTGGTAGAGATAGAGCGAAGAGGTGAGAGGAACAAAGAGCATTGTGACAAAATAAAAAGAGAGATGATGAGTAGGGATGCCTAGGATTTCATGTTTTTATAGGAAGGATTGGAGTGTGGGGCAGGTATTGGGCCTAGATGTTGAAATTGGTCTTGTTTCACCTACGTGGGTTTTAAGTGGCGGGTCACTTATATTAGCATCTGCTACTGAAAATGGATCACGCTGGTGGTGGGCCGTTGACGCCATTGTCACTCTCATGCTACAATAGTGTCGAATTTCAGCCTTATGTATGGATGTCCGTCACGTCAATGAACAATACAGTAATAGTGGAAATTACTTTTTATAATGGTGCGAAGTCCATGATCACGGCGCAAGAATAAGAATTTGTTTCGGCAATACAATCCTAGTGATCTTAGGCTATCTCCAACAACTTTTCCAAATGGGAACCCAAACCTATTTTGGGTCTTGACCCGCAGCCCATACAACCTCCAACAGGTTACCCATTTTTAAAAACCATTTTAGGTTGTTGGTCACTCGCGACCAAAAAATAGGGACCCTACACACTCGACCCATTTTGCTTTGTACTACTCTGGTCGTCTTCCTCACAAGCTCCCTCTCGCACAGGTAGTGATGCGCCACCAACTCGCCCTCACGCCAAGCACTGCCCCGCCCCTCCTGCTCACGTCAAGCTCGCGCCCTCGCGCCGCCCGTGCCCCTCCCGCTACGTCTCGCCGTGCCACTCCTGCTCACACCTCGCGGGGACCAGAGCCCTCCTCATGCCGCGCCCTGCGCCCTCGCCCATGTCACTCCCTCTTCGCGCCGCGCCCTATTCCCCTCCTTGCGCCGCGCCCCGCGGTCTCACCCGAGTCGCGCCCGTCCTCACGCCGCGCCCCGCATCCTCCTCCTACCGCGTTGTCAATAGAGTCCAAGCGGGAAGAACGATTCGAAGGAAGAAAGGGTTGGAGACCCTAAGTGGGCTAGATGTTGGAGATGTCCCAAAATGAGCTACCTTGAGGACAGTTCAAGCTAGAAGATCCAAATAACCAAATGGGACACTATTTTTAGGCTTCATTGTTGGAGATAGCCTTAGAGTGATGAAAATCCAGGAGGTCCTACATAGAATTAGAAAGTTAAAAGGTGGCTATAAGGGGAGCCCCAAAGAAGTCAAAGAGCGTAGTAATGTAGCTGACCTTCATGCCAATGAGCTTGATGAACACATACTGAATATCAAATGAGCAGCACTGTAGGTACGAGTATGACCTAGTCGTATGCATGATTGATGTCCGACCAGGTCATCTAGCGGTCAAGCGACATCACATACATGATACATACAGAACGGGCACAAGACCACAGGGGGTCAGATCCACAACACCTTTCATTTGAGTAAAATGCACTAGATGTTTATGAACTTGTCTTCTTTGTGTCTTCGAGGTTCACAAGCTTTTATTTTATATTTCTAGGTCCATAAACTTCTCCATTTGTGTCAATTAGGCCCATGATTTTTTTACAGTTATAGGTGCATAAACTTTTTAAGCGATGCGTTACAGGTCCATACCCTCTCACCAAATATTTACATCTTAAGTCAAGACTCATCGATTCTTGTTGTAGAGGAGCGGCAGACTGTAACCGTTTCTGTCGTGTGTCGAGGTTCGTGTAGAAGCGGTTGCAATCACCATTTTCAGCATCAACATGCACACATGAGTTTGGCTTAAGGATTCCTAGTCAACCGCTGTCATTGAAGAAGTTCCACGCGCTCTTTGCAAAGATCTGATGGAGGGTAAATAGACCGTCGTGTGGAGAGGATATATAGGGGGAGCTCAAGATGCTGCATATATGCAGTGTCAGCTTCAAAAAGGAGCAGCAGTGTTCATGGACAGGGGATGAATGACACGGCCGGACAAGTTCATGCACATTTGGTGCATTTACTCTTTCCATTGTACAGAATATATATGTCAGGTGTATCTCTCCATTCTGATTTTGTCATCGTTGATTAGTTGATTAGCTTAAATTTAACCTCGTTAGTGTTAATAAAAAAAGAATAGAGGAGTACATATGGCAGGTATGCCTCATGGCGAGTTGTATTTTTTGGCATTATTATTATGCATGATGTTTAATGCTATTATTAATGCGATATCTCGTCTCAGTATATATGACGGGCCAGGCCAACGGGCAGCCAGCACCTGCCATGAATATGCGCGTAAGAACTTGAACACGAATAGATACCAGTAAGATCATGAAAAGATACGAGAATGTCTGATCGGATCAAATGGTAAGTGCATATCTTCTGGGATTTCGTCTAAAAAGGAAGAAGCGGGTAGGTATGGAAGGGCATTGCAGAGGTAAATAATCACGTCATGGCTGGTGCCACGCGTCCTCCAGCAATCACAGCTAATCGCTGCCATAACCACAATAATTCCCTGAGACAAATGCATGCATGGCTAGATACCAGCCGGCCGGCATCCAGAGCACCATGCACCACCGCCTATTATAGATCAAGGTGCACGCGTCCAGGACCCGATGGATGAGCGATAGCTAGGTTACTACTACGTACGCAGCTCCGATCCGCGATCATGGCGAGCGGAGGCGGGAACGCCGGGGGAGGAGCCGGCGACGGGAAGAAGAGGAAGGCCTCGGCCATCGGCGTCGTCGAGGCGCCGGCGAAGCGGGAGCCACGGCGGGGGATGGGCGTAGCGGAGCTGGAGAGGATCAGGGCGGAGCTCGAGATGGCCCAGGCCTGTGGCTACGCCATCGTGCCGTCCCTGTCGGTGCCGGCGGCGGCGCTACATCATTTCCCTCCGCCGACGCCGCCTTGTTTCGTCGGGCACGTAACCGGCCTGGCAATGGCACACCCCCAATACGTACGTATGCACGCGCCTTCTGCCATCATGCATGCATGGTTTCTGATTCATATGCACGAACGAGTTGTGTTTTCACTGTTTTTTTCATCGCAAGAACTTCTCATGAACGAGACATGTGCTTCAGATTTCCAGTTCTGCCGCAGCAATATGACTTATGCCGTGCCTACGCGCGTCAATGCAGGTCGGAAATGGAGCCGTCAAAGTAGAATATTTCACTCCGTATTACCGCGCGCAGCATTACGCTAATGGCTCTTTGGCCAGGTAAACACATGACTAGATTAGTTATAGTGTGTGGGTCTCATCGCATCGCATCTCTTGCTTATCTCGTTTCATGTGTGCATTTTGTTAGCAGGTTCTTGATATCCAACGGCCCTGCTCCCCGGCATCAGAATAGCCAGGTCGATCAGATTCAGAGCGCCGTCACTACTGCAAACACAGTCTTGGGACAGCCTGCATCATCTGAGGTATTCTATATATCAATATGTTTCGCTCTACATTCTAATCTGCTAAGCCTGATTAGTGCAATTTTATTTGGGATTTGAGATTTACGCACCATAGCAATACTTGGGATATAGATGTTTACCATGTTGGGGCTCTGACATGCAGAGCCCATCTCCGGCGTACCAGCTGCAGGACCACCGTCGAGCTCAGCCGCTGCAGCTTGGCAACACCAGGAAGGTTGCCTTTGTGGACCTCGTCGACTCTGACGATGACGGCGCTGTCGAAGAACTGGACCTAGAGCTCAAACTCTAGATTAAATTAATTTCCTTTTAAAAACTTAGGTTGTTGAACAAGTGCTTAAATTCTTTGTTCGTTTGCATAGGTGGTCATTTTAGCTGGGTCTAGGGCTTTCAATAAAGCTCGAGAATCACAATTCGCTCGTGTTCGACTCGTTTCTGAGCTCGATCCGAGCTAGGTTCAAATTCTAAACGATCCGAAGTAGAGTTTGCATGTATGACCAGCTCGAGTAGCTAGAGAAAACTTATTTGTTATTGTCAACTATGAGGTGCATCTATTTAAACTTGCGAATAATATTGTCCAAACTAAAGTGTTGAACTACTATGCCAAAAAACAAGGCAAATACTCCAAAGTCAATTTACTCTACTGTACAAATTATTTAACTAAACCAAAATGAGTTGTCAGTATGCCACCTTGACATTACCTGCTGCAAGTAAAATACTAAACGAATATTTAAAGATATTTCTTATTGTTAATATTAATTTAGTATATATTCTTATGTGAAGGTATCTATTAAATATTGTACTTGCATTTTCTATTTATATCACAAGTTGCAACTAAGTTACTAAGTCATTATATGTACATGTCCAACTATGTTGGACTATGGACTAAATTGAACCCACCAGACATAGTTTAAGGACTAGATTAGATCTTTCAAAAGCTGAAGGATGAAGTTGAGTTTTTGGCTAAAGTTGAGGAATGAATTTGATTATTTTGCCTTTGCCTTTCAGCATCATATACTTACAGCGTCACCGCATTGCAATATCACACAGATGACTGTTTACATTATCAGAGTATGAAGCAAAACCAACCATTAGGAGCAAACCTATTTATAAGTGAAGTTGAGATGTAACTTCATCTGTTCACTTGTACATTTAGTGGAAAATCACTACAGGAAACTTCATACATTACAACGGCCAGAATACTTACGACGGCTAGATATCGTAAGTAACATAACTTAGTACGGTCCTTGTGGGCTGTCGTAAGTAAACTAACTTATGACTGCCATGGCCCATGACTGTCGTAAGTTACGTGTAACTTACACCGTACATAACCCTAAGCCGTGTAAGTTAACGCCCGGTCGTAAACTACGCATAACTTACGACGGTCCAACTTTTGGGCCGTCGTAAATCTTTGGTTATATCCGTCGCCCCGGCCCGGGGCTCGAGCTATTCCGCTCGAGCCCCCGCCACCGCCACCCAGCCTAGCCCCGCAGCGGCGCCGCTGCCGCACCGCCACCGCGTCGCCCGACTTCGCCGCCACCGCTCGGCCCGAGCCCGCCCCGCTTCGCCGCCACTTCTAGGTAAGTTTTATTAATTAATTGTAAGTTCATTTATTAATTAATTTAGATATTTTATTAATTAGTTTAGTTAATGAGTTAATTTATTACTTAATTTTGGTTTATTTGATTATTAAGTTAGTTTATTATTTTATTTTATAATATAGTTACATGGTTAATCTTGTAGATTATTTAGTTATTTAATTAGTTAGTTATATTACGGAGGACCCCCTACCACGTAGGTTGAAGTGTTCTTCGAGATTCTCAAAGCTTCAGAATAGCCGCTGCATGAACACACCAAAGTGACCCTCCTCACTTCCATAACTAGATTTATGATAATTAAGTCTAAGTGTTTCTTTTCTAAAAACTGTTACAACGACCTTATCAAATTGTCAGCATTTTCTTCTATGGCCCCATAAAGTGACTAAAGATATGTATACGTGAAGAAATTGCTTTAGTGTCTCGGTATGAAATATGAGAAGATTGATGTGTGTCCAGCCAACTGCATGCTTTTCTAGAAAGAACATGCCAAACAGAACAAATGTTTATAATATGGTGAATCGAGGTATGTCGAAGTTGTTAATGAAGATGGTGAAAATGTGATGACAGAAGTCGGACGTAAGCAGTTTCGATACTTACCCGTGACACCTCGGTTGAAACAGTTGTTTCTTTCAAAAAAAAACTGCCAAACACATGAGATGGCACAAAGAAGATGTACGTCAGAACAATGAAGTCATGACGCACCCGTCCAACGGTGAGGCATGGAAGGCGTTGGACCGGTTAGATCCAGATTTTGGATGTGATGCGAGAAATATTCGGATCGGGTTGGCGACAGATGGATTCTCGCCGTTCAGTACAAACGCTTCACTATACTCCAGTTGGTCTGTCTTTGTCATTCCGTACAATCTACCACCGGCTCTTTGTATGAAGTATGAGTTCATGTTTCTTAGCCTCATTGTACCTGGGTCGGATCATCCTAGGTCACGTCTAAATGTGATGTTGAAACCACTGATCAAAGAATTGAAAATATTGTGGACAGAAGTTGAAGCGTTCGACGGTTACAAGAAGCAGAGATTCAATCTTTGAGTTGCTTATTTATGGTCCGTTCATGATTTTCTGGCGTACGACATATTTTTTGTATGGAGTACTCACGGTCGTTTGACGTGTCCGATATGTGCTTCTGACACTGATTGTTTTCGACTTACTCATTGAGGCAAGATATACTATTTCGATTGTCACAGACGTTGGCTTTCTTTGAATCACATGTTTAGGCAACAGAGAAATGACTTTAGAAAGGACACCATTGTCACTAAAGGACCATCAAAATGTCTTAACGGGTCAAAAATATCTGATATGTTGGAAAAATTGTTGCCAGATAAAGATCGTCCTCGATATTTATCGGTTTTGGAGATGATCACAATTAGACTCATATATATAGACTATGGGATCTACCATATGTGAAGTCGTTGACACTAATGCACAATATTGATGTCATGTATCAAGAGCGTAACATGGGGGAATGTATCATAATCACATGCATGAACATGATGGGCAAAGCGAAAGACAATATAAAGGCTCGGAAGGATCAGTCTGAGCTTTGTAACCGTCTAACTCTTGAGCTCTCTGAAAGTGCTGGTAAACCACAGCAATTATGGTAAGCTTAAATGTTTGCATTTTTTGCACTCATTTAAATGTTAATGCGGATCACTCAGATGTTCGTTTTCTTAAAGCTATGATACCAGTTAGAGGACTCGAGCGAGAGCATGATGGAGCATGCGCCGTGTTCCACACGAATGCTCGGAGGCTCGTGGTGCAGGCGTTGTCGTACAACAAGCGGCATCAACCGCAACAGGGAGGAGGTCCGTTTAGGAAGGACTCCGAAATGTACTTGACCGAGGATCAGTACGCGGAGGTAAGTTATTAGTGTTAACTATTTCCAATAATTACTTATGTTAACAGTATTGATGAAATACTAAATATGTGCATGTTAATATTAGTTGGTTACAGAGCTAGCCCGACGCGTACCGAGCTCTTTGTCGGTACTAGGCTAGTCAGGACTTCATCAGTAAGTCCACGAGGGCTCGAGCCTACAGAGGGACCGAGGGCCAGCACAACTACGACGATGATGGCTACATGCGATTGGCTAAACGTATGATAAGTATATTTTAAATTCATTTATGTGTTCATAATATATTTCTTCTACTAACACGTATCTACAGGAGCGAGAGACCGCTCAGGAGCCGACACCGACCGAGGTTTGGAAGAGAGGTCACAGGGGAAGTGACCCTTCCCAGCCTGGGCAGTGCAGTCAGATTGCGACCGACCGACTGTTAAGTTTTCAAAATTCATCATTTTAATTATAAGTAATACTATTACTAACACGCTTACACCATTTCTTTGTTTTTTTAGGAAAAGTACGCGCAGGAGGTCAAAAAGATACATGGCAAAGACTACGTTTGGTAAAACGCGCCAATTGAGTCTAGAGCCGTGTACGCAAGTGGCAACGGGAAGGCTCATGGACGGTGAGTTGGTCAACTGTTTAATTTTTTTGAATCTTACTTGTTTTACTTATTATTTTTCTATCTTTTGTAGGTTTGCCATTTTCGTTGGAGTTGTCAACTCTAGGGCGGCGCGACCTTCGAGAGGCACTCCATCGACGGAAGCTTTGTCCGTTGGGCCGTCGAGTGGTTGTCTCTAGCAGAGGGACTTGGAGTTCCATGACATGGAGGATAGGCTTGCGCGGACCCAGGAGGAGCTCAATAGGACGAGGGCCGTCAAGGAGTACCAGGCCAACCTCATGGCCTAGATGCAGGCAACAGTGAAGGTAAGTAATTTAAATTACTGTAGTTTAAATTTTTAGCATTTCAATAATATGTGTGTGTTCTAATATATTGCAATGATAGACCTTAGCTCGACAGACTGGCCAGGAACTCATGTTTTCTGCGTAGCCACAGCCGCCACAGGCGCCCACGTCACAGCCGCCCCTAGCACAGGTACCCCCGGCATTGTGTAACTTTTTAATACTCTTTAATACAGGGAGCGAGATAAAGAGATAGAGAGAGGGGGAGAGATAGTGAAAGAGAGAGAGAGGGGTGGGGAGAGGGAAAGAGAGGGGGGAAGAGAGAGAGAGAGTGAAAGACGGGAGAGAGAGGGGGGAGAGATAGTGAAAGAGAGAGAGATGCGGAGAGGGAGAGAGAGGAGGAGAGAGAGAAAGAGAGTCAAAGAGGGGGAGAGAGAGTGAAAGAGAGAGAGGGTGAGAGAATGAGGGAGAGAGAGAGAAGGGAGAGAGGGATGGGGAGAGGGACAACAAGAGGGAGAGAGAGGGGGGATGGTAAGAGGGGGAGAGGGAAAAAGAGGGATAGGAAGGGAGAGAGACATATCTAACTTTTATTTACTTTGCAGGGTTCACCACGGAGGCGCAGACTCCATCTCCGCAGCTACAGGCACCGGGAGGGACTCGCGAAGACGACGTTCATGGCTCCTGAGGTTGTCGTGAGGGGAGTGTGTAGCCGTTGGGAGTTTTTAGAAATATGTGGACTTTGGGAATAAACCATCAAATATTAAATTATCTGTGTATTCTATTTTATTGTTTTTCTCGGCTAGAAATTGTGCCAGGGCAGCTAATTTCTGTTTTTTTATTACAACCATAACTTACGACGGCTTGTATACTGGCCGTCGTAAGTTAGCCTAAATAACTGACGACGGGTGTTGTAGCCGTCGTAAGTTAGCCCAAATAACTTACGACGGCCATGGCCCAAGCCGTCATAAGATGTATAGCCCAGCCCGCCACGTGGCCCAGGGGCTCACATACGACGGCTACAGGCAGTCGTCATAAGTTGCGTAACTTACCACGGTGGCCGTCGTAAGTTACGCAACTTACGACCAAACCCTGACGACGGCTGACAACTGCCGTAATTAAGCATAAACCGTTGTAATTAAGCTAATTAGTTTGTACCTTATTTACGACGAGTTTTACCGTCGTAAGTTTGTCACATTGTGAATACTCTCCCCATTTTAAAATTTTTGTCATTAGGATAATAATTTTAGTTCGAGAGGATCCTAGGCATGAGGAGGATCACATATATGCATGTAGAATGGTCTCACACATATAAAATGAGAAAAAGAGAGATAAGATTATGGATAACAATATGAGCCGGCACTAGGTTCAGATATTGGTCATAAAAACCAACAAGGAACACTGGACTGAAGAATCGCAAGCACGATCAGTCTTCGCATCCGTAATCTGCTTTGAGCAAGAAGGATTACTTTCCGGTTTTACATTCTCGGTGAAGCCATGTGAGTACACGGATTGAAAGCGCTCATGGGTCAGGGAATGCACTAAGAGAAGATTCAATCTTAGCCTCTGATGCGTATTCCTATATTACCATGAACCGTCACATGGAGCGTTGGGCTGAAGCATTGCAAGCACAATCATCTTTTTTCGCATCCGTACTCTTGCTTTGAGCAAGGACAAGTATTGGTTACAAGTTTTCCATTCAAAGAAATGCCTGTCGGTAGACACTTCGAAAGCACTCATCAATGACTGATGAATGGTGCAAGGAGAGAACAAGAATCCATCTCAACCTCTGACGAGGATCTACTATATTACACTACAACTGAAGAAGATACATAGTACAGCATTACACTGATCTAGCAACTCTGATCCTATAGCTAACCAAAGAAACTAATATCCTGTTCATCCTTTCATCCCGCCCAAATCTCCTGCATAAACTCTCCCGATTCTTCTCCACCAACATGTATCTCGCTCACCCAGCAAAATGGGATGGAAGAATGGAGAGCCCTGCCTGCTTGCATGCCCTCAAGCAGTCCTCAAGAGCGCAAAGAGGTTGTTTTTTTCAGAGAAGCACATTTAAATGCCTTCTCAGCCTCAGCTCCACAGTCGGAGCAGCCGGAGCGTCAGCTCCGATTGTGTATCGGGTCCGAGCCCCGCCAGACTCTCCACTCGCTCATCTGCACCGCACCAACTGTCGTCGCAATCGCTGCCGTGAACCGCTTCCCTGTTGTATCAACACTGACAGCACCGGCGACGCCACCGGTTTCAGGGGCCTCCGCTGGCGCCAGCGCTGGATCAGGCCCCAGGATGAACTCTTCGCGCCTCAGGCCGTTCACCATCGCAGCTGGGAGCACCACCAGGAGGCAAACAAAGGCCGAGAGGGCAAACAACCCTGACCAGCTTCTCGTGTGTGCCATGTTACTGCTCCTCAAGTGGAGACATGCAACTTCTACCTGGGCGCGCTATTGGTTTTAATGGCTGTAGTACAATGATCAGTCACAGCCATGCCTTGTCTGTAGATATAGCTCAGGCTCTGCGAGTCCGAAAGCACAAAGGGACAAGGGGCGCATGTCTAAGGGCTGTCAATAGAAGGTTCTGAGACCCTGACAGTTGAGGCACAAGCAGATTTTGATAAAGTCATTGGAGGGGAGGCCACTCCCAACAGACAAACCTAAAGCAGCAGTGTAGGGGATAAGAGCAACAGCTAAATCCAAAGGTTGCTTTAGACCCTCGCTGTCATCTTCCCCACCTCAGTAAAACCAGCATTGAAGAAGCAATAGTTATAAGATAGAGGTGAAAACAAGTGATCAGCAGACAGCAGTAGTACAATGCAAGGCTTTACGCTTTTTATTTTTGTGCTTGCCCTTCTTGCTAGGAGCACCCTTTTCACTTTGAATCTTCCAAGGCTATCAAAGGTAACCGTTCAAACTTGAAGGATCTGAACCAAGTTTCAATAGCTTTTTTTTGTCACATTTTTCCATGTAGCCTAACATGCAATGCTTTACCTACTTTACTGCAGAATGCAAAGAGGGGTGAATCTTAAAGCATCAACAAGAGTTTTATGGATCCAACGGCTGTGGTTTCTTGGATCTGGTCATGGTCCAAGCATAGTATTTTGTTGGTGCCAAAGTAGAAAAGATGGAAAACACCAGTTAACTTCTTTAAGTAAATATAGGGCCTGCAGCTAAGCTGCAAACTAAATATATTTATATATTACATGACTGTTGAATACTGAGCTTTTAGGTTAAAAAAAAAACAGAAGAGGAATTGCTATAAAGAGACGCAAGATATGGTGTAAGGAAGCCCACAAGATCAACTTCGCAGCAAAAGAAAAGAAGGATATCTAAAGGTGGGTGAAGGAATTTTCATGATTTAGCCTTTTCTTGTAGGATATTCTTGAACTGCTCCTTCAACTATTTTATTTAAAAGCTAGCAGTGTTCTGAATTTAATCTACTCTTGCTAAAGTACCCATGAATCATGGAGTATACTTCGGTCTATAGATGGCAAAATGGCTGCATAAAAATTAGGATCCCATGAGAAAGAGCTATCATATCATTCTAGTTTATGCAAAAAAAGTCGGTCTAAGAATCCTATATCAAAAAAGGTACCACAGAAAAACAGATATAAATTTGCTTCTATGCTAAGCAATAAGTAATGCAACAAAGAAGGAAAAAACACATGGAAAGCACTATGATCTTAGAGCGGATAGCATATTGATCTGATCAGAGTAATGATGATGCACTGATTAAAGTAGAAACACCACTGATTTCAAAATGGCACAGTTATTTGTACTTTCGTTCATAGTTACTTGCATATATTCTAGTAAAGACATACAAGTACACAATGAACATGCTTTAGTCCAACATTGCATCGGATTTAAAATATGTTCTTTTCCTCTCTCTTTATATGAGCTGTTATGAGATACTTGTTTAACATTTACTATCAACAGATAATTAAAAGATGAAAAACATGGATTCTAAGCTAGCAAAGAAAGTGATTTTCAGTATGACTCTTAATTTCTCGTGGTTGCATGTGGTGGCCATATCAACGTAGGTAAATGACACAAAAATACTTGCAGCATTCAGAAGAAAATGCCAGTTGTCACTATGAGCAAAGTTGGACTACCTGGAAAACTTTGTTTACAGAAATATGTGCTGATCCCCACTACTATAACAAGTATTGTTCATGTTCATGCTTAAATTCATTTTTGTGATGCTATTTCCAGTTAAAAAAAGATGGTAATGTAAGCTAAGCTGTACCAAGTTAATTACACAATTGAAACATTGTAGCTAGTGTTTGTAAACAGAAAAGAAGTTCAACAAAACAAATGTGTAAAAGAGAAAGCAAAGCATGCTTGAACGAACCTCCATACATTTGCTTCTGCAAAATAAATGTATAAAAGTGCACAATCTGTTGGGGTTGTGGTATTGGCTTTTCCATACCTCCAAAGCAGGTCTCAAAAACACCTGATTAATGTCTCAAAACATCTGATTAATGTCTTAAAAAGCATGATGAAATTAATTATGTGAAGAGTAGGCTGTTGAAGTTAAGATTTCGATACTCATTGGCGAAGGTTCTTTTCATAGAGGTTCTATGCCATTGTCAAGCAAATCTGCGACTTAGTTCCAGTGCAACTAAGTTACAACTACAACTCTTATAATGAGGAAATAAGATGATACTAGCTCAGTGCAGAACAAAGCAGATAGCACGACCCATGAAGCATCTCCTCCCCTCCCCGGGACACAAAAGCAGAGACGTGCTAAGCTGCTTCTGACGCCATGACCAGCAGCCACTGTAGTCTCGGCTTTCTTCGCGCCACTCTTGGTGAACTGAGGGCTCATAAAAAAATCCACAAAATATGCACAGAAGCGCCACTCTTGGTGGATGCATGCTTCGTGAAGTAGCTAAGACTCCAGGGTCCACAGAAGCCTTTGCCTTCTCCCCTCCCTATACAACCCATGGCTGTTCTGTTCCATGAGGCACTCCGTCGAGCAGAACAAGGGCATCTCCTTCACCACAGGCCCGCGACCAGACTGGAAATCTGTCCACGGCACAAACAGAAGAGCCGCGTCGCAAAGGGAAGGCCATCTCGCTCTTCGGTCGGATCGCCGGGATCTTGGTTAAGAACAGGGCAAGAGTTAACACCAAGAATAGAGGGACCCAGGACTAGCAGGACAGGAAAAAAAAGGCAGCTGGAGCAAACTGTGGGACTGGAATCTGATAATTCCGAGGGAATTTTTCCATCCCCCACGTGTCCGATCCGACCGTCACCGTAGGGCTACTGAAACCGCCGGCCCCACCTGCCGGCGGCAGGCCCGGTCCCACCAATCCTAGGCGTGCCGGCCTCGACGCGGGGGAGGGTGCAAAGCAGGAGCAGCCGCCTCCGTCTCGGCCACGGCTTCACTCGCCCCGCTCCTTTTCCTCCGCCGCCGGTTATTGGTCGACCCGAGGTAGCGCTGTCCTTGTGAGGTTCCCGCTGGATTCGTCACGGTTCTCGCAAGGTTCGCCAGTCCGTGCCTTGCTCTGGATCTTGGGGCGGTTTCATTGATCCGGAAGGTGACTGGTTCTTATATTACTTATCTTGAATCAGGGTGGTCTCATGGTTCTTAACCAGACGTCTTGGTTCCGTGATCTACGCGTAGTAAAACCAGACGTGCAGTTCCGGCTGGCATGTGTGCAAATGATTGTGGCCTTGATTTTTTTTGTCTTGAAAAGATATGCTGCTCCCTGAATCCTGCTAGCTGCATTAATGTTTCTTACTTCGAAAGTTAAATTGCTAGCTTTTGTGGTTCCAAATGGGGTTTGCAGGATGCAACATTGATTATCACAATTAATCTGTTTAAATAGTTTCTTCCCAATAGATGCTGGAGACGAGGAACATATATAAAAAGAAAATAGTGGCTGAGAAGAAGTGGTTGAGTTTTTGAGTGTTGATATTTTATGCATAGTACCCCAAGTGATTGGTAAAATATATTTCAATTGTGCGATTGATGATGCCCTTTTGGTGAAATATGAATTTAGCACTTAATGGATTCATCTCAAATTCCTTCTTAGTGTTATCTGTAGTTGATTGTGTACACAGATAATAATTGAACTCACTCACTGAATCTGGATTTCAAATTTGTTAGGGTGTGGCATGGCTCGAGGTTTGACTGATAACAGGACCAGGAACACTTTAATTATAGTCGTGGTCTTCGGTCTCTGTTCCTTCTTCTACCTCCTGGGTCTTTGGAGAAGAAGTGGTTCTGGAGGAGGAGACAGAATACAAACTTGGGTGAATGAGCAGACTAAATGTGTGCATTTCCCAAATTTGAATTTTGAGACTCATCATAGTGGGTCGGACCTCCCTAATGGTACCAGCAGCTCTGAAGTTAAAGCATTCGAGCCATGTGATGAGCAGTACACTGATTACACTCCGTGTGAGGAGCAAAAGCGTGCAATGACCTTCCCTAGGGACAACATGATATATCGAGAGAGGCATTGCCCGCCGGAAAATGAAAAGCTTCACTGTCTTATTCCAGCACCAAAGGGTTATGTTGCTCCTTTTCCATGGCCAAAGAGCCGTGACTTTGTTTCTTATGCCAATGTACCTCACAAGAGCCTTACAGTTGAAAAGGCCATCCAGAACTGGGTGCACTATGAGGGCAATGTTTTCAGGTTTCCTGGTGGTGGAACACAGTTTCCTCAGGGTGCAGATAAATATATAGACCAGCTTGCCTCTGTCATTCCAATTGCTGAAGGAAAAGTGAGAACTGCACTAGATACTGGTTGTGGGGTACGTGATAATTAAACTCTGAAGAATGAAGATGCAAATCTATTTGTACTGTGCAATGCATTGATCTGTTGTTCTTTCTTAGTGTAATCTCTAATCGTTCTTTTCTTTCCATTTTGGTTATTTTTCTGATTTAGGTTGCCAGTTTGGGTGCTTACCTGTTGAAGAGAAATGTTTTGACAATGTCATTTGCACCAAGGGACAATCATGAGGCACAAGTACAGTTTGCATTGGAAAGGGGTGTCCCTGCATACATCGGTGTCCTGGGATCAATAAAGCTTCCATTCCCGTCTCGTGTATTTGACATGGCCCATTGCTCGAGATGTTTAATTCCATGGAGCGGAGATGGTAAGAACACAATGTGAACCTTTCTTGATGGTGTGAAATGTCCATAGCATGAATATCTGAAGCATATTGAAATGACTGGTTCTGCAGATGGCATGTACATGATGGAGGTTGACAGGGTACTAAGGCCTGGTGGATACTGGGTACTCTCGGGTCCACCCGTTGGCTGGAAGATTCACTATAAGGGGTGGCAGCGAACAAAGGAAGATCTACGGAATGAGCAGAGAAAGATAGAACAATTCGCAGAGATCCTTTGTTGGAAGAAAATTTCTGAGAACGACGGTATCGCCATATGGAGAAAGAGATTAAATGACAAGTCTTGCCCCCTGAAGCAAAATGGTGCAAAAGTTGGCAAGTGTGAGTTGAAGAACGATATTGATGTATGGTAAGTCTCATTTGTCCATATGAATCTCGTTTGTCTTCACCATCCAGACTATACCTGCCAAAATTTGATTTCAGTTGCCAAATGCAGGTATAAGAAGATGACAGTTTGTATAACCCCCCTTCCTAAGGTTAATAATGTATCAGAAGTTGCTGGTGGTCAATTAGAGCCTTTTCTTAAAAGGCTCAATGCAGTACCTCCTCGGATAGCCTTTGGTTCTGTGCCTGGGTTCTCAGTTCAGTCATATGAAGAAGACAATAAATTTTGGCAGAAACATGTTATGGCTTATAAGAAAACCAATAACTTGCTTGATACTGGAAGATATCGCAATATTATGGACATGAATGCAGGCCTTGGTAGCTTTGCTGCTGCATTGGAGTCCCCGAAGCTGTGGGTCATGAATGTTGTTCCAACAATTGCTGATACTTCGACTTTGGGTGTGATTTACGAGCGTGGATTAATTGGAATGTATCATGACTGGTATGTGGTACTATTAAGAGTTGCTATACTGGGTTCCTGTTTTCTCCATTCAATCCTATTCTCGCTTTGATTGTGAAATTACTTATGTAGTTCTGTCTATCAGAAGAGACCCTTTCTACTTTTGTCATCTGTGTGACTTGTCATTTTGCTAATTATATAGCTGTTTCAAGAAGTGATAACAAATGCATTTCAAAAAATAGAAGTGATAACAATGTTGAAAGGTATATTTATTTTCCACACTGAGAGAAATGAGGTTTTGGGTTGAAATCATGTTATAGCAAAGCTATTGTCAATCTAATTCTTTGTATTTTGGCCGTGATCTCTTGATGGACCCAATGCTGATATTGATCTTTTAATATTTTTTTATATGAATGTGTATGTGTTCATTTTGCCTCACTATTGGTCCAGGTGTGAAGGATTTTCTACGTATCCAAGGACATATGACCTCATACATGCTAATGCCATATTTACCTTGTACGAAAACAAGTAAGTGACATAGACAAAAACTACACTGTGAATCCAAGTTTATGATAGATGCTCTTGACTGACATTATGTGTTACGAAACAGGTGTAAATTTGAAGATATTCTTTTAGAAATGGATCGAATTCTACGCCCAGAGGGCGCAGTTATAATCCATGATAAGGTTGATTTTCTTGTGAAAGTGGAGAAAATAGCAAAAGCTATGTGGTGGGACACCAGATTGGCCGACCATGAGGGTGGCCCTCATGTGCCTGAGAAGATACTCTTTGCAGTTAAGAAATATTGGACTATCACAGACAAAAGCAGTTAATGATGGTCACATTATATTGCTGAAGTCGCGTGGATTACCTGACCCCTTGCTGTGTTTGTCGAAGCAAACATATTAAGCATAGTTTGGAAATCGACGTTCCATTTTGAGTTCTGAAGAATTAAAACTACCACACTGGGGAGACAGTAAAATTTGGAAAACTTGTGATTTGATTTCCGCTGGTGCATAGCTGCTGATGGATGTAGCAAATGATGGATGGGCCTTTCTCATGCAACTCATCTGCGGGACAGATGCAGCTGCTTATGTTGTTGGGATCTTCTCAACTTCCATCGGCAAGGCAGTAGGAGCGTGCTTGGTCTTTTTGTTCGGGCACATGTCAGATAGGAACCACTGCGCCTTCACCCATTATTTTGTTGTATCTTAGATTTTCTTGACTGGAGAGTGTATCATGATTTGAATAACTACCATTTCAACGTAAACGTAAGGGATGTCATTATGTGATCATAATGAAAAGCAAGAGTACACCCATATTCTTTTTGTACACGTTTCTCTTCTTACTCTTGAGAATCGCACTATAGCTTTGTTCCATTATCTAAAGAAAAGAATTGCAATTGACAATCGAACTATGCAGACTTGCAGAGTCTGAACAGCGAAAATATCAGATTGCAGAGTCTGGGCAGTGGAAATACACCCTTGATTTGACAATTGGCTTGGAACTCTCTCTTGATGTGCAACTTAAGTATCTGTTATAGATATGTGCATGCCCATGGACAACATTTGTCCCTTGATACAGGAATTTCAAAGGTTTCAGAAAAGGGAGTGCTGTCAGGAAGATTGGAGGAAGTTGAGAAACTTAAATCTGTTTGATTGTCTACATCTTGAGAACAACTAGAATGCAAACAAAGGGAGTGCTGCCAGGAAGATTGGAGGAAGTTGAGAAACTTAAATCTGTTTGATTGTATACATCTTGAGAACAACTAGAATACAAACAGCCCTCTGGTACAATCATGTAAAAAATCACTTTTAGACCACACGATCTCCATCCTACGATGACTATATTCTTACACTTCAAACCTTACTTTTTCAACTTATTTTATCAGGTGAAAGGGTTTAAATGTAAAAATATAGTCATAGTAGGATAAAAGTCGTATGCTCTAAAAGTAATTTTTGCACAATTGCACAAGATGGATGTTTGCATTCTAGTTGTTCTCCTACATGTTACAGCGTCGACGCTATGTAATCATGTTTACATAAAAACGCCCCGAGCCCTTGTCCATGCTGTATGATTACCCTCTCCATCAAATGTCGGCAGGCCTCAAGTGAGGGTGTTTTACTTCTGTATCTTTTTTTCGACACACTTTCAAATAACAATGCCACCAAATTCGCATGTAGAAGTCATAAAAAATTCTTTTTTCCTCTTCTTTTCATAAGCACAAATATCTCGTGAAATTCAGGTGGGTAATACTGGTACCACCTAAATTTCACGAGACAATTACGACAGAAAAATTTACCCTTTGTTTTGAACCACTTACTCACTTATGAGATAATTATGGCGGGAGCGCCGGAGCGAGCCCCTTTCACGCGCGCCGCCCCCGCCCGTCGTTGCTCACTCCCACCGACGCATGGGCCTACGGTCACGCTCCTCCTCCTCTTCCCTTTTCCCCGTGCCCACCAAAGAACAACGGGAGATCAGGATTCTATAACTTTATATTAGATCGCCCGAGGTTTGCCCGCCCGAGATAGTGCCGTCTCCGATAAGGGAAGCGTCGCCACCGCCGTCATCGCGGCCGCTGCTGACAAGCTGCTCCATGGGTAAGAGAGTAGTCGTTGTAAAAGCCCAAGAAAAGGGACTTGCAAAAAAATTTCATCACCTCACAACACCGCAGTTTTGTTGTGGATAGCTTGTGAAAAATTGTGAAGAGCAAGTAACATCCATCAAAAGAGTGATTAGAGGGGAAAGCCTACACTTTCATAAAGTAGGATTTCTACACATGAACATGAGAGGTTGAGCTCACCCCTAGGAGTTAAAAAGCCTTGGGAAGGTTCAGGCCAAGTTTCATCCAAATCCAACACTTTTTGAGGCACTTTTGGAGGTATTTGAAAAAGAGGCCAATTTGAATGTAAATTCAAATTGCAGCAACTTTCATCACTCAAATTCCAAAGTTAGCTTCATATCCAAACTCAGTGCATTTCTCTGAGTAAGCCCATCAATTTTCAGTCCCAATGGACTTCATCTTGTCGGCAGCCAAATTGGTAACAATTCAAACTGAGTTTAAAATTTCAAATTCAAATATGAAGGGAATATGGCCAAACCAGTTTGAAGTTGATGAATTCAAATTCTTCCTCTGAATTGGTGGCTAAGTTTCCTTTTCAAGTCTGAGTAGGTGGGATATTTGCACAATAGAGAGGATTAGGGGGGAGAAGAGGGCCCACCAGTTAGCTAGACTTCGGACCGAAGTAAACACCGGGCAAGCTCGGTTTACCGGGCCTCGGCAGCGCTCGACACCGAGCCACCCGAGCAGCCACCTCGCCCCATCGCACGCGCTGGCGACCAGCTTACCGACTCGCTGCCTCGGCGTGATCCAACCCCTCTGAACCGAGCGACCTGCGTTTTCGCCTCTGCTCCCTGCACCCGATATCCACCGAGCTCGCCGCCACCTCTAGGAAATCATCGGGAGCCAGCTCAAACCGTGTCACAGCGCCCTCCGACCGGCACAGCAGAGCTACGCCCTCGTTCCTCACCTTCCCAGCGCGAGAGCTAGCAAGCTCCGGCAGTGTCTGAGCCCTGAATTCCGTTGTCCGCGGCAAGACAAGACTAACCGGCGACCGGGCGCACGTGGACAGCCTACACCAGGCCCTTTCACGCCCAAGCGGAGACATCCCCGGACGCGCCGGTGAGCACTGCTGCTTCCACCCAAACCACAAGACCAGCCGTGAACCACCGAGCAAGAATTTGGAAAAACTTCGCTGGCAACCATAGGACGACGTTCCGGTATGAGACCTCCGAATTCCCACTCCATTCTCGTCGTCAGTTCACTAAACTGTGCTCAAAGGAGCTAGACTCAAGGGCGAACCGATCCCCTCCCCAATTCTGGCTTGAAACCCCGGGTTAGCGGTGAATTTCGAGCCTTCCGATCGGAAATCATGGCGGGGGCACTCAGGCGCGCGGTGAACCCCCACTTGCCGTCGCTTCTGAGCAAGTCCGAGGCCTGGCCAGGCGAGCCTGACCTCCATTAATGCTCTAGAGCGGATCCTCCGAACTTTTGACAGGCTAGGGTGCTCGGGTCGTAGTGCCGAAGCTTCACCGAGGGGTGCGAACGTCACCGACCTAGTTCCGAGCGCCGTTAGCCTGTGCTGACCCCTTAGATGAGTTGCTCGTAGCTGGAAACCCCCAGGCGGCAAGTACCGAGCCGGGAGGCGGCCGGGAAGCCGACTCCGGTGAGCCCCGACGAGTCTCCGGCGAGGGGGCAGCGCGGGAAAGGCAAACGGCCCGAGGAGGAATAAGGTCGGGCGGGCCCCGCATGTCAGTGACAAATTTTTAAACCGTTGATCCGCTGCGGCCCCGGGATCCGGTGTGACTACGCGGGAAAGGGTCTGTGGCCCCGTGTGGCTTGGCTCCAGCAGTCGACACGTGTACGATGGACCCACCCGCAGAATTTAAACATTTTGGGAATTTCCAGTTTTAGTTCAAACTTCAAATGAATAGAACTTTAGCTAGGGAACTCCAAATTCGATGAACCAAATTTTGCTGAACTCAGAATTCTGAGTACTTTCCAGCAATACCAATTTCAGCTCATGAAAGTGAATAGTTCTCCAGAATTAAATCCCTAAAGTTTAAAGTGTTGGGAATTTTATCTAGAGAATTACTTTATGAAAAATGCTGAAATTTGGCTGAGAGGGTCATTGGAAAATCCTTGAGTCACAGTAAAATTTTCAGACTCATCCAAGCTCATTTAGTCCCCCTAATGGGGTGATTAAGGGAACTGCCCTGAGAAAATAGAAAAATGAACAGAAACATTTTTCAGATTTTCTCAAATCTTAATTAAGGCATAACTTTCTCTAGGATTCTCGAAATTACATGAAACCAATTACATTAGAACCATCCTAAATTCTAGTTTCCAGAAAGTATTGATTGGGGCCATGAAAACCCCTGGAATTACTTAGAGGCTCAAACATTGACCAAATGGGCTTTTATTTGTACAAAGTTCAATTGAACTTTGTTTCAAATGAAACTTGGTCAAGACCCTACCAAGCCACCATAAAAATTTCGATTCAAGTTTACACATTACATTTAAATTGACCCATAAAAATTTTAGAACCAAAGGGGAGGGCTAGCTAGAATTATTAGTAATTAAGTATTCAAGTTTACACATTACATTTAAATTGACATGTAGTATTTCATTAACGTGTAGTCGCTGAAGGCGAAGAGACTCCGAAGGTACTTGATTTTCTCCTTCCGGACAAAGACTTAACCCCTGACCAGCAGCAACAAGGCAAGCAATGGTTTGCATTAACCCTTTTATAAGTTTTGCTTTGTTTACATGTGTCGTATGAAGTATGAATGTGCATTAGGTATAGGATGAATGAAACTCCACTTGCATAACCAAAAGTTCCTAAAAGAGTGAGGGTAGTGCCTAAGACCTCGAGTAGACAGGCTATGCTTAATGAGTCATAGGACTTCGGTACAAGTCGAGTAGTTGGAATCACTCGCGAGATAGGCTTGGGACACACGGGTTCGGTTGAGTGATGTGAGAACACTTTAGTAATGAAAATGAGACTAAGCAGGGGCTAGGGCGCAGCAAGAGGAAGTCTTGTGTGCGCAGCCCTGCCCGTGTCGATTGAGAACCGATCCGTGTGCGGCCCTACTGAACAAGTATTGAACGTACCGAAGGCATATCGGATATATGGGTCCGATAAACCGATGTAGCCTAAACCTCCGGGTGTCGAGGCATAACGCACCGATTTATAGGTGTAGGCTGAGGGCAGGAAGGTGGAAATCTGCCAACGGGCATAGAGAGATGCCCGTGTGGGGAACCTCTGCTCGTTTCGGTGCGACCGGTTCGACGTTTGGGCTGTTGGGTGAAATGTTGTCCCGTACGACATCGAGTGAGCGTGTTGTGCAGCTCCACGAGTGGGCGTACGTGACGTGCTCTTTGGTTTCCCTGCAGGTGTATATCGAGTCGATTCGCCGTCCCTCACGGTGACGAGTACCGCGTGTTCACTGCGTCGTAACGTAGATAATTTATGAAATATTATGAGTCAATATTGCTGTTATGATATAATATTGTATTGCTACATGTGTGCCATCAAATATTGCTTACTAAATTTCAGATTCATAAACTGTTAACTTGTGCCTAAAGATGAACTAAGGATGAACTTGTAGGCGCGTCTGTTTGCTGTAATTGTACCATCCCATGTTCATTGTACCCTACATGTAGAGTTTGCTGCTTAGGTGAGTCGGTTAAGTCTTATTGAGCCATCGTGCTCACGGTTGCTGCTGAAATATTTTTCAGGTGAGGAGCCACCCACGGACTCGGAGTACGAGTCCACCGGCGAGGGTTACCCTCCGTCGGGGACCACGGCTGAGTGGGAGTCATACACGCCGCGCTGAGCCAGCGTTCCAAAAGGCGCTCTAAGGCGGTCGCCTAGGCGCGCTTTCGCGCGAGGCGCTGGCCTCCCGCCTCGCCTCAGGGGGTGGGCGCTCGCGAGGCACCGGGGGGGGGGGGGGGGCTTCCAGATCTTGGCGCTCGCTTGCTAGGACGACGACAGCGTTGATGTGGGGGGCGGGGGGGGGGGGGGGGGGGCTTCCAGGGGGCGGCTTGTGGAATCCCCCAAAGCGCCGCGAGGGGGGGGTGCGGGCTTCCAGGGGGCGGCGTGTGGAATCCCAGAGCGCCGCGGGGGGGGGGGGGGGGCACGGCAGGGCAAATCCAGCGGTGCAGGGAGCTGAAAAGGCACTGGGCCAGGTTGCACGTGGATGGGCGGCGGGAAAGGTTGTGTGGAGAGGAAGAAACTGACCCATAGAAAATTTATACTCTTATATTTCTGTATTTTTAAAAAATTTAAAGTATACTACTGCTACATTTTATAACGCCTAGGCGCCGCCTAGTAACGCTTATGCGTGCCTAGGCTCTAGGCAGAGGGTCACCGCCCGTCTAGCGCTTTTTGGAACACTGCGCTGAGCTGAGGAATGCAGCCAGTGTTGGCTACACTAGAGCTGGGCAGCCGACTTTTGCTATATAGACAGGCATGAATTGTATAGTGTAGACTTCCACTGTGTAACATAAACAATAGTTTGTAACTGAGTAGTGTACTACTTTATACAGTTCAGTTGTTTTCTCATATAATATATTATGTACTTATGACGTGTGCTATCGGGTGTCGCATCGTGCAATACCACTCTGCTATTCTGGATGAGCGGATTCCGGTCTGTCACAGTCATACAAGAGGATTTCTTTTGTTTTGGATGCAAGGGGGTCCCAAATCCTGTTGCTGTCCGTTGGGCAGTGCGTGGGCGTCAGAATATTGGTGTTCTAGCTTCAGTCGATTACCTGAAAATTTAATGCATGCATAAAGGTCAATGCGTTCAGTAATCAGTAAGCTGGTACTCGAGCCAAAAAATTGTAGCAGCAGATTAACGGCGTCATTACGTAGCCGAATACGGTTAAGATCTTGCCTGTCACAGCAACTTCGATCAGTTAGGTTGCTGTGTGTCAGCAGTCATCCTGTTTAGTTGTTTTCTGACGACTTATTCTTCTTCGACCAAATAAAAATGAGGATCGTGTCTGTTTTACATCCGCGCCTTCTATGAAAATCAAATCCGGTCTCAGAAAGCACGAACACTAAGGCTTTGTTTGGTAGCTCCGCCAGTAGAACCCAGGGCAGCAAATCCCCAACGAGATTTTCACGTCCCCTAGATGGAATTCTCATCAAGGATTTAAGTTCCCTGTATCTCTTTGGGAATAAGGGGCAGAAATACTGGAATATAAAAATGGATTTAGAAAATCACTTAAAACTCAGAAAAAATAAAATGTAGGAGTGAATGAAACATTATTACACATGCAGAAAATGATGTGACCATCATTACACATGGCAAGGTGGCAACAAACACAAAATAAGCCAACAATTTATCAATGCTTGCTTCAATCTATCACTTCATTCAGAAATTGAGTAACATACATATTTGCAACAGGAGCCATAATAAGTATTACAATCTCATAAGGAAAATTCTACCTCAGCAGGACCTGGAATGATCTCGCCTGAACAACCATGGGATGTGTTGTTCTGGGGTCAGGACAATGTGGAATCATCTATCTCAGCGAAGGCTCTAACATCTTCTTCATCATTAGCATCAATGCCAGAATCAAAGGAAAGCAACCAGATTTGTTTTTTTTAGAAGCAACCAGATTTGTTAGTAGCTTATATATAGAAATTGGTCACATTGTTCTAACTAAGTTTTGATAACTGAAACAACACATTTATCTTATTAAATCTGGTCACAGAATACAAAACAAAATTACAGAATGCCTAAGTGAATATTACATGCTACACCAGGGAAGTGAAGGCAGCATTAAACACCACTCACAGTCATGGAGATAACATCTAAAATTGCAAAATTTGGTTTACAAAAATAATCACCAAGAAAATAAGAGTAAGAGAACAGCAAATAAAAAAAGGTTCAGGAATTTAGTGCTTATAGATAACAGGTAGAATCACTTCTTGCATATGCCAAATAGGAAGCATGTTCACAAGAAATCTAGAACCAAGTTGAAGAGATAAAAAAGGCATAAGTCATAACACTGTTGTAGGTCCAACATATATAAGAAACAAAACAACAAAGTAAATGAATATGTGTGCTGGTCATTGAGACAACTAAAGAACAACAAAAACGAAATGCTGAAATATCAGAATATGATGGTTGTTTTGACCAATTAGGCTATTGCACGTGATAAGGCTGTTTCACTTATGTACTAAATAGATAAAAAACAGATTAAGCATCTAGCTGCCTGGGGATCAAAATGAACCAAATTAAAGACGCGTCACGTTCTTTCTCTGAAGCGATTCACCAGAGATTTGTCAGCAGTTTGCTGCATCAGATCACACTACATGACTTAAAAAATCTAAAAGAAAAGGAAAAACAAATAGTGACAGCAGCTATACTTGCCTTGTCGATCCACTGGGGAGAGGCGAGCAACGAGGGGGGCGAGGCGAGCATGCGGAGGCAGCGCGAAGGGAGAGGAAAGCAACGCGCGCGATGTGGAGATAACGGGAAGAGAGAGGCAAGCAACGCGGGCGATGCAGAGGCAGTGCAGAGAAGAGGCGAGCGGCACAGGCGTGGGGGCGGCGAGGGGGAGAGGCGTCCGGCGCGAGGGTTTCCTGCCCGATCTCGCTAGACGGGGTAGAAAGCCCTACGCTTTCTGGATTGGGCCGGGAAATTGAGTTTCCAAATACAACAGAGGAAAATTTAAGCTTGGGGTTTTTGGGGCCGCGGATCTGGCCGGGATCGCGGGACTCTGGCCTACAAAAGAGGCCTAAGAGGTATGAACAGCTCCTGGCTGTGTTAATCCTCCGGCTCCGTCATGCACCAAAGGTGCTCCTCATCGTAAGGATGGTAATCACGCAACGGGAAGCTCCATAGAAGTAAAGGGCACCTCGGTGCACCTAGGTTCTGTTTACGTAGGGTTCGCGAAAAAGTCTGACCTAACTAAGAGGAAGCTCCATTAAAGTTTTCTAGAGAATTTGTATGCCATCCAGTTAGCTGCATATAATGTGTTTAGTCCGTTTTGAATTATTTGACGCTGGTTAGTTCAAAATTGAACAAGGAAAGCGTCAAATATTTCAAAACTGAGGAAGTAAACTGATAAAGTAACTGTAAGTAGACATTAAGTATTTTGGTAGCGAGCATTTCCCTGGTTAAATGCAACATCTTTTACAGATGAAGACACGCAGAACAATGGGAAGACATGCATATTAGCCGATACCACTCAAATACTGAGAGATCTGCTTTCTCAAGTTGAATCACTTCGGAAGGAAAACAGTACTATGCGGAATGAATCAAGCTCATCTTAACTGTGAACTATATCTAATTCACTGTAATCGTATAACTCCAGCAATGGTGGTTTAGAGTACAACGGGGATTATCTACTCCGTCCGTTTAATCTTATTTGACGTCGTTGATTTTTAACATCATTTTTTTACCATCCGTCTTCTTAAAAGATTTGTTCAAATATGTAAAATTACTAGTCATGCTTCAAATATTTTTAGTGATAAAACAAATTATAACAAGTATATGATATTTACTAAATTTTTTAATAAGAGGAATGGTCAAACAAAACTTTAAAAGTCAACCGCGTCAAAGAAAATCTCCTCTATTCCACAAACAGGTTACAATGAAGAGAGATGAGCTGCGGGATGACACAAGTGCGCTCGGCAATAAGACCTTGGAGCTTCAAAGGGAGTTGAGGATCCGGCTGTCAGGCAACTCGGGCTTGGGCCTTGGTGCTGCTGAATCGGACTCTGCAAGTGCGGTCTTCCCATCGCAGCAGCCAGTGCAGCCAGCCACCATGGCAAGCACTATAATCCCCTTGCAGCAGCCACTGCCATCACCAACGGGAACTGAAGCTCTTCCGGAAGGCAGGCTATGAACCAGCAGAAGACCAGGAGGCTACCAACCATGTGACGCGGCCACAGGCGAGGTACCCGATGGCCGATGCAGGCCGCTTCTTGGCCTGTGAGCCTGTTTTCAGAGCTACCAAGGATGGAAGATGGGCAGTGTAGCAGCATCACAACCGGCAGTAGCAAGGAAACTAGCACAGGTAGAGATTGAGTGAGTGGGTCTGTTCAAGGAACCAAAGGGTATGCTTGAGCGTCGATAATGTATTAAAGCAGAAGCCTGCCGTGGTGCATGTAAATACGCATCTAATTTGGCTTACGGTGCGATAATACCCTGATATCAATTGTATCCTTTTCACCCCCTCTTGCAGCTTTTGTTGGTATAAATTTCCATCAAAGCGAATTGATGTTGTTG
This sequence comes from Neostapfia colusana, assembly GCA_030760725.1. NCBI lineage: Eukaryota > Viridiplantae > Streptophyta > Magnoliopsida > Poales > Poaceae > Neostapfia > Neostapfia colusana. Next base: position 72,382,961 of record JASWHV010000015.1, read on the forward strand.
ATAATTATAAATACATGAAGTTAATGTGCCTGAGGATCGGATGATCAACATTTTGTTAAGGCTTAGAAGATCTTGGCCGTCAATCCAGAATGTTATTATAACTGATAATGTCAGCTGCAACATAACATTTGATAAGCTTAATTGGAAAGCATCACATTAATGCATAACCATATGACCCAGCAGGAATAAGGAAACCAAACCTTTTTGCCACAAGGAACTTACCCATCAAATACAATTTTAAGTCAAAAGAACCTAGCCTGTGTGCACTATATCATGTAAATCACAGAAGATAGAACAATGGACATAGTTATGGCCGGTTTCCTCTAAAGGAGGAACTGGAGGAAATTGCAGTTGTGTCATCCCTGTATGGCTGGGTTGCAGGATCCGCCACGCTAGGTAATCTTTGTACACTTCCCTTTCCTTTTCTTGCGTTAGGGCCAATTTCTTCAATCATGTACTTCCATCCGTCTATAGGACGCCTCCTACTAAATATGTGGGTTTTGATGAAGCTAGCAATCTGTAATAATATTTTCTACATCATTAGAGAAACAGTGTCGGCAATACTATTGAGGTTTGGGGATAAAGTATATGTTTTCAAGCCGAAAACAGGGAGAAAGGTATATTTTGGACCTGTTGTTTACTGAAAGCAATTCTCCTTTCAAATTCCTGGAGAAGAATGTCTTCTTCTCTCTGTGAAATCTCCCATATATTTCCATCCTGACCTCTTGAGGTAGTTTCCCAACCATCTGGCTTGGTTTTGATCTCGGCAGTGCTTGGAATCTTGGAATTGCCAAAATCAATGTTGCCAGAATCAAAGATACTGCATTTTGAAAAAAACCGTAAGCTAATTGACAAAAGCAACTAACCATAGAATATAAGGAAACAGAAGCGCCGGCAACACAAAGCCTAACCAGTAATGCACTATAAATGCTACCACACAAAAATAAGTAACAATAAATGATTTTTCAGTACACAAAGCTTCTATAAGCACTCAACCAAGTTACACTGCCAAGCTTAAAAGATAAAAATCATAATGGTTAAGGTTTGTCGATATAATCAACTGAGCACAGCAAAAGACATATCACATGAATTAAGTGTGAAGTGTGCACAAGTCACTCAATCTGACATGTTAGTTTGTGCTGCCAATATATACTGAGAACAAATCTAACACATGTTCAGTATCAAACAAGAGCAACAGAAGGGCAACTGCAGTGGTCCCTAGCACCTAAAAGAAATGATACTAAACTTGACGAAGAAATATGATAAGCACTGGGCCGAGGATAAAGCTCCACAACACAACTGATTAGGAATCAACTGCTAAGTTGTAAATTGCGCAACAAATGCTATAAGCCATAAAGTGATTGTAATTTAAACATCAGGATTCAGGCAGTAGACCACTTCTTATCAATATCCCACTTGAAGAAGCACAGTTTCGAAACTTCAAGAAATTCTAATTTGGCATGCAACAGATGACCTTTCAGGCCCATAGCATACATTGTTGAAGTCCACTTCGGCAACCATCAACAGACATCACAACATAACCAGATCGGATATCAAGTGAATTAGAATTAATCTTCATGTACCTGGCGCATTTATCATGATTTAGTCCATTCATTTTCTACATTTTTCATAAAATTGTCTTAATGTCATGATATCCTTGCAAAACATTGGATAACTATAGCAACTGCTGCATTTTCAAAGTTTTCGCCAAGAGCAAAAAGACCTTGCATGGATTCCAGTCATAGCTAACTAATCAATAGCATCAAACAAATTGCTATTATAAGTGATTTTGGAATTTCCGCTAGAATTTTCATCCAGCATGGCCTTAGTAGATGACCTGGCAGGATAACCCAAGGCAAGACATTCCACCAACATATGGGTGTATCACACAATTCGCGAGCAATCCAATTTAACCAAGAAAAGGCATGGATCAACCACAGCTAAGCATCGCAATTTCGCTCAAGAACCCAGGCGAAAGATGGGTAGTAGAAACACACTCTGAGCACGAATCGAGGAGCCGGTCGATGTCATCGGCACCATCTCCCCCTCCGCCGAGCCGCGCCTCTTCCATCTTCTCGATCTCCTTCACCCACAGTGCCGCGTGCACGCGCTGCTTCCTCATCCGGTACTCGTCCGCCTGAGCCTTCTTCTTCGCCACGGCGCTCCCCTCCGCCACGCGAGGCGCGCACCGCGACGTGGCGCGGCGCTCGGCCCAGCGCTCGTCCATGTCGGCCACAAAAGCCTTCGTGTCGGGGTCCACCTCGGCGGTGATGGCCGGAACGGAGGGGCCATCGGGTGACGAAGGCGAGGCGGGGGACTCCCATGGCGCGGCGGGCGCCGGCGAGGTGGTGGGGGAGTCGCCCGGGAGCCACGCTGTTTCCCACGCTTCGTTCCACTCATCTTCGCCGGTGGACGCGGAGGCGGGCTGCGGAGGTGCGCGGCGATGGGAGGATAGCCGGCGGAGGCCAGAGACGGGGATGGGGAGGCGAAGGGCGCGCCGGAGCGAGTGCATGGCGGGTGCTCGGCGAAATGCCGCAGGGAGCGCGGATCTTGTGCAGGCAAAGGGGGTATCTGGTGGGCTCGTTTGTATGACGTAAGGCCCATAACCATGGAGACTTGCACGCAAGTCCCATACGGGTAGCCCACCACAACATCGCCCACAAATTGTCGGCCCATAGAACGTAACGCTCTAGGGTTAGGTTTCAGCTCCTCCCCTATAAGACCGCCGCCTCCGCCACCTCTCGCCTTCCCCACCTCACCCTCGCAACACACCTCGCAGCGGCGGCAGCTGTGCCCGAGACCGGCGGCGGGCGGCTGAGACAGCGGCAGTCATGGTACACGTCAGCTTCTACCGCAACTGTAAGCGCCCCCTTTACTCTCTGTTCCCGTGATCTGCCTGATCCCATGGTGTAGTGGCGGTTGTATCTGATCTTGAGGACTAGCATACTCCTGGACCTGTGTCCGCTTTTGAATCTGTGTGACGGCAATCCGAAATCCCTTGCTGTAATGGTGATCTGAAAGCTTGTTTCTGATGTCGACCACGAGATTTAATTACTATAGGTTAAGACATCAGTCGTGGTAGCGTGAGTGCTTAGATGTATTAGATTATGTTGTATTTTTGCATGGTATTACTGACGCAAAGATGTTGAGAATGTACGAGGTTTGCGTTATTATTTTCTGACTGTATGTAATGCAGATGGTAAGACCTTCAAGAAGCCAAGGCGTCCGTATGAGAAGGAGCGTCTTGATGCTGAGCTGAAGCTCGTGGGTGAATACGGCCTTAGGTGCAAGCGTGAGCTTTGGCGTGTGCAGTATGCCCTAAGCCGCATCCGTAATGCTGCAAGGGAGCTGCTCACCCTTGATGAGAAGAACCCGCGCCGTATCTTTGAGGGCGAGGCACTCCTGCGCCGCATGAACCGCTATGGTCTCCTTGGTGAGGGCCAGAACAAGCTCGATTATGTGCTTGCCCTCACTGTTGAGAACTTCCTGCAGCGCCGTCTCCAGACTATTGTCTTCAAGAATGGCATGGCAAAATCCATTCATCATGCTCGTGTACTCATCAGGCAACGCCACATCAGGTATAATTATTCGCATTTCTTCTCCTAGAAATTACAGGCGTGTGATGACTACTAATGCATTGTCTTGATAGTTATGCTGTAGTTCCTGCACTTGTTAAGTATAGCATTGCAATAGTTTGGTGACTAAACAATTTCTAGTCATGATGTTCATTATTGGGGTCATGTGATGAGAAACCGTATGAAACTCACGACGGTCGTCTGAGACACTTTGTGTGTAATGTTGCAGTCATATTTTCTCTGATGCCCATTTCACTTGATTGCCTCAGTTATCTGTTTCTATTGAAAATTTGCATATTGGAGACACTGGGAAGAACTGATTTTGCTAATGTATCTATGAGGTCAAAAGGCCAATGACCCTTGTCCTTTTCATTCTGAGTGTCTGTCAATATGCTTTCTCTTGACTCTTTTGGTGACTAAATAGTTTCTATTCATCATTTGGGTCATGTGATGAGAAACCGTATGCAACTCACGACGGTCGTCTGAGACACTTTGTGTGTAATGTTGCAGTCATATTTTCTCTGATGCCCATTTCACTTGATTGCTTCAGTTATCTGTTTCTATTGAAAATTTGGCATATTGGAGACACTGGGAGGAACCGATTTTTCTAATGTATCTATGAGGTCAAAAGGCCAATGACCCTTGTCCTTTTCATTCTGAATGTCTGCCAATATGCTTTCTCTCGACTCTTTTGGTGACTAAATAGTTTCTATTCATCATTTGGGTCATTGTGATGAAAAACTGTATGCAACTGAGGATGAATGCCTCTCTATGGCATTAGCACTTGCTGTTAGTGTTTAGGGTTTAGTGTTTATTCAACATAGCTCTCTGTTTTCTTTAGTGTTAATTTGCATTGCATGGTGTTCATCTTAAATGTAACTTTTATCTATTTCTCAGAGTTGGGAGGCAGCTTGTCAACATCCCCTCATTCATGGTGAGAGTTGACTCAGAAAAGCACATTGACTTCTCTCTGACCAGCCCACTTGGTGGTGGCGACCCTGGAAGAGTCAAGAGAAGAAACATGAAGAAGGCTTCTGGTGGAGGTGGTGGAGATGATGAGGAGGAAGAGTAATCATGCGACACCTGCTTCTGGTTTTGTTTTAGGACCTAATTTTGCTGGCTTTGTTAGGACCTGTATTTGTTACATGAACATAAAAGTTGGCCACCATGGGTTTTGAAAATTGCTGTTTAAATTCATGGATTCTATCATTGCTGTGATCAGGGACGGACCCACAGGGTATGCCGGGTGGGCCATGGCATACCCTGGGCCCAGCAACCAAAGATAGCAGCTCATAGCTCTTGTGAAGAGGTTACGGTTCCAGAAAATGCTGCGGCGGGCTAACGAGTTGTGAGCTTCGTTTCATTCCCACTGGCAGATCGCTGATCACCTATCGGTCTCCCGCTTCTGCTTCCCATATTGAAATACTCCTCTTAACACTGAACTGAACAAAGCAGCATCCTGTTAAATACTTTATAGGTCAGGACCATTGATTAGGCCTAACCATTAATCAGCAAGGGATTCTCATTATGCATCCTGTGATGTGGCTGCTCTTACTACTGTTTAGTTTCATACTATTCAGCTGGTGCGCCTGAGCACAACCTGTCGGGGGAAGCGGCATAATAACAGTGGGGATGATCCGGGTACGAAGGAACAATACGATATTCACACGCCACCAATCGATCAGCCAGCGCCTAGGGACAGACATATCTTTCACCCATCCTGAAAACCTGTAGCTGCAGCCTTCAGCTAGCTTCGCAACAACTTTTATTTTTTCTATCGAATCACGATGTCAACTTAATTATAAGTATTGTCAGAAATGAGTTGGAAGGTACTTAGACTTGCAAATCCTTTTAATTTATTTACTTCTTTTGATACACGAAAGGTATGTAGACCGAGTTCTGATCTAAAAAGATCTCGAATAATGATTCGTTGAAACTTGAATTATAACATGAGAATTATATTTATGACATGAGATAAGACGATAGCTTCAAAAATCTAACAATATTGTTAAAATCTTAGTTAAACTTGTTGAAATATAAATGCATAAAGTGTATAATATATTTTACTTGCTTCTTCAATTGGTATTACTTATACCACTGACAACAGCGACTGTTAAAAGGGTATTTTGTAGAATAATTTCAGTAAAAACAAAGTTAAGGAATAAGATGAGTGATAGTCTTGTAGATGAGTATCTAGTCATATTTGTTGAGTGGGATATTTTCTTCGAAATGAATGAAGATGATATAATCATGATATTAATATCATTTAGAAAGTAACAGCTAAAAAATTCAGACAAATAGTATAACAAGTCTCTCTTATGTATATAATTTTAAAAAATTATTAAATTTAAGGCTTATTATAAGATTTTACAAATATTTATTAAATTGATAAATAATTTTGCCGTACTACATACAAATTTTTTTATACGGCATACCCTCTGGTAAAATCCTAGGTCTGCCACTGGCTGTGATTGTGATGCTTTGTTGCTTCTAGTTAATTTTCTTCATTGTGAGGGTTTTCTGCTTGCCCGATGAGTGTCTTGCTAGAAGATATAATTTATTGGAATTGATGTTTATATATCTTTTAGGTGTTTATGTAACTCATCCAGAAAATTCCTTACCTGTTCAATTCGTTAACAATCGAGATATCTTCTCATTCCTGTATAAATAGTAGTTACTTGCTCTCTTTCACTGTTAAGAGGGTTTGATTGATAAGCAATTCTTGTAATGGTCGGCCCCTTGCCAAATCGAGAGGGGAGGTGAATTGTTCAAAGGCTAAATACTCACGTTGATAGCAGGTTGAATTCGTCTAGCATTGAATATATCGGCAGATACCTTTTACATCCTGAAATTTGTTGGATGCATGGAAGATTGATTTTGCTATCAAAATGTTGGTTCAACATGGACAAGCACTGAGTTCTGTTCCTTTATAGTTGAGTTTTAGATGCTGAACACGAGCTGTTATGTGATTCAAATGTTGTGGGCTGCTCGATCTCATCTAAGCGCGATGTTATTAACTATTTATGCAGGAGGGTTGAGCGCGTGTTACTTTGCATTTTTTTCTTTCTTTTTTTCTTAGATCGCACAGAAGGGTGGATTCCGGTGTACTCTCTTTCTTTGTGATCATTGCACTCGTTTACTGTTGGTGATCAGCCACCCCAGTATTGAAACCTTAGCATTGTTCATCTGGACTAAGATCTAAAATGGCGGATCATCCATCTACTACTTTTTGATTGAGAACTTGTAGAGCATGTAGTGCTTGTAGACCTGCCCGGGGCGGTACACCTCTGTCGGGAATCCCGGGTTGTGCACGGCGTCCGGGTAGTCCTGCGTCTCGAGGCACAGCCCGCCGTACTTTGGGTACCTGGCGCCGCCCTTCCCCTCGTCGCCCTTGAGGAAGTTGCCGGTGTAGAACTGCACTCCGGGCTGGTCCGCCCACAGCTCCATCACCCTCCCGGAGGTCGCCTCGCTCACCACCGCCACCTTCCGCACCCCTTGCCCGTCGGCCTCCCCGTCCAGCACGTAGTTGATGTCGTACCCGCCCTCCACCTCCGCGATGCGCGCGCCGGGCGCCCGCGGCGTCCGGAAGTCGAACGGCGTCCCGGCCACCGGCGCCACGGCGCCCGTCGGGATGAGGTCGCCGCCGACGGGCGTGACGGCGGACGCCAGGATCTGCACGTCGTGGCCCAGGACCGTCTCGCCGCTGCCGTGGCCGCGCAGGTTCCAGTACGTGTGCTGCGCCAGGTTCACCGGCGTCGGCTTGTCCGCGGGGCGGGCGTACATGGTGACGCTGTAGGAGAAGTCGCCGTCGATCTTGTAGGTGACCTGGACGTCGAGGTTGCCCGGGAACCCTTGCTCGCCGTCGTAGCTGCGGTACGCGAAGGTGACGTGCGGGAACTCGCCGGTGACGCGCTCGCGGACGGACCAGAACACCTGGTTGAACCCGCGGTGCCCGCCGTGGAGCGTGTTGTTGCCGTCGTTCCGGTACGTGTGGTACGGGTGGCCCGTGATGGTGAACCGACCGCCGGCGATGCGGTTCGCCACGCGCCCCACCAGCGCGCCGAAGTAGGTCGTGTCGTTCTGCAGTTTCATTGTTCTTTTTGTTTTTAAAATCCCTCCAGATCGCAAGAACAAGAAGCATGCATGGCATGGAATTAACTCGACCCACCACGTAAGATCCGATGTTCTTGTACCCAAGAACGACGTCGTCGATGTGCCCTGCAATGCAGCCAGCCAAGAAACACAGCACCAACAATCAGTCCCAGATTCCCAATCCCAAGAGAGCACGAGCATCGAGCTCGATCCGAAACCGAGCGATCGAATCCAATCACCGTTCTTGTCGGGGAGCCTGACGGAGAGGATGGTGGCGCCCCAGTTGGTGAGGACCATGGAGAACTCGCCCCGCCGCAGCTCGTAGTACCCCAGCGACTGCTTCCCCTGCCTCCTCGCCTCCGCGCCTCCATCTCCGGCGATCGCCAGCGCGACGACGGCCAGGCACACCAGCGCGGCGCTCTTGCCTCCCGCCATTGCCACGCCCCTCCTCCGATCGGTGTGCTTCGACTGCTTCTGTGCGTGGCGTCTTGGTGCTGGAACGCGATGGCCTATTTATAGTACAGGATCTGGCTAAGCCACTGACTGCGATAGATATGGATAGAGAGCGGGAGTGTACTGTCCTAGTCAACAGGATCTATCCCGTTCGCCGCCAGATCAGAGAATCCCGTTGTAACTGCCGTGCGTGATCCGACTAGTCAAAGCCCTCCCTCCGAAGGCCCGTAACGGGTCAGGTTTCGTACGACACGGACCCCATCTAACCTGACCCGCCAAGCCAATCGATCGTCACCCTCACCCATAGCAGTTTATATCCCAGGCTAAAACATTTATATATTTTTTTCAAAAAAAAAATATTGGACCTTCTTTAGGCTCCCTCATCTGCTCCCTTTCATTGCCTGGTAACTGTGTAATCCATGACCTGGTGCTTTCTAATGTAGAGCTGTTTTCCACACTGTTATCATTATCAGTAAATGTAAATTGCCGTCTTTTTGTTGATATCATTGTGATACACTATTGTTCCACTCCAGATGCCCATCGATCTGTATAATTTGCAAGAGCTTAGTGCCCTGTATAATTTGCAAGAGTTTTTGCTTCTCTCACGTCGGAACTTTGGCCGGGAATAATCAGGTTGTCACTGAGCTTTTCCCTAGCTCTGAATGTCATCTGAATAGTCAAGCTGTGCAATGTTAGGTGCCTTAACATCTACGCATCCGTTACCATGGATCATCTCCATTCCTCTAGTAATTTTGCGACACGGATGGCAACCTTTACTGTGTCATGTGGCTGTTGGCTACGCTAGATGGTAGTGTAGTACTCTGAAGTCTTGGGACCCACATGCTAGTGACTCAAATGCAAAAATAAATAGAGAAACCCAGTCCGGTACTAATAAAAATGCCTCGGGTACTGGCTGGAGAAATTTCCAACAGGATAATTACTGCTACAAAGTATTGTTCTAAAAATATCCCACAATAACAATAGTAATATAAAGAATATAAAACATTTTTATGCTGGAAATTTGTAAAAATCATGAAGAAACTAAAAAAAATACAGACATTCCTTACACCACTAGCAGCTGGCAAGGGGATACAGTTTGGGAATCGAAGTATTAATTCTCAATCGGTTGAAATTTGATATTCTTTCACTCAACGAGTGAGACACATCCTATCTATGTCAAAGGTTGAAATATTAATTATTTTTCTGTTTTTCAGGATTGTGTATTAACTACAAAAATTTGTTGATGTACTGACTACAGAAAAAAATATTGTAACTGTTGGATGTAGATTTAAGGGTCGTGGACGTTAAGTGAAAGAATACATATTTTCAATCGATTGAAAATTAAACTCTCCATTAAAAAAACAAAAGATGCAGTTGTTTAGGTGTATTTGCACGGAAAGACAGTTTCAGGATCAACAGCAAAATCTGACAGGGACACATGAAAACAAAGGCAGTTTAGGGGCCACGTAGAAAAGGAGAACACGGAGCCAGAAAGAAGAAGCAGGTAGGCTAGGAGCGAAGAAACCAGAGGCTAGGCGGAATACGACGACGCAACAGCAGCAGCAGCGCAGAAGAGGAGAGAGATCCCCGATAGGGGCTGCGGGCCGGCAGGTGCAAACAGCGCCATGGACGCTGCGATGGATCTGATGCGGCGGATGCCGCCGGGGAGAGCGGAGACGGCGCTCAACGCGCTGCTCTCCCTCCTCCCAGACCACTCCCTCGACCTCCTCTCCCAGGTCGACCTCCCGCTCCAGGTACGTTTCCTCTCCTCCTACTCCGTCCAGGGAGAGGCGGCGTCGCTAGGTCCATCTGGCGGTTCGGTTCCGATAGGGATTAGTAACGCGGCGCCGACACATTCGGATCCTTCATTTGACTGGATTCTCTGTCTGTCTCTACGTTCCTGGTTGCGTCATGTTGTGTTGCGTTCATCAAGAAATGTGCATTTCCTGCCTTGCCTTGGTCCCCCTTTGCTCTGCTGTAATCCTGCTGAACAATGCGCAAGATTTGGTTGAACAAAATCCCAGTAGAATCGCGATGTTCCATGGAACCGAACCGATGTTCCATGGAACCTTAGGAAGGTAAATCCAAGTATGCAAACCTCGCCGTGAGAAAGTCCTATGCATGTAAGCAATGACATTTATCAGTCTTCTGGAGTGGAAGCCTTGGATTTGACACGAGACAGTTTATTAGAACCTTTGGCTCCCTTTTCTTGCCTCATTTCTTGGTGCTTGCAATCCCCTATAATAGTACAAATGGCATAAATCTCTGCAGGTCTGCATGGATAAGGAGAGCATGAAGGAATACATTCTGTGCGAGTATAACCGTGATGCTGACTCCTACAGGTCAGTAATTCATCAATACCCACAAGATATCTTATGAACGGAGCATTGAAAAAAAAATAAAGGTAACTCAAATGATGCAGTATGGCACGTAGGCTTAGATTACCAATGTTTGTTGGTATATATTGCAAAAATAATCTAATATACTGCACTTCCTGAACCCTGCCTTACCATGGAAAATCTTAACATCATTTTCTAAGGAAGCCCTTACCCTAAACCTGACCTTGCCTGGCATCCCAATCATCCAGTGAAGGTATGCATAAAGGAAGTTACAGATATGTAGATGAGTTGATAAATCAGATTCACCTGGACCCTTTTCCGGACCCTGCACAAGTGGGAGCTACGTGCACCGGGTTGCCCTTTTCTTTAAACAATCTTCAATCTTTGAGCGATCAATTCTGCTATTTGTGTCTTTTTGATTTGGAGGTTGATTTGCAGATCACCTTGGTCGAACAAATATGAGCCTCCTTTGGAAGATGGGGCAGTTCCCTCAGAAGCAATGCGGAATCTTGAGATTGAGGCGAATGAAGTATTTTCTGTGTATCGTGATCAGTAAGATTCATATTTCTGTCCCTTTCATGCATTAATTCTAAGTCGGAGAAACATGGTACAAGGCCATGATTCATAGTTGCATGGTTTACCACTTTATTAAGCAAATGATAATATCTGTTGTGTTGATGTAAGACCGTCCAAACAATCTGTTGTTGACACGTAGGTATTATGAAGGTGGGATCTCATGTGTGTACATTTGGGAGGATGAAGATAATGGTTTTATTGCATGCTTCTTAATAAAGAAAGGTCCATGGGGATGCCTATTGCGATCCTGTTTATTTAACAACAAAGAATAACCTAAAATTTAGTTTACTAAACTTTCTGTTTTGTGGCTACAGATGGACAAGGAAAACGAGGATACATGCAGATAGGTTCATGGGATGCTATCCATGTCATTCAGGTGACTTGTAATAACATCTTCATAACTTGTCAATTGTTAGGCTCGGTATTATGTCCAGTTTGAACTTTACGTGGAAAAAGCGTGCAATGTTAATAGGTTGGTCCAGAGGAGGAAGGAGCAGCACATTACTGCTTGAACAGCACTGTGATGCTGTCATTGACAACAGACAACAAGCAGTCTGGAACTTTTAACTTGTCAGGATCCATTAGACGGCAGGTTATACCTCCCACCCCTTTCCCTCCTCATCCATGTAGCATTAACTGTCTTCCAGTTCAATGGTATACTGTGTTAATCATGTTATGCTGCTGTATGAGAGACAAAATCAACTAAGTGGCATCCATGTTTTCCACCATTTATTTATCTATATTTAATGAAATAAGACTTGGTTCCCATAACAATAACAAAGCCTTTTAGTCTCAAGCAAGTTGGGAAATGCTCAAGAGCTAGCACGAAAAGTGAAAGGAATAAAAGGAAAGCAAAAGCAAAAGCAATAGATAAACTGAATTAAAATAGACACCGATAACCGTAACTAAAATCACAATCTAGAAAACTCTAAATTAGTAGCATCTAACAAATAGAGTACACTTAAGCTTGAAAGTTCAAACAAATGAACTGCTTAGTTTCATGATAGCATAAATGGTGCTATTTTACGATTATTTGTTGATCAGTTACCTCAGTTCGTTTTCATTTTTTTAGATGCACTACGGAGCAATAGGTAATAGGACTAGCTAATACGGCAAGTATATGTTTCTGTATGCAGATGAGTATGACTCTTGCTGTAGCTGATGGGCATCTTGTTAATATGGGGAAAATGATAGAAGAGATGGAAGGAAAACTGAGGAATTCGCTGGACCAGGTAACTATTTGCATCAACAATGAAAGCTTTGGCAGTCTTGAGATCTTCCAAAGTGATTGACATCATTTTGCAGCCTTCAAATTCACAAGTCTCCAGACTTAATATTGGCTTGGTAGCAGGTTTACTTTGGGAAGACCAGAGAAATGGTTTGCACTCTTCGGCCGCCACCAGAAGTTCTTAATATGAGATTACCTGACAGCTGAACTGATGCATAGAAGTGTCAAATTAACAGCTTTGCATAGTCCTTTTACTGGGTTTTTCCTCTTTTTTTTTCATTTGTATTTAATAGCTTGCCTCAAAATATGTGATTAATTAGAAAGATTGATGGAATCATATCACCACTTTGTGCTACAACCGAGTGCTTCCAACCCGTGAAAATCAGGTTCTTGTTGCCTTACAATTTGCTCCCCTGAGGTCTGATAGGTAGAACCTTTTCTTTTATCTCTTTTTTTTAGACGGGTTGGTAGAACTTTCAGTGCAAGCAGCGTCTAATTCACCAGAATTATAATCTGAAGGCAACTATTCTCTCAACAGCATGACACATGTGACAACATACAACATAACAAACACATTTTGTCTTAATCTAGTTGGGGTAAGCGGATGAAACTCACAATAAAAAAGTCAATCAAAAATAAAACCAATAAAATAGAAAAAAGAAAAAAAAGGAAAAACAGAAAAAGGAAAAAGAAAGAACTCAAAGCTCAAGACAAAAAGGGAAAGTTAGACACGTAAATTGTTAGCTCTCACTATCTTTTATCTATGACGTTCTTTAATGATATTTCAATCTCTCATGTCTCCCTTCACGGTCTTATCCCATGTCAAGTTTAGTGGTACAATACCTATTCATATTTTTGGAGGGGATAATTCATAATTGCCATTCTAACCAATGTCTCTTAGTCATATACTCTCCTTACCAGTTTTTTTCATAACTTGCCATTCTAATGCCAACTAGGACTGTCAAATCACAATTTTCACGTGGGTGATGTGGCAGCCCATAATAAAATGACATTCGTGCCCTAAGATTTGTAAATAGAATAATTCATTAGACATTAAGTAGTTGCTCTTCTCATAATTAATTTCTGAGCGATTAGCCATTTCAGATCGGAAAGTTTTTTTTTGCTGTCACAGGGAGATTTTCAAAGAAAGGAATTTTTTTGGCCCACTTGAGAAAATGAAGTTGATGATTTTTTACCGTCACGCTAGACAAAACAGTGAAATAAACAATAGTCTTATACTACCGTTCGTACCATTAATCATGAAAGGCTAGAATAAACAAGCGATTGTCAAAGTCTAACAAATATATAAAATATAATGCTTAGTTTCACATGTCTATTACAGCACCCAACATCCAACATAAAGATATAGCAGATTGTAGCATCCAACACTCAACTTCTCTCCTATGGAGTCTTCTTCTTCCTAGGTGTTAGTTTTTTTTTTCTAGACGTAGCAGTCTGTGAGCATTCTTGTGAACGTTGAACTCGCTCTTATGATTGGAAGTCATGTGATACAGTACTTCTTGGTGGAGTTCCTTGCCTTTTTTCGACATCAACTTCTACAACATGGATAGGCCTCATACGTCTCTTCGGTGCTGGTGGAGCTTGTCTTTCTTGATCATCTCCATCAACATAGACCTTTGACTTCCTTCCCACCTTTAGATTGGTTTTGCTAAACCTTTTTCTACAATAGGGTACAAAAAATCATACAATAAGGTCATATTTAAGCAAAATTGAAATTTTCGTATTTTACCTCTTCTTTACTCCTGTGTATTGACACTTTGTACTGCCTTGTCCGTGGCCTTGTTCACCACACGCTCTACATTTGGATTGTCTTTTGGACTTTGCTTTGCTCTTCTCAAGGCATGAAGGGTACCTTTTCTTCTTCAGCCTACCAGTTGATCTCTTATTCATAACTGGAGGCAGGCAATAGAACCCTTTATCAACAAGTGGCCACGGGTTCTTGTCACATAATGTTGGGACTTCACCATCATAAGCAATTTGGCTAAAGTAAATGTAAAGGTCCCAAAAAAATTTTGATTACAAATGAACTAAAGTTTGAACACCATTTGGTGTCAAGTTAATGAAAATTGGGACTTCTTTAAACTTTTCACATGCGATGATATACATGACTGTGCCACCACACTAGCAAATGATTAGTGGAGTGCTTGGGGACAAAGTTACTTTAAAACCCATGTGTAAGTTCTCATGTGCACAAGAAAGTGTAAATTCAGATTTTGAACTCTATTTGTTCAACTCAAATTTCAAATGATGACAACACAATGGAAATGCAAACTGTTGTGTTCAAACTCTCATTTGCAGCAGCTAAATTTAAAATCAGATTTCATATTTGAATTCCTTAGGTCCAAATTAGTGGGTATGCAAAGTTTCATGAATTTTTGAAATGTTTTGCTATCCATTTTCCAAACGGACTTAAAATTGCAATAAATTCAAATACAACTTTGAATTTGGATGAAATTTGCCAATTATCCAAATACAGTTCAGATTTCAACTCCCAACAATTAAATTGGTCATTTTTCAAATTTGGAGATATTTTATAGGATAAGAGGGAGATGAGTTGTGGGATCTACATGTCATTGGAGGGGGGGGGGGGGGGGGTAGTAGACTTGCAAACGAAGTTGCTCTCTGTTTTACTCGAGCACAACCGAAGCTTCACCCGGGCGACACCGAGACACACCGAGGACACCTCCTCGAGGCCTCACTCCTGCTGGCGAGCTGCTTCCTGGCATCATCACCTCATCCCGTGCTCGTTTTGCCCACAGAACTGAAGAATCGACGCCCTGCTTTTCCCCTCGCGCAAGAACAGAGCAAAGGCGCCGCCGCCACCCTCGGGCGATCGTGAGCCGGCACCTCCTCGCATGCAAAGCCTCAGCAAAGTAGCAAAACAGCACTGAGAACTCTCCCTCTACCTCCTCGACCCACAACCGAGAGGTGCTCGGCTTCCTAATCTATGAACCCTTTGTTCCCGCGACGGCCGAGAGAAAATAGCGACAAGGTGCTTCCGTGGACAGCCTCACCCGGAGCCTTTCACGGCCGAACAAGAGCACCTTTGGACGCGCCAAGGTCTCACGCTGCTCACCTCCGAAGCTCAAGCTGAGTGGTTGATCGTCGCCGGCGTATTTCCCAATTCTCTTCCGGCCGGTGCAAAACCACCCTCGGGTAAGAAACTTCAAAATTCCTGATCAATTCTTGCTTAGAGCTCACAAAATTGCACCCACACGAGCTAGACTAGGTAGGAAACAATTGCTCTTTGGAACCCTAGCATGAAACCCTCTGTAGACGGCCTATTTCCAACTTTTTCATCAGCGGCCGTGGCAAACCGTGTCGGGCGCACGATGAGACCCACTTTAGAGCCATTTCCGGGCCCTTTTGCATACATGTCGAGCTTCTCTAGCAACCGCTGGTGCTCTAGGGCTTGGAAACCGAAGGTTTGAGGGTTTAGGCTAGCGGGTAGACGTTGCCGAAGTTACACCGAGCCGTCGCACCGTCGCTAGCCGTGTTGGAGCCGTCGCCGGTCCGGGAAAACCCTCCCACCGTGTTCCTCTCATGTTTTTAGGGGCTGGCGGCGAGCAGGAGCTCGGGAGGAGGCCGGGAGGCCAAAGCCCGGCGAACTCTGGCGAGGGGGGCGGCGCGGGCGCGCGGGAGCCGAAGGTTGAAGATGAAGGGGCCGGGCCCGCTTTCAGTGAGGGTATTTTGGTAGGCACGATCCTCTATGGACTCAGGATCTAGTGCGTCCACACAGGGAGAAGGCTGTAGACCACGGTGTGGCTGCCCTGAGAATTCGCCACGTCACCTGTGACCCCACTGTCAGGGTTTAAAAATTTCCCCGGATTTATTTGAAGTTCACATTTCAATCAAACTTTAGAAGAGCATAACTTTTGCTAGGAAACTCCAAAATTAGTGATTCAAATTGGGTTAGATTCAGAATAAAAAATTATATCCAGATATGCAACCCAATTTGTATAAAAGTCAATAATTAATTATGAAAAATTCTTTCAAATTTTTAAGTAAAATAATTTTTAGGGGGTTTGGTTCATCCAAAAATCCTAAAATTTTGCCACAATAATTCTTAGTATGTTATTGAAATTCTGTAAAATTTTCAGATCATTTAGAGTTGATTTGATTAGGAGAATTCAGATTTCAATTTTCTGTATTCAAATGAATACATAAACTTTTTCAGAAAATCACCAAAACTTGAGAATTCAGTTCTGGGAAATTGTTAGCTCCAAAAATCCTAGGAAAATTCACGCAGGCTCTATGAACTATAATTGAAACTGTAATTTACTAAGTTTGACATGAACATGTGAGTCACTTCATAATTGATTCCTTTTTGCTTAATTGCTTAAGGAATTGTTCTGAATATACCACTCAGTAAAAAGTGCTAAATTTTGGTCCAGAGTACATTCTTGTGACAAGGAAATCACATAAAAATTTTCAGCTAAAGTTGAGTTTTGGATCAGTACTTTTCAGTACACTTTACTTAGGTGAAGTCATTCCAATTAGGAAAAGCACTTAGTACTTGATCATTTTGCTTAATCCCATTCCATCCACTAGCATCAGTGTCATTTTAAATTCTTAAATAGAGTTCCAGTTTCTAAATTGTCATTAGGATTATTAGCAAAAGCTTTACAATTAAATACACGTGCATCTCATATCGTATAGTCATTGACGTGGGAGATTGTGAAGCAAAAGGGAGTTGGATAAAGGAGCAAGGTGATCAAGCCTCAAGTGATCAGCAACCCTAACTGAATTTACATTCTTAGTCACCTGTAAAACAGACAAGCCCCGGTTTGCATTCGAGTAATTTTATAAAGTCTTTTCATTTCTACAGATCATAGCTATGAATTATTGATTGCATTAGGTCTAGATGATATTGAAAATCCCATGACCAGATTAACCAAAGAGAGAATTGATAGAGTAGCACCTCCTCGAGTGGATTTGGGTTACGCTAAATGTTAGTATTGAAAGAACCGGTAGAAGTTGAGTAGTTGGAATCTACTCGTGAGTTTAGCGTTTGGTTTCATCGGAACGGGCTATGAATAGAAGTATTGAGGAAAATTCACAAGTGCAGCAGGCTGCGGATCATGCGTGCATAGCCCTACCTGTGTCGGATAAGGCCCGTCCGTACTTGGCCCTGTTGTACAAGTTTGAGTTGTGTACCGGGCGCATGCTGGCTATATTGGACCCAGGAAACCGGTGTATCTCGTGAGATCCACATTGTAACTTTTTCAATCGGCTTAGAATTTCAGCATAAGTACAGCAGGAGGTAACTCGCTCAAGAACATATCACTGCAGGTATGTACCTTGAGGGAGCTTGCTGTTCGGGGCAATTGGACTGCGTCCTGTGTGGAAGAACTTGGGAAAGGTGGCTGCGTACAACATCAGTCGAGATTGCTGCCGGCAACTCGGAGTATGGGTGTACTGGTGTACGTATCGTGTAATCCGGGTGTGTACTGATTCGAATCACCGTCGCTCGTGGTCATATGAGCATACTTGCCTACTACATCTTGACGTAGTAAGAATTGAAGTGAATTCCTTTAAATTTGATAAGGCTTGTGATTTAAATTGTATTGTAACCATGTTTGAGTTAGAGATAGTGCAAATTAAATTTACTTCACCTTGTGCAAGAAGCATCGCAACGAAGCATTTCTTGTTTAATTGTGGAGTTGCGATGCTGTTCGGCTCAAGGTCTTTAAAATGCAGCTTAAAATCTGAAAGTTAAGGATCAACCGTAGGCGAGTCTTTTATGCAAATTCAGCTACCTTATTCCATCCGTCGTGCATGTAGAGTTTCTTGTTTAGAGGAGACGAATCAGTCTTGCTGAGCCTATGTGCTCATGCTTGCTATATGAGTGGTTTTGCAGGTTAACATCGATGCGGAGGTTGTCCGGTGAGACTCGGAGATTTCCGAGTCATTTAACACATGGATAACTCAGTCGCTGCAGTTGTCTTCATGTTGCTAGCGAGAAGAGTGCGCGGGCTGGACATCTTCTCGAGTGCTTAGCAGTTATTCAACGTGAGATGATTATAGTCTTTCGTTGTAGCTATTTAATGTAAATTATTTATAAAGAACACTTGTAAGCTTCCGATTTTTATTTATGTGATACATTTTCCTTATATGTGTGTTGTTGGGTGCCCCATATCAAGGAACCACCCAATGCGATTCCCGGGCGAGCGGCACGGCCTGTGATCGGGTTGGGCCCCGTCAGTAAACAGTAAACCACAAGTCACAATAGTGAGTCATAGTTGGCTGCCTCGAAGATGAGATGAAAGCCAAAGCATGCTTGCAAGGTTTGCCTGTAACTTGCCACTCTCTACAACTACATTCGTGTTGTTTGAAACTAACAACATGCCTCACTACTTCTTCATTGTTGTGCAACTCTATCACCTGGGCAGCCTCCTCGGAACCTTTAACCACTCTCATGTGTTTCAAACCTCTAGTTCTTACATTTAATTGGTATTGCACCGCTAGAAGTAGCCCACCCTTTGGCAGCTTGTTAGCAATCCTCCTCCTCCTATACCAAAGAGCCATTAGCTTCTCTATATAAGGATCAACCAAGGCATCAACTAGTGGATCCTTCAAGCACTTTACCCATGCATTTCAGGACTCAGCCAAGTTATTATTTATGTAGTCACACTTTATTTTACATGAAGACTTGCTTCTAGACCACAATAGGTTGTGATATTCCTTTAACCAAGCTGCAAGGTTACAAGGTTTTAGCACTATGTTCAAATGTTTATCATGCTTTTCAGATGTGTAAGCCCTTGCCGCCTGATACATGTGTCTGAAGACATCTCCATTCCATCTCTTCAAGAGATTCTCCGTCAAATGTCTGAAGCATACCCTGTGTTCCGCATTAGGGAAGACTTGCTTCACAGCTAGCTCGAGTCCCTTGCATGCATCTGTGGGTATGGCTAGGTGTTCTGGTTCCCCAATAGACTTCTGCTCCATAAACCATGTCCAATTATCTTTGGTTTCTGAACCTCTGAACCAATGAAAGCAAATGTCACAGGGTACATCCAGTTATAACTATCTAAAGCATTTGCTACTACTAAATGACCATTCCACCATCCATTGAGTGATGTTGAATCTGTACTGATGTAAGGCCTGCATCCTAACGAAAATCCCACCCTGCATGGTTGAAAGCAGCAAAAGAACCTATTGACGTGAACTCGATCTCCATCTTGCTCTGTGTCTACCTCCACTATACTGTTAGGGCAACAAAGTTCTACCTGAGTTTTAAATCTAAAAAGCCAATCAAAATTGTCATCAAAAGTGTCAAATAACTTGTCACAAGCCCTTTGCCTCCTTTCCCAAACAGTGCCATATGGGATATGTATCCTATATCTATTTAGAAGCTGTCATTGAAGCTCTCTTGTCCCAATGGTAGGTTTCTTTTTCAGATCAGCACACACTCTTTCTGCCACCCATGCTTGTGTTGCCATTCTGTATGCTCGGAGTGTTGAAGCACACTTATGATTATAAGTATTTATTTGTATCAGCATGATATATATTAGATTTAAACATTATTAGAACGATGGCAACTTTAGCATCTGGCTAAAGTACAATCATAAGGGTAATGGTAAATATGAAAATAAAATGAAGTACAATGATAAAATTCAAAACAAAATTAAAGTATGAATTTGGATCTTCATGTACCCTAACTGTCTTGTCTTGTTGAGTTCTTCCAACAATCCTCTAAGGGCATCCTTTTGCACGGCAAAACCCTCTGAACCTGTCTTTATCTGATTTTTCAGTGCCCAATTCAAATTCCTCAACAATTGCATGCTGCCTAACAGCCATTCTGAAATCTTTCATATTGGGGTAATAAGTGCCTACTTCCATATTTGGATTGTCCCTGTCCCAGTTTTGAATAGACTCATTACGAATTTTATCATCCACAAAATAGCTATATCTTCCATTTCTTTTTCTACATCATGTGGTATGACAGGAGTAGGAGCAGCTGGGCTCCTAGCTGCATTTGCTTCAGCTTTATGTGCACCTGTCATCTCTGCTCTTAGATCCTCATCCTTTAGTCCAAGACTTTCATAAACCATGTTCTCATCAGCAACCATAGGTGCATCATAATTGTCATATGTAACGGATCTATTATGAGATCACTCAAATCTACACCTTTTCAGACAATATAGGATCAGCACTGGGTGGAGGTGGGTCACTGGCAGCCGTTGGAACTGATTCATCATCTTCTGGTAGTGTTGAATATTACCACGCGAGACTGTTGGAGAAGGTTTAGCTGTTCTTGACAATGACTGAAGTATGCTAGAAAATACTTGCTGAACTGAAGGTGTTGCATTAGCATGAGATTTAGGTGATACAAGTGGGGTTGTATATGAATATGGTATTGGAGTTGGAGGCTTTTTCTTGTTTCTCTTTTGTCTGGCCTCACTGCAAGAGCCACCTTTAGACACAATTTCGCCAATCAACCACACATATCTGCTAGAGAAATTATCATTGAAAATATTCACAAGTCCATGTTGTTTTGCATCTTCTCCATCTGGTTGGTGTCCTTATCAAAAGCCCAGAAAATAACCTCTTGATCTGGATGCAATTTTTCACTATAACCAAATTGATCAATAAGCTGCTCCAAAAGCACATGCCCTTCTATCCACCACTCATGACGAGATGAAAACTTTCCAGATTCATCATGTGTAGTAATACTAAGTGTATACGCTGAGTTGGGACCAAGTCTACATCCAAACAACAAAGAAAGAAAACACGAGAATGATTGAGCTCAGAGCAAAATGGGACAAAGAATGAAGCTGAGAACAAAATGAAAGAAAACTCACCCCAGCGGTATATCCACAAACAATGACATGTTGCAATTTCATCCGTCTTCACACAATATTTTGTTCTAAAACAACCAACAAAGTAATGTTGTATTTTGTTCTCACGATACAAGGTAGCTGACTTAAAAAAATACTCAACTAAAATCAAATAATTAAATACTATATGGAAACAAAATAGATTGTACTAAAATAACATCTATAATCATCAAGAGATATTCGGCATCTAAGACATTTTTGTCTCTTAATACTGAAAGTTCACACAATAATAGATGTATGCCAGAACAGAACCAAGATTCAACAACAATATTTAGAAAGTCATAACTCTTGATCTACTCATCAAAATAATGTGTTTAAGTTTGTGTTGGAAAAGTTTTGAAAATATATACAACTTCTGTTATAATGGGTTTGCCTTGTTAAGCTACTATGCACCAACCAGTTGACTCGAAGAGCTTAAGTCAATAAGGAAAGGTGGGCAATTCACTTATATTTCAACACTCCCCCTCACGTGCAGGCTCTCTTGGGCCGCATATGTCTGCACATGTGTCTGCACGTGCGTGGTCTGCAACTCTGGGAGTATCTCACAGGTGATCTTAAATGTCCGCCTTGCCCTGCGGTTCCTTCTCAACCCTTTATTTCAGATAAGGCTACTGATAATGATAAGAAGAAGCTGTTTGCAGATTATGAGACTCGTCTGTCTGTGTACGAGTCTCACTTCAGCTTATAGAGGACTTGGTTGGATGATGATGCTCAAGTTGTTGCTATTCTTGTTGCCAGTATGGAGGATCGTCTTGCTGCTGTTATAGTTGAGTTTGAGTATGCACACTAGATGTGAGATTTTCTACGCTCTCGTTACGAGCCTACTAGACTGTCTACCTACCTTGCTGCTATTCGTCAGGAGCAACTATTATAGTAGGGAGATGCTACAATGGAGGAGTTCTTCGGTCAGATATCTGCTATTTGGCATTAGTTTGATGCTCTTGGTCCTCGATTGTCGATAAATACTTGTTAGTATTGTCAGAGTCAGAAGGCTGCACTTAAGCTTCGACGCACTTATGATTTTCTGACCCGTCTTCGTGCTGAATTTGAGCCTCTTCGTGCTTAGCTACTTGCTCGTCACCCCCGTGTCTCTCTTATGGATGCTCTGGCGAGTGTTCGTAATTTGGAGACTCGTCTTCAGACTGTTGGGTTGCTGCTTACTTCTTCGGTGTTGGTGGCTCGCTCTACGACACCTATGCACACGACTTCTTCACCGACTGTCCCGTCTTAAGTTGCCCCTCCTTCTACGGTTGGGGGCGTGGTGCTCTTCACTGTGATTATTGTGGTAAAGATGGTCATGTGGAGGCGTATTATTTTAGAAAGAAGAAGGCTCAGGCTCGTCGGTCTTCACAGAGTGCTGATGGTGCTAGTACTGGAGGATCTCAGGGGAGTTCTGCTACTACGAATGCACAGTTGCTTATGCTTCTTCGTCGCCTCGCTACTTCTGCACCATCGGAGCTGTTGGTTCTGTGACTCAGTCTTCTGCACCTTCGAGTACTGCGGCTGCTTCTTTGTCTTCCACTAAGGGATCACCTCCTACTTCTCCTCCAGGTACTTGTCCATGGATTCTTGATTCTGGTGCTTCGTTCCATATGACTCCTTATCGTACTAGTTTGTCTTCCTTGAGTCCTTCGTACAGTTCTTCTATTGTTCATACTACCAATGGTTCTCCTCTTTCGGTTGTTAGACAGTAAACTCGTTTATCTGACTCTTTTGTTGTTCCTGATGTTTCCTTCGTTCCTGGACTTACAATGCAGCTTATATCTGTTGGTCAACTCACTGATAATGATTGTCGAGTGATTCTTGATCATGATCTTTGTTATGTTCAGGATCGTCGCACGGGTCGCCTGGTTGGTACTGGCCCTCATCGTCGTGATTCACAGCGTCTTCGGGAGCTTGACTAGGTTCGTCTTCCTTCCGTTGCGCCTGCTAGTTCAGTCGGCTCCAGTCTTGATGCTTCGTCCACTTCGACGTTTGATCAGTGGCATCACCGTTTGGGTCATCTTTGTGGCTCTCGTCTGTTCGTTCTAGTTTGTCGTGGTCTTTTAGTATTATTCTCTAGTTCTGAGTCTTTAGCTCAGTGTCAGGGTATTCGGTTAGGGAAGCAAATTCAACTTCCTTATTCTTCTAGCGAGTCAGTGTATGAGCGTCCTTTTGATCTTATTCATTCTGATGTATGGGGCTCTGCTCCTTTTACTTCAAAAGGAGGACATCGATATTATACCATTTTTATAGATGATTTTTTTTGTCATACATGGGGTTTACTTTATAAAACATCGTAGTGAGGCGTTATCTATCTACAAGTTCTTCTTGACTATGATCCGCACTCAGTTTGACACACCTATTCATATTTTTTGAGCTGATTCCGCTGGCGAGTATCTCTCTGATGCTCTTCGTCAGTTTCTTTCTGAGCAAGGTACTTTCGCTCAGTTTTCTTGTATAGGTGCTCATGCTCAGAATGGCGTTGCTGAGCGCAAGCATCGTCATCTCCTTGATACAACTCATACTCTTCTAATCGCTTCTTCTATTCCACCTCATTTTTGGGCCGAGGTTGTTTGTACTGCCATTTACTTAATTAACATTCAGCCCTCCTCCGCTCTTAATGGTGGGATTCCTTTTGAGCACTTTACAGGTAAGATGGTTGACTACCCCAACATTCATCTCTTTGGCTGTGTGTGCTATGTGTTGCCCGCACCACGTGAGTGCACTAAGCTGACTCCTCAGTCTGTCGAGTGTGTCTTCCTAGGGTACAGTTCGGAGCATAATGGATATCGTTGTTAGAATTCGATTGGTTGAAGGATGAGGATTTCATGGGATGTTGTCTTTGATGAGACACACCCTTTCTATCATCGACCATCTTCTGATACTTTTTTTGTATCTGTGGTTGATCCTATTTTGTTCATGTTCCTTCCTAATGCTCTAGTTGTGATTGTACCTCCTTCACACTCAGTACCTCATTCCATGGTTCCTCCCTCTTCAGAACCTTCTTCTTTGGTTCCGTTCCCGATTATACTTTGAAGGCTCCTGTGACGCAGGTCTATACTCGGCGAGTTGTTTCTCCCTCATATGTGCCATCTTCTTCTGATGAGCCATCTACTCCAGCTCAGTCTACCTCTCCTGGTATCATCTCCTTCGGATGATTCTTCTCCTGAACAGCCCCTTGGATGTGGTCATCGTCCTCGACATCCTCCTGATCGGTTTTCTCCTTCTACCTTTGCTGCTACTGCTCTACCTGAGCCGGCTACGTATCTTGATGTTGTTCCTCATCAGGAATGGCAACATGTGATGGCCGAGTAGATTGCTGCTCTTGAGTGCACCGGCACGTGGGAACTTGTGCCCTGTTCCCCATGTGTTCGCCCTATCACCTGTAAGTGGGTCTATAAGGTTAAGACCCGCTCTGATGGATCACTTGAGCGTTATAAGGCTTGACTAGTCGCTCGTGGTTTCCACCAGGAACATGGTCGTGACTATGATGAGACCTTTGCTCCTGTCGCTCATATGACCACTGTTTGCACTCTACTTGTTGTGGCCTCTATTCGTGCCTAGTCCATCTCTTAGCTTGATGTTGAAAATGCCTTTCTTAATGGTGAGTTACGAGAGGAGGTTTATATGCAGCCACCATTTGGGTATTCTATTCCTGAGAGTATGGTTTGTCACGTTCGTCGTTCTCTTTACGGCCTTAAGCAGGCTCCTCGTGCTTGGTTTCAACATTTTGCGTCTGTGGTCACTGATGCTGGTTTTTCTGCCAGTGCTCATGATCCCGCGCTCTTTGTGCACACTTCGTCTCGTGGTCGCACTCTTCTTCTTCTTTATGTTGATGACATGATCATCATCGGAGACGATTCTGAGTACATTGCCTTTGTGAAGGCCCGTCTCGGTGAGCAGTTTATTATGTACGATCTTGGTCCTCTTCACTACTTTCTTGGAGTTGAGGTTTCCTCCTCCTCTGGTGGAATTTATTTATCTCAAGAAAAGTACATTCAATATCTTCTTGATCTCACTTACTGATCACCGGACTGTTGAGACTCTCATGGAACTCAATGTCCATCTTCGTGCCACTGATGGTGAACCTCTTGATGATTCTACTCGTTTCCGTCATATTGTTGGGAGTCTAGTGTATCTTGGTGTCACTCGTCCTGATATCTCGTACTCTGTTAACATTCTGAGTCAGTTTGTCTCGGCTCCCACCCAGGTCCACTATAATCACTTGCTTCGTGTCTTGCGTTATCTTCATGGGACTATCTCTAGACGCTTGTTCTTTCCACACTCTAGTTCTTTACATCTCAAAGCATACTCTGATGCTAATTGGGCTAGTGATCCCTCTGATCGTCGATCTCTTTGTGTCTATTGTGTTTTTCTTGGTGGTTCCCTCATTGCTTGGAAGACTAAGAAGCAAGTAGCAGTTTCTCGTTCGAGCGCAGAGGCTGAGTTGCGTGCTATGGATCTTGTGAGTGCAGAGGTTACTTGGTTGCGGTGGTTTCTTGAGGACTTTGGTGTTTCTGTTGGTATGCCAACTCCTCTTTTGTCTGACAGTACAAGTGCTATCAGTATTGCTCGTGATCCGGTCAAGCATGAGCTTACCAAACATATTAGTGTTGATGCTTCTTATACACAAGCACAGGTACAGGATGGTGTTGTTGATCTTGAGTATGTGCCTTCAGAGCTTCAACTGGTTGATTTCTTCACGAAGGCACATAACTGGGCTCAACATAGTTTTTATCTCTCCAAACTCAGTATTTGTGATGCAACTTGAGTTTGAGGGGGGTGTTAGAGATGTAGGGGAACATTTCTAACATGCCTAATCTGAACCAGAAGAGGATTCATCTAATGTAGTGCAGACTGCATCAAAGGTGCAGATAACCGATGACAAACACGTCATGTACACATAAAATGCATTTTAATCCATTACCTTCAACTCTAATTGGACATGCGACTAGAACATCCAGACTCCAAGCAGGAAGGGCACGACTTGCATCGACACCCCTGTTGTCCCTGATGAGATGAAGAATAGAGAAGGAGATGAATATGTTATTTTGTATTGTTCTTTTATCTAGCGTGACAACAAAAAATCATTCCTTTTATGGAAACATAATGAATCAACTTTCTGATCTGAAATAGCTAATCGCATGGAAACTAATCATAAGAGGAGCAACTTTTTAGTGGCTAATGAATTATTATTTACAATCTTGGGGCACAAATGTCATTTTATTACGAGCCACCACGTCATCGACTTGAAATCTGTGATTTGGCAGTCTTAGTTGGCATTAGAATGGCAAATTATGAATAAAATTGGTAAGAGGGGTATATGACTAAGATACATTGGTTAGGATGGCAAATCATAAATTATCCCATTTTTGGAGTGTCTTATTATTTTGCTACACAATAGTACATCTTTAATTCTCTAATAGACATATACAAACCATCTCAAATGATATAGAACAAACTTTTCCTCAATTGATGTCACCCCCAACCTCTCTAGGATATCATCTTTCGCAGCTCAATCTCTTCATGTGCCCATAAATCATATCTACTATACTTAAGTGATGAACATGTTGTCTTTTAACTAGTCAACATTTTATTTCATACAACATAATAAATCAAACCTAGAAAAATTATCTTATAAATTTTATAAGACTCTAGTATCACTACTTCAACTAACCGACTTTAATTCTACAACTGGCATATTTATCAATATTATACCATTTCTATAAAATTAACTACATTTAGTTATTAGCCCGTAGGCAGCTGTTGTGGACTCCTTTGTGGGCCGCCAGTACTGCAGGCGCGCCTATAAAGGGCCCACCAGTCAGGGCACCGACCACTAGAAAGGGGGAATGCCTATTTGTTAAATAAGAACAGAATCTGTTCTGTTCTAGAATAAAAGGGGATAGGATTATGAGTTTGTTAGGGGGTCTGTTTGGAGTTTGTTGGGAGCTGGGCGCCTAGCCAGCCTATAAAAAGGAGCCTAGTCTGTACTTAGGGGATCATCAAGAGGAAAGTACGCCTTTGGGTGGCCACTTGATCACCCTGGCTCGAAACCCTTCCAACGTAGAGAATGCAGATCAACAGCCGCACAACAACCTTCCCTACACCCTTCGATTCATTCTAGCCTCTCAAGTCACTCTCCACTCCCCTCTCCTCTCCACACCCCCAGGCACAAGAAACACATCAATTAGGTATCATATTCATTTGAGGCATCGACTATGTTCGGCCTCGAAAGATCCGGTCCTTGGCTTCTCTGAACCCCAAGATGAGCAACCTCACCACCACGCTAGGCGACGTCAACAACACGATAACTCGCATCTTGGCCCAGCTATCCACCATGAATTTCAGGCTTTATATGCATGATCAACGGCTTGCCCGTTGGAGAAGGACTCTGATACAGTGGCCTCTATGCACCAGATTCCTCCCTCTCCGCAGGAGGACCAGGGATCTACTGGGACCTTTCCTCATGGTGGACTAGGGAACGGTGTTGGAGGTTCTTGGAGCCAAGGCCGCCCCGAAGATATTCCTTCTCACCGCCATAAGATCAGTTTTCCTAAATACGATGGGAAAACTGACTCGCTGTCTTGGATTAATAAGTGTGAGACTTATTTCCGAGGAATGCGAACCATGGCTGAGGAGAAGGTCTGGCTTGCATCCCTCCACCTGTACGGCATTGCTGCTGAATGGTACTATGCGTTGGAACGGGACTGTGGCATCATTTCCTGGGCTAGGTTCACATAATTTGTTCACATGTGCTTCGGACCGCCACTGCCTTCCAACGACTTGGCTGAATTGCGTCGCACCGGGTCTGTTGAGGAGTACCAACGCCAATTTTTGGTGCTCCTCTGCCGCTGCAAGGACCTGTCCATGCGCCAACAGGTCAACATGTTCACCGCAGGCCTCGGTGAACCCCCCGGACTGATGTGGAGCTGCAATTCCCTTTCAATCTGCAGACGGCAATGATCCTCGCCCGGGCTTATGAGTGCCATCTAGCAATCCCAACATCCCACAGTATCCCTCCCAAAGGCGTCTCTGCTGGTACCACGGTTGCTGCTGCTCCTGTGCAAAAGACTGCTGCTTCATCTTTGGCTGTCCACCCCCGCCCCCCCCCCCCCCCCCCCCCGCCACGGTTGCTGCTCTGGCGCTGAGACCTGCCACCTCCAGGAAGCGCCTCAAGCGGCTATCCTCTGAAGAATTCACAGCCAAATGTGCCAACGGGGAATGCTACTACTGCACAGAGAAGTACACCGTCGATCATAAGTGTGCCAACAAGGGGGTTTATCTCTTGAACCTCGATGATGGTGCTAATGAGGAGGCAGCAATGGCTGAATTGGGCATTTCTCTCGATGCTCTAACCAGGATCTACACCGCCAACACGATGAAGCTTGCTGTACAGATCCAGGGAAAGGAATTGGTGGCCTTGTTTGATACGGGCTCCATTCAGACCTTCATCCGTGAGCCTCTCATCTAGGAGCTAGGATTGATGATGCACCCACGACCAGGTGTGGGCGTCAAGGTCACCAACGGTGAGAAACTCTCCTGTACCGGTGTTTGCCCACATGTCTATGTCTCTATTGTAGGAGAGGTCTTACCCAGTATCTGCTTCGCCCTTCCCCTCGACGGGTTCAACATAGTGTTGGGGGTCTACTGGTTATGGTCCCTGGGACCCATCCTCTGGAATTTTGACGACCTCAACATGGAGATACAGTGCCACGACAAGAGGGTGTGCTGGAGGGGTCTCACCACCACCAACCCCCTGTGCGCCTCCCCTAGTCAGCACCGGTGACCATCATGGCGTCGCTCCTCGAGTCCTTTCAGGACCTCTTTGAGGAGCCGCATGGGTTGCCTCCCCCTCGACGCCATGATCATCGCATCAGGCTGTTGCCTGGACCCCCGTCGCCGTCAGGCGGTACCGCTACCCTCAGCTTCTCTAGGATGAAATCGAGAAGCGGTGCGCGGAGATGCTGCGCCAAGGCATCATACGCAAATGTACTTCGTCCTTTTCGTCGCCAGTGTTATTGGTCAAAAAGGCCGATGGCACATGGCACTTCTGCATCGACTACCGCGAGCTGAACTCGAAGACAATCAAGGACAAGTTTCTCATTCTGGTGGTTGATGAGTTCCTGGATGAACTGCGGGGTGCACGGTTCTTCACCAAGCTCGACCTTCACAGCAGCTACCACCAGGTGCGCATGCACTCGGACGACATCGACAAGACGGACTTCCGCACTCACCGCGGCCACTACGAGTTTCTAGTGATGCCCTTTGGCCTCACTAATGCTCCTTCAATATTTCAGTCCCTGATGAATGGAGTGTTGGACCCCTACATTCGCAAATTTGTCTTGGTTTTTTTCAACGATATTTTGTTATATAGGAGGCCCTGGTCGGAACACTTACAACATGTGAAGCAAGTGTTTCAGGTCCTACGTACACACCAGTTGGCCCTGAAGAAATCAAAGTGCTTCTTCGGTGATGAGTCGGTGTCCTATCTTGGAGACATCATATCTTCTAGTGGCGTGGCCATGGACCCTGCCAAGGTGGCTGCCGTGGAGAGTTGGCCCCCACCTCGCTTGATGCGGGCAGTTCGGGGCTTCCTTGGGCTCACGGGCTAGTACCGCAAGTTTATTGCGGGGTATGGTGCAGTGGCTGCCACTCTCAGCGCCTTGCTGAAGAGAGAGTCCTTCAGGACTGAAGATGTGGAGGACGCCTTCAATATGCTGAAACAGCACTGATTTCAGCACCACTGCTCCAAATGCCCGACTTTGACAAGACACTTGTTATTGACTGTGATGCCTCTGATTCTGGATTTCGTGTTGTTCTCCACCAATGCGATGGTGCACTTTCTTATTTTAGTCGTGCAGTGGCTTTTAATCAACAAAAACTGCCAGCCTACGAGCGGGAATTGATTGGACTTGTCAAGGCGGTGCGGCATTGGCGTCCCTACCTCTGAGGGTGACATTTTACGGTCCGGACAGACCATTACAGCCTAAAATTCCTTCTGGACCAGCGGCTGTCCACTATTCCTCAACATACTTTGGTAAGCAAGTTATTTGGGTATGACTTGTCTAAGGAGTACAGGCCTGGAAGATTGAATGGAGCCCCTGATGCACTGTCAAGAAGAGAAAAACACCTGATGCAGGCCAACAGCATCACTGCCCCTACATTTCAGCTCTTCGACACCCTACGAGCAAAGGCAGCTGCTGATCCTCAAGTAGCAGAAATTCAGGTGCAACTGGGTGCTGGAGCAGCCAAGGAGGGCTGGTCACAAGTGGATGGTCTTCTTCTACATCGGGGCAAATTATTTATTCCAGATGCCTCGTCGGTATGGCCCCTGTTGCTGGCTGATGCCCATGAAGCCGGCCATGAAGGGGTACAAAAGACGCTGCACCGCTGGCGGGCCTCCTTCTACAGCTTCGGCCCTACGCCATATACGGGAGTTTGTCCAAGGACGTGAGGTGTGTCAGTGCAATAAACCTGAACACCTCCACCCCGCGGGCCTGCAGCCATTGCCGGTTCCTTCTGCTATATGGAGCGACATCTCGATAGATTTTGTAGAGGGATTTCCAAAGGTGGGAGGCAAATTGGTGGTATTGACAGTCATGGACAGATTCTCCAAATTTGTCCACTACATTGCCGTAGGCCACCCATATACAGCCGCATTTGTTGCCAAGGCATTCTTTTAAGGCATCATCCGTCTCCATGGATTTCCCTGCCCTATAGTTAGTGACCGTGGCACGGTTTTCACCAACTTGGTCTGGTCAGAACTTTTCTCAATGGCGGAGGTAAAACTGCACATGAGTTCATCTTTCTATTGTGACAGCTCTCTAGGCTCATAGACTAGTCCCACATACCAGCACTAGTTTATTCTGCGCACTTTGTCCTCACTCGTGCGCATCCGGGAAGCCCGGTCGGTCACCCATCCCCAAATTTCTCCGGGCCAAGCACGTTTAACCCTAGAGTCCTTTACAGGTGGACTTCAGAAAATAAGGTATTACCTTGATGGTATGAGTACTCTATCAATCCTTTTAAGCCGGGAGGCAGAATATCACATCCATCCTCAGTGAGACGGTCAATCTGAGGTGGTGAATCAAGTTCTGACTATGTACATGCGGTGCTTAGCTGGAGACAGGCCCAAGACATGGTTGCAGTGACTTCCGTAGGTAAAATTTTACTACAATTCCTCCTATAAAATTGGTGTTAAATGCTCCCTCTTCAAGGCGGTTTATGGTAGAGACCCTCCTACAATTTTATCCTACCAACCAGGAGCTTCTAGAGTGGCTGCAGTTGATAAACAACTGCAGGATAGAGATGAATTTCTTTCTGAAATCAGAGACAGATTGCTTCAGGCACAGGTCACCATGAAGCAATATCAAGACAAACAGCAGAGAGATGTTGAATTCAAGATTGGGGCCTAGGTTTGGCTCCCACTTCAACAAAAGACAGCGGTGGGGGTCAAAACTACAGCACATTCCAAATTAGGTCCAAAATTTTTTGGGCCATAACAGGCAGTACAACGCATTGGGCAAGTATCATACAACCTAATGCTTCCTACCAGAGCCAGAATTCATAATGTATCGTGTTGAAGAAGTTTGAAGGAGTGGCTCTAACCCAACGGTAAAGTAGTGCCCACTCCAGAACGTGTCATCAGAGCTACTAGTCAAGTGGGTTGGGCGTTCTGAAGTTGATACAACTTCGGAGCAGTTTGAGGATTTCAAATACCAATTTTCTGACATGACGCTCGAGGACGATAGGATTATGAGTTTATTAGGGTCTGTTTAGAGTTGGGAGCCTGACCAGCCTATAAAAAAGAGCCTAGTTTGTACTGAAGAAATCATAAGAGCAAAGTACTCCTGTTAGACGGCCACTTTATCACCCTTGCTAGAAACAGCCACACAACAGCCCTTCGATCCGTTTCAGCTCTCAAAGTCACTCTCCTCTCCCAGACGCAAGAAACACATCAACAACACGCGCAACAGCGTAACATTGCTGAAAAGGAACATACCACGGTATATCAGAAACAACTGAGGATAGTCTACTAAGGATGCAAATAAGCTATTTGACCAAAATATTAATATCAGAACAAGTTCACAAGGTTCAGCCGAAAAACTACAGCAACATGATAGTTTCTCGTTACTTCGTAGACAGTGATCCGTTCTTCAGATTTTTACAGCAAAAATCCAAGGGAACATCTAGCGTAAGGAACATGATGTTGGAGCAGATTTAGGGACCTTTCATGGCTTCGCTTCCCCTGCAGCCACTGCTGGGGCTTCCTCTGCCTTGCTTTCAGCTGAGTTGCCTTCTCCGTCTACATTATTCCGTAAAATGAGAACAGTTCAGTGGTGCCTTCCAGACATGAAATAAAATACACAAATTTTGAAAGCATAAATCGATCTTGTACACCAAGTTTGCTGGTTTAGGCAAATAGACGGATGGTGCCGGTCAAGGATGAAACGAGCGCAAGACAACTTGGACTATGGTTGGACATTTTTGCATACAAATCAGCACTTGAATGCCTAGACCATGACTTGGACGATACAACACCGTGTAGAAATGAATTAACGATACTGGCAGAGCCCTGCTTAAGAATCAAAACCCGGCAAAGACAGCCTGGCGACTCCAAATGTGGCACGTCCAGAACGGACAATACATGAACAGATATCACTGTCAAATGTTTTAGCAGCCTAGCAAAAAAATATGCAGTTGCCGTCTAAGTTCTGTCAGGATGAGATGCATGGAATTGAGCTACCGAGGGTTATTCTTCATTTTTTTTAGACTGATAGAGGATCATTCTTCATGTCACTTTGAAATAGTAATTATACACTTTGATTGGAAGAAACTGCAAAATACACCACTATAACAGATATATAAGTAAAGGGCCAAAAGGAAAAGACTATGAGATACTCTGCAATAGGACCTTCAGAGGGCTTTTAAATACAAGTAGAATACTAAGAGGATTAAGAGAAATCCGATAATGGAATCACCAACATACGTTTCTAAATGGCAGCGCCAATCCTTGAAGCATGAAGCTAGGAAGTATGAACAGGTCACCCCTCCCCCTCCCTCCAAATTAAATCAACGAAATGAGAGGGAGAATGGTGCACCTTTGTTAGAACTTTCAGCCATATCTTCTTCATCATCCTCTATATCATCATCGTCAGCACCACCCATGTCCAGTTTCTGCAACACAAATTGAGAACCTTTGCTCCCATTTTCACCAAAGAAGGCTTTCAGTCAACACTTACCGAGAAGTCCATACCCCCAAAGTCATCAACTGCAACACGAAAATAACACAAGTCAGTAAATAGCTGCATTCGATAGTACAAAGGAAACGAAAACATATTCAACCAAGATAGAAGACATACGTCCAGTATCCTCATCTTCCTCGTCCTGCCATTTGTCCCAGTCAACCTTCAAGAACACAGGTGGCTTGCCCTCCTTTTTCAGCAGCCTCGGCCACCACTTGCTCTCAGCCTTCTTGATAAGGTAGCATATGGTCCTTGGTGCCACAGCTGCCTGGCTCTCCTAGAAACAGCAAGACCAATAAAATTAGCATGTGTACATTCAGGAGTCAAATTTTGTCTAAGTACACCGACCTCCAAATTCAAAGCATCGAAGAGTTCAAGGTCCAGCTCGTAAGGCAAGTCATCAGCACCCTTTGCCGAGAAGTCGAAATGGCCCTCAGGCTTCAAGTTCAGCTTCACATCCTTGGCGTCAGGCAGCTCGATTGTCAGGTACAGCTTGTCAGACCTTTGGGCCCACTTAGTGCTCGGGTGGCGACTGCAACAAAATTTGGTAGCAAGAGTTAGCTCAAAGCCATACTGAAAGACGATCATTTCTCGGAATCTATGCAGGAACTACAGAACCAGAGACCGTACCACAGATATTCCGATTCCTAAATACCAGCAACAAGCAGGTCAATGACAGTTTGACACGATCATCGCACAACTAACCCAACTACTTAAGCAGTATTAAGCACATAATACTAAACATGTGCTTCAGGAAGCATCAAAGGCTGGCATAGATGCGTATCTCTATCAATCAGATGACTAATGATTCCACATTTCCACGCAACCATGCTGAATCAGCGACGAACTTTCTCCGACGCATCCGTGTTTCCATGGCTAATTTCCCAATAAATCAACCAGACCAAGGAGCTTGCACGAAACCGATAAGCTAAATGGTAACAGCCAGATTACAAATCCCAAAATCCACGACTACGACAGCGCGGTAAAGTCACGCCACGGCTCATGAATTCGAGGGCTATGGTAAGAAAGATCGCGAGAAATCGCAGCAAGTAGCTACCTCATGCTCCCTCCTCGGTGACTCCGGAGCTAGACGGTCGCTGCGTCGGGGATTTCACGGATTAGGGCTTCTACGACTTCGGGAAGACCGCCGATGGGGGCAAGGATGGAGTGGGTAGGGACGAGGAGGGTATAAGAAGCAGCGGCGGACTGGGTGAGAAGAGGGAGCGACGGGGGCATTTTCGTAAAACTGAGCACGACTGCCGCTTCCAAAAGGCTCGAGACGGTTCCATTGCCTTCCGGTTCCCGAGCCACTTTGCTTTTTTATACTTTTCTTTATTGTTTTCCGAAATTATCCTCATTCAATACAGACTGTTAAATTAATACCAAGTTATTCTCCAAAATAAAACAACATTAATATACAGTTTTTTTTCTCTTAAAAGGTTTTTTTGTAACCCACCTCAAATTTTTCTTTGATGTGCATGGAAACATCCAGCAAAAAGATATAAATCAAACAATTAGAGTATTGTAGTTTATAAATGCCACCTAGATTTCATTCATATACATGAAAAATACATAAATGAGCACAAAGAGACATATTTCAAATGTTTTCT
This sequence comes from Neostapfia colusana, assembly GCA_030760725.1. Classification (NCBI taxonomy): domain Eukaryota; kingdom Viridiplantae; phylum Streptophyta; class Magnoliopsida; order Poales; family Poaceae; genus Neostapfia; species Neostapfia colusana. The sequence goes on from JASWHV010000015.1 coordinate 72,417,925, forward strand.
TTAAAAAGACAACCTTGATTGTGCTTATAGTTTGAATATTTGAAAATTGTACCGACTTCATGTAGTATATGAACATGTCGATCTTAAGTCATGTGATATAACATTTTGATCTCGAGAAATATATGTTTCAAGGATCCATGAATTTGATTCAACATATTCTTAAGTGTCTCCCGTTGAATTTTGGTTATAATTGAAGCAAGCGAGCTCATGTTATTTCTACCTCTTCTATCTCGTAAGATTGTCATACTATCTTCAGGGTCTTCATCAATAACAAGGGTGAAAATCTTTATTGGCCTCTTCAGGCTGAATCACAAAATTGATGTGTATCAGGGTCTATGTTCATGCAAAAATTCTGAGTTCATCATGTCAATTGAAGCAAGTGAAAATCTGCAATTTTGAATGTCTTCATTCAACAAAAAGTAGGCGATGCAATGGGAGACACATGCCCCTACGTTCGTAAAACCCCCTCTCATTCTCTTGATGAGGAGATAATTTAATCGATGCTCATTCCCTTTGTGGTTGGCTAATCATAAAGGAAAAGATGTGGTTATGTAATTCTAAAGATGTCAATAGAAAAAGTTATATTAGATTCCTTTTGAATGCTTTGTTTGTTTTGAAAGGCTCTTATCTTAGGTCTCTAAATAAACCTAAAGTTGAGCTCGACCCTTTGGCTATGGACTAAGCAGAAATGTTAGGCTCATTACTGTAACACCCTGGTTTACAAAATACAAAAAAAAACATTTTGAAAACTCAGCCCAATTGGACTGAAACCCACTTCATCTCCTAGTGGCCTAGCCCAAACCGTACATAGGATACCCCTGTACTCTCATTGACCTACAGGACCCGCATGTCATCCCCTCATCCTCCTTTCTTCTTCCCCCTTTCCTTCTTTTCTCCACCGGCTAGTCTTCTTTCTCCTCCCCTCGCGGTCAAAAAGAGCAACAAACCCCGACAGCCCACAACCGAAAGCTGGCGAGATTCCCCCATCCCCACTCGCGCGCCGCCTTCCCCATCGCCGCTATCCCCTCCGCCTCCTTCCTCCCGAGGCCAGCGCGCTCCCCCCGGTCGTCCTCCTCCATGCCCGCGCGTCCTGGCGCTCTTCCGCCTCCTCCGCGCCCACGCCCCCGTTCCACCGCGAATCTCGCCGCTCGCGCCTCCCTCCTCAGCGCCGTCGGCCGGCGCACCCCGCTCCCACCTCCACCCCTTCGGATCCTCCCTCTGGACCGCCCGCTCGAGCTCCCTCTCTCCGGCACGCCCCCGACCGACGCCCTCCCTGCTCGCGGCCTCCCCCGAGCCCCTCCCGTCGTGCCCCCGCCTTTCCTCCTCATCCGGCGTGCCCCCACCCCTCTACCTCCTTCCTCCGGGCCCTCGCTCTCGCTTGCCCCCGCGCCCTTCGCGCTGCTGCCGGTCGTCGACACCGCGCCCAATAGCGGCGCCACGAAGGAGGAACAGGTTCCCGTCGCCCACGCTGCCAAGTCCTACTTCGTCATCGCCGCCCACGCCGAGATTGAGGACCTCCGCGCCGCCAAGCTCGACCTGGAGGAGAAGCTCGCCGAGGCGCGCCTTGAGAACCAGGCTATCGCCGTGGAGGCGCACCACATCGAGGGGGGTCTTTATGCAGGCACGGGAGGAGGTCATCCTCGCCGACCTGCTCCTCCGCCGTTTCCTCGTCGGCCGCCTCTCCGACTACGCCGTCTCGCCCGTCTCCGTCGACTACTGCCTCCTCCTTGCGCATCTCTCTGCCACGGACCTCTTCGACCCCATCGGCCCCGCGCTCAGGTTACAACTCGCTGGGATGGCCGCCCTCTTCTGCGCGGTGCTCTACTGTGTGCTCGCCTGCGCCGGTGCCTGGGCTCCTCGCAGCCATGCACGCGAGCGTCGTGAAGGTTGGGCTGGACTTGAATGTGTTCGTACCGAGCTCCTTGATTGACGCTTACCATCATTGCACGGTTTGCACAAAGTGGAGACGTGTCGATACTCTAAGCTGTTTAGGAGGATGAAGAATGTTGGGTTCTCTTCTAACCAGGGAACCTGGATGAGTGTCTTACGAGCGTGCATCGGGATGGTCATGCTTGAAGTGGGAAGGAAGGTGCGTGCTCATGTGCTCGAGTATGACAAGGAAATGATTCTACAAAGTGTGCTTCTCGACATGTGCTGCAAGGGTGGGAGCTTGCAGGATGCAGATGACTTGTTCTAAAGGATGCCCCAGAGGGACGTGATCTCATGGAGAACCATGATCTCTGGTTTGGCACGGAATGGGTGAAGCACCGAGGCATTGAGGGTTTTTTATTTGATGATATCTGAAGGTATGGAATCTCACCAACAGTAAGCTCCGCAACACTCTCAGTGGCCATGGCGGTTATGTCAACGGCTTCACCATGACCAAGTTCGACGCCAGCATCCTCAGCAACACCGCAGCCCTCCCTCTAGGTTAGTCGCAGCGCCGCCCGATCCCCCTCCTCCTTTCCACAACTCGTCGATCTAACACGTTGTGCGACGTCGCAGGGTTGTCGGAAAGCTCTCAAGGAAGCTCCTAGTCGCGGATCGGCACCCCAACTCCCGGCTTCACCAATTGCCGGTGAGTTTCACCATCCCTCGTTGACGTCCTCTCGTTACATTCGTTTTCCCTAGCCGCTGACGATGCTAACGTCTTTGCCATGCACCAGAACGTGTCTCAAACTCAAAAACATGCGGGAAGGACATCCCAATGGCGATCCCGATGATCCTCGAAGAACGTAGCCGCTCCTTGAAAGTGCATCTAGGCATCCCTTGTGGGTTTTGGTTGATTTATGACAAACAAATGAGACCCTAACAAAATTGTTGAGATGAGTGCAGGTTCTTAAAGAAATTAGGAAGAAAGCACAAAAAGAAAGGAGAATGAGGATCCAAATTGATAAGAGCTCAAGAGTTGAAAAGATTAGATTATTTAGTATGGAGTGTGTTGGAGAAGCACACCCCAAGAGCTCAAGTGAAAGAAATCACACTAACTGCACAAAAATCAGCATGCGCGAACTAGTCCGATATCAACAGGACTAGTATGATTTCTCTCTGACTAGAAAACGGACTAGTCCGATATGGACCGGACTAGTCCGATTTTGTCTCTGGATAGACAACGGACTAGTCCGCACTCTTACGGACTAGTCCGATATAATACTTAGAGTTTTTCACACGCCGCACACCGGACTAGTCCGGAGTCCACCATGGACTAGTCCGAACATCTCAAACCCTACAGGAACCTTTGGAAACCCTAGTATAAATAGAGGTGTACGACCATACTACAAATCTCTCGACCCCCTGCCCCTTCACACCTCCCAAGAGCCCAAAATTCACATCTCTTCACACATTCTAACCCAAAAAGAATCAAATCTTTGAGGATTAGCAATTGCTCAAAGGAGAGATTTGTTCTACACATCTTGAGCTCTTGGGTTTGATCTCTCGCACACTCTTGTTCATTTATTGTTCATCTTTTGAGTGTGTTTGGTGGTAGTCATTCATTGTAATTCTTGGGGAGCCCTCAACCTTTGAGAAGGCCCCTTGAACGATTTATTTGCCCTTTGTGATTAGTGGAAGAGAATCGGCCTCCGTGGCGATTTGACGAGGGTAGGGTTGGTGAAGACCCGGTCCTTCGTGGAATCCTCAACGGGGGCGTAGATTTCCTTCGTGGAATCGAACCTCGGGATAGAACTTGTCTCTTGCTCTTCTTTATTTAGTGTTCATCATATTCTAGAGTTTACTTAATCTTGTGTAATTCACGTTGAAATATTGAAACTAAAGTTGATCTCTATCATTCATTGTTTCCATGTTATAATACATCTAAATTCCCAATTAATTTCCGCTGCATAGGGTACTAGAAGTGAAAATATTGATCAACCTTGATCTTTCTAGTCCACACAAACCAGGGTAGTCCGCACAGTACCAGACTAGTCCGATTTGTCTCTGACTAGAAAACAGACTAGTGCGCACTCTACCGGACTAGTCCGATTTCCCTGTATTTGATAAATCTATTAAGTGTTTCAGGGATTAACAAAGAATCGAAAATCCTATTCACCCCCCTCTAGGCTACATTCAATTGGTATCAGAGCCAAACTTTTCAAAAGAGACTCACCGCTCGAAGAGACGATGTCGGACATCAAGGATGTACACAAGAAGATCGACGATGAAAAGGTGATGATGAAAGGACTCAAAAGCTAAAGAAGCTACTCGATGTCATTCAAGACAGTGAGGACGATGATGAGGAGGTGCTCCAACTCAAGGCTCTTCTACGTAAGAAGGCACTCTCTCAAAAGGGAAGAAGAAGATCGATGATGAAAAAAAGAAGAAAGGGGTAGTCACACAGACTACTCCCGATATCCTTTTGACTATGAACGTTTGAATTCTAACAATAGTCATTACTTATCAATTCCTCTAGGGAAAACACCTTACTTTGATGGCAATGACTATTCAATGTGGAGACAAAACATGAAAATGCACCTTATATCTCTTAACCCAAGTTTGTGGCATATAGTGTGTACAGGGATAGATATCCCGGATGATGATGAAGAGCTGACTCCAAGTCAAGAACGAGCCGTTCATCGGAATGCTCAAGCTGTAGCTGTGATCACGTCATCACTGAGCCGAGACGAGTTCACCAAGGTGGATGGACTCGAAATTGCCAAGGAGATATGGGACACACTACAAACCGCACATGAAGGTGACCGTCATGTACGTGAAGCCAGATAGAAATGATTGAAGGTGAATTGGGAAGATTCGCGATAGAAGAAGATGAATCATCACAAGATATGTACAATCGACTGAAGAATCTTATCAACAAAATCCGAGCTTATGGCAGCAAAAAGTGGAATGATCATGAGATCGTGAAGTTGATTCTCAGAGCATTCATGCCTCGCAACGTGACTCTTTGCTCTATGATTAGAGAAAGTCCCAGGTATCGGAAAATGAACCCAGATGAACTTCTTGGCAAGATAATCAACTTTGAAATGATGGAGAAGCAAGCCAAACATGTCAAAGAAATTATCGATCTCACCTCGGCAAAGAACAAAGGAGTTGATTTGAAGTTAACTTGTAAACCCGTATCAAAAGAAGCTCGAGAAACTCATGGAGAAGATGACAGTGATGATGAAAGTAGTGATATCGATGAAGAAGACATGATCTTATTCATGAAGAAGTTCAAGAAAATGATGAGAAGAAGAAAGGGTAGCAGCTCAAACGAAGGAAGACAAAGGATAAACAAAGATCCAAGATGAGACGGGCGTATTACAACTGCGGAGAATATTATCACTTCATAGTAGATTGTCCATATGAAAAAAATAAGAGGAAGAATAAAGACAACAAGCTCAATCAAAGAAAATGTTCAAGAAGAAGAAGCAATATGGCCAAGCGCATCTAGGGGAGGAATGGGACTGAAAGTGCATCTAGATAATCCCCGTGGTTTTGGCTGATTGATGACGACAATTAAGATGCTAATAAGTTTCTACTGAGTATGAGCACAGGTGTTTATCAAAGTAATGGATATGGAGTCTCTCAAGAAGCAAAAGAAAAAGAAGAAGACTTGAAAGAGTAGAAAATAGCTTTTTCTATTAATCTTCACATTTTTCTAGTTGTGTATAAGGTCTTCTCTTTTAGAGTGCTTGAGAATCACTAGAGAGCTCAAACAAAGGATAGAACGTTAGAATCATGAGACGAAGTAGTCATAGATATGAAGAAAAGGGAAGACCGGACTAGTCCGTTCCTACCCGGACTAATCCGTTTTAGACCGGATAGAAAGTCTCTGAGTGAGTTCGGACTTGTCCGTCCCAGGCCGGACTAGTCCGGTTATCATGTGAGTCAGAGCCGTTATGAGACTAAGTCTCAGAGGGGCGGACTAGTCTGCCCAAGAGGCCGGACTAGTCCGCTAAGCGGACTAAGCCGCTGTTGTCCGGAGAAGAAGTCTGTGAGTGACATCGGACTAGTCTGCTCCGTGGACCGGACTAGTCCGTTCCCTTTAGACTAGTCCGATTTAGGACGGAACAAAGGCTCCTGAGCGAGCTCGGACTAGTCCGAAGTTGGCTGGACTAGTCCGCAGCCCTAGATTAGAGAGTTCTTAGACTAAGTCTGGTAAGACCGGACTAGTCCGCCCTTGGGGCCGGACTAGTCCGTCCATACCAGACTAGTCCGTTCTCATACGGAACAAAGGTTCCTGACTGAGATCGGACTAGTCCGCTCTTGGCCGGACTAGTCCGGGGATTCATGACCATTTGAATCCAACGGTCACTAAAACTTTATTTGATAAGCTGTGACGTGAGTGGTCCCTCAAGATCGGACTAGTCCGAGGTTGGGACCGGACTAGTCCGGACTTTAGTTGGTAATGGCTAAATGCCGAGATTTCTATAAAAGGAGACCCCCCCGGCTGAGAATTGAGAAGGACATGAACCCAAGCGCTGAAAACTCATTCCTAGAGCTCTTCTAAGCCTCTTTCCTCACCTCTAGACCCCTAAGATCGGATCTTAAGGAGTTAGTGATTTTTGTGAGAGGAAAGACGTGGTGACCGACGTTTTAAGCTCTCGGTTTGATTCTCTTGCACTCTAACTATTTTTTTAGTTCTTAACAGTTGTACTTTGAATTCTAGAACTACTTGGTTGGTGTAGGGAGCCTCAAAGTGTGAGTAGCCCCTAAGAGCATTGTATTCACATTCGATTGATAGTGAGAAAGCCCGGGCTTGATCTTGGTGATCGCTCGGTGAGGGAAGGGTTGGAAAAGACCCGGTCCTTGGTGGACTCTCAACGAGGACGTAGATTCTTGTGTGGAATCGAACCTCGGGATAAATCGTGTCTCTTGTCTTCTCTACTATCTTACTTGCTCACTAGAATTACTTATCAAGCATTCATTGTGTTATTTCCCGCAAACTGTTCTATTATTTTGCAAACTAATTATTCTCAACTAATTTGTGATATCATTTGACTACCATATATTTTCAGCTCAAACAAACTTAAAAGAAAACCTAAAACACAAATTAGACTCAGACCGGACTAGTCCGACCTCATACCGGACTAGTCCGGACTACTCTGGTTTTATCCGCTGTTTATTTTAATTTCAGCTTTTATTAGCCTATTCACCCCCCTCTAGGCAACTTTTAATTGGTATCAGAGCCTAACTCTCCACAAAAGGTTAACCGCTTGGAGAGGAGATGGGGGACAAGGTCGGTAGCCAAATTGATCTCAACAAGGGAAAAGGAGCAAGTTCGAGCAACTTTGAAGAACAAGGTTCTAACCCACCTCCCGCAGTTGCTCCTCCACAAGACGTTACAAGCTCAGAAGAAGATGAAGAAGTTCTTCGTCTCATGGCACTCCTCAAAAAGAAGAAGGAGGAGGCTAAAAAGAAAAAGAAGGAGAAGTTAGAGAAGAAACTCAAGAGTAGTCAACAAGACTACTCGCGATATCCTTTTAAATATGAACGACTAAATTCTCATTCCAGTTATTTATCAATTCCTCTAGGCAAACCACCTCACTTTGATGGAACTAACTATACAATGTGGAAACACAACATGAAGTTGCATCTAATTTCCTTGAACCCAAGTCTTTGGCATGTGGTATGTACAGGTATAGATATCCCCGAAGACGAGGATGAACTCACTCTAGAACAAGAACAAAAAATCCATCGCAATGCACAAGAAGCAGCCGTGCTCAACTCATCCTTGAGCATTGAAGAATTTAACAAGGTAGATGGGTTTGAGCTCGCCAAAGATATTTGGGACACCCTCAAGATCACAC
>JASWHV010000015.1:73025769-73233075 GCA_030760725.1 Neostapfia colusana
ATTAGGGATGGCAACGGGTTGGGTTCGGGTATTGCAAAAACCCGACCCGATAGGAAATATGCACGGTTAAAATTTCCTACCCGAACCCGAACCCGGCGGGTTTCAGGCGGGTTTCGTGTACCCGCCGGGTATGAGAGTAAAATCAATAGATATGCAATTTTTGAACAGCTGAATGGAGATATTTGATGAACAGTTCAATATTTACACAACAATTTTAGAATACAGAAAAACTCAATAGAAAAGTATTACAAGTACATTACATAAGACCATAAGACAATTAAATTACAATAAGACCACAAGTCCACAACCATATTACAGTTTTCAACAGTTTTCAATTACAGAACCAATTTTCAATAATTGCTCTTGTACATTGCTCTTGCACAAATACCAGTTCTTTTTCTTCTCGAAACCTTCAATTATTGAATTATTCATCAATCAACAATTGTAGATGAAGGATCATCCTAAAAACAGAATTAAAAAAGAAATTGAATTAGATTGAGAACACATAAAACTATGAAAAAAAACATAAATTAGAACCAAAGCAAACAAGTGTTACCATTTCTTCTTCTTCATCATCCTCCATACAAGACATTACAACATTTTTGAAAGAGGATTCTTGGCCAATAACTTCAGCACGAGACAAAGCTTGCATACACATTAATCCTTCAATTGTCTTTGGAGCTAGTCTACTTCGATGTGGGCTAATTGTCCTACCCCCGGTGCTAAAAACAGACTCAGAAGTCACAGTTGTAACGGAGATTGTCATAATATCACTTGTAATCTTTCTTAAAATGGGATACTTTATCCCTGCATATTGCCACCAATTGATGATGTCTAAATATTGAGTTCTTGGCAGTGTTGGCTCCTCCAAATACAAGTCCAACTCAGTTCGCACATAAGTTGAACTCTCTTCTACTTCTTCCGATAAGAACTTGACAAACATATCAAAAACAAGGTCATCTCCTTCATTTTGGGTGACATTTTTAGTTGCACATGTACCATCTGTTGATGCCATACCCTCCATACAACCTTGGTATTCCAATACCAAATCATACAACAAGCCTTTAACCCTAGACAATTCAATATTAGTGGCTGGACTGTCCTCACCATATATGGTGCTATAGAAAGCTTTCATGAACTTCATTTTATACCTAGGGTCTAGAACAACAGCTATTTCCATTAAACCATGCACATCTGTCCAATACTTATTAAATTTCTGTTTCATCAATACGGACATCTCTTCTACCTTAGGGATAGGACCGTTTCTCCATTTCTCAATAGCCAAATAGATACCACAGATTTTAGGGAAGAATAGGTTTGTTGTCACATAATTATTGCCTGACAATAACTCCATTGCATCATAGAATATCTTCAACCTACCACAAAGCTCCTAAGAAAATTCCCAATCCTCTTTGGTTGGCTTAAAAGAAGCACAAAGTTTTTCCTTATTTGCAAGTCGTTCAAAAATTGTTTGATACTCTAGAGCAATGCTAAGCATGAGGTAAGTTGAATTCCATCTAGTTTTACAATCTAAAGCTATCCTATTACCATATTTAATGTTCATTTGTGTTGCAGTTCTTTCAAAACGCTTATGTCTTTTGGGTGTGGCGGACCAAAATCCAACACTTTCTCTAATCCTTTCAATACCACTTTCCATGACACTCATTCCATCTTTGACAATCATATTTATAATGTGTGCGGCACATCGCATATGCAACAATGAACCTTGTAGCATCAAAGATGAGAGAGGCAACTTATCTTGCATAGCTTGCATGAGACTGTCATTGGTGCTGCAATTATCAAGAGTCACTGTTGACACCTTCTTCTCAATCTATCAGTCTTGCAACACTTCATAAAGAACATCACTTATAATTTCTGCTGTATGTGGGGCTGACACATATATGAACCTGCAGAACAATAATATACAACAATTGCAAAGCATATAAAAGCTTCCAAAATTCAAAAAACAGCAACTGTAATAGCATATTACCTCAACAAATAACTTTTTAATTTCCAATCTTCATCAATATAATGGACCGTAACAGACATATATCCTTTCTTTTGATGATTTGTTGTCCACATATCCGTAGTTACAGCAATTTGAGAATGACAATGTTGAAAAGAGTTCACTAGAGAAAGTCTTTGCACCTCATAAATATCCAATATATCCTTTTTAATAGTGTTTCTCGACACTACTTTGAAAAGAGGTTGCAGTAATGTACAAAATCTATGAAAACTAGCATGATCAACCATAGAGAGTAGATACTCAAGGACACATATCATTAGTGCAAGTTCTTTTCTAGCAACTTGCTGATCAAAAACATACTTTTCAACAATAGCAGCCCCCTTCTCATCTTTGCCTACCTTTAAAGTAGCTTGTTTTAATCCTTTCCTAACCTGTCTAGATGCGCAACTACTAAGGTGACTATGCAAATGGTTTGTCCCTGCTCTACTCTTTCCAACCAGCATTTTTTTGCATCAATTGCATTGAGCTTTAATTTGACCAACAACTGTAACTTGTTTAAATTCAAGCCAAACATCAGACTTAAGCTTTCTCTTCTTACCAACAGCAACATTATCATCTACATCTAAAGATGGACCTTCTTCGGAAGCTATTGGTGTGGGTTGAGATGCAGAACCTTGTAAAGGTCCCAAAAATGTGAATACAAAGAAACATGAGTTTGTACAAATGTTGGAGTCATGTGTATGAAAAAGGGGCTTAGTTGAAACTTTTTCCCACATATGATAACATAGGTGAGATTTCTTCTAAACAAACTTAGGGTTACTGCATGGATGGACCTCATGTAGATTAAAACCACAGAAATGAAGAACTCAAGTGCAATGGGAGGGTTTAAAAATAAGAGTTGGAACTAAATGTTAAACTCAAACTTCAAATGAGGGAAGGACACAATGGGAATTCAAAACTGTTGTTTTCAAACTCTTGTTTGCAGCAGCTAACAAAAGAATCAAATTGCACATTTGAATTCCTTAGGTCCAAATTAGTGGGTAGGCAAAGTTTCGTTAATTTTTGAAAAGATTTGCTGCCCATTTTTCCAAATGGAGTCAAATGTGCAAAGAATTCAAATAAACATTTGAATTTGCATGGAATTTATCCAAACTATTCAAATGAGCTCAGTTTCCAACTTTCAAACATTTGGGTTAGATAATTGTCAAGCTTTGGAGATATTTTGAGGAAAAGAGGTACTGAATTGTGGGGCCCACATGTCATAGGAATGAGTAGACTTAACCCTTAAGTCTTTTTCTATGTTCCACACTCCACCGGGGTTTCACCCGCGGGCGACACCGAGCGACCGCCCCCTTCGCCCAAGGCTCCACCTCCTGCTCCCATTTCGCGCTGGCCTGCTCTTTACCCCGGAACCAGCTGCAGCACGTTGCCGTCTTCATTTTGATCGCGCGTTGGCTGTTTTTCTCACGCGCGAACAGCAACCGGCGCTCACCGCCGCACTCTTTTCTCCCCGATTGCCAGCCCCAACCAAGCCTCGGTTGTGCGCGCCGGCAGTACAGAAAAGCAGCGCCTGCGCCTGCTCTACCACGCCAGTCCCACAACGCCGAAGTTCCTAGCCTGTGGCGCGCGCAATTCAGCAACTGGCGCCAAGAAACCGAGCTCGCCGGTGGAAGCCGACTCGGGTCACCGTGGACAGAGAGCTACGGCTCTCCTCACCATCCCGCTTCAACACGAAAAAGGTGCGCTATGATCCCTAGTTCGTGTATCTGCAAACCGTGTAGCGTTTGATCGACCGAGCTCAAAGAATTTCCAAAATTCCCGAAGAACGGTGCTTGGGGTTAGGGGTCGGTCTAACCCAAAATTCTAGCGGCACAGTCCACCCAAGCTCGAGCGAGCTTGCACGCAGCCCCTATACCTCGCAGCGGTCCTCCTCGAAGAAGAACCGAGCGAAAAGACCTAGGATCGACCGAGTTATAGTTGTTTTTCGTGCCGCCCTGCAGAAATCGCCTCGGGTTGCCGTGGAGCTCTATGCTGCCGGCCTTTTCACGAGGTTTGGCGTCCATTTCCAACACCCTCAAGCTCCCACGGTACTCTCCGAGCCTTCCCCGACCCTTTTGATGCCGTGTAGGCGACTTCCGAGTTCACCAGAACCATAAGGGTTGCTGACCCCGGTGCGCAAGGTTTTCCGGCGATCTATGGCCGTCGGCGAGCCTCCCAACGTGTTCAGCAGGTCAGAATATGGAGGGGCGGCGAGCAGGGGGCCGGGAGGTGACCGGTAAGGTCGTTCCGGCGACGCTCGTCAGAGGGCGCCGCCGCGGGTTCTGTTCGGCCGGAGGTAGAAGACGACCCGGTGGGTCCCGCCTGTCAGCGACGGTGTTTCAAATCTCTGATCAGCTGTGGCGCGGGGATCTGGTGTGGCGGCGCGGGAAATACCCAGTAGCCCCGTGTGGCTTGCCCCAATGCGTGACACCTGTCCCTGGACCCGCTGACAGCATTTGAACATTTTGGGGAATTTCAGATTTCAGTTCAAAGTTTAAACAGCCCCAACTTTGGGTAGGAGAATCCAAAAATTGTGAACCAAATTTTGTTGGATTCCTCTGATAGAGTACTATCCAAATATGAAACCCAATTTGTATGAAACCCTTTATTTAATTCTGTAAAATTCTTTAAAGCTTTTTAGCAAAAGAATTTTTTAGGGAGTTTGGTTAATCCAAAAATCCTCAAATTTTGCCAGAATAGTCTTTAGAGTATTAGTGAACCCCTGTAAAAGTTTCAGCTCAATTGGAGTTGAATTGACGAGGGTAATTTAGATTTGAAGATGTTGTACTCATTTGAATACAGAAACATTTTCAGAGAATTTCCAAAACTTGGAAATTCAGTTCTGGGCAGATCTTAACTCCAAAAATACTAGGAAAATTCATGCAAACTCTATGAGCTATAATTGAAATTATAGTTCACTAATTTTTGCATGAACATGGGTGTGACCTCAGAATTAATTCTTCTTTGCTTAATTGCTTAGAAAATTATTCTGAACAAACCACTCAATGAAAAGTGCTAATTTTTGGTCCAGAGGACTTTCTTGTGACAAGGAACTCACATGAAAATTCTCAGCTCCATTGGAGCCCTGGATCGTCCCTGTTCTTTTTAACCTCTTTAGGTGATCAATATAGAAGAGGGGGGAAACCACTTAGCACTTAATCATGTGCTTAGATCCAAACCCAAAACCTTCGCACCAGTATCATTTTAGATTCTTAAACAGAGTTCCAGTTTTTGAAAACTTGTTATTAGAACTTGTAGCAAAGTCTTTACAATTATAATGTGCAAATGACATTACGTGTAGCATCTACGTGAAGGACTTCAAGTCATTGGAGTGGAGATCAAAGGAGGGAGGCAAGAGATCAATTCAAGTGGTCTCCACTAACTGTATATATATATATATATATATATATATATATATATATATATATATATATATATATATAAGTCACCTGCAAAACAAAGGCAAGCCCCGGTTTGCATCAAATTTACAAGTTTTTATTTGTATTCACTTCATACGTCTAGCATTATATTTATTGCATTACGTCTAGATGGTATGAAACTCCAAATGCATGACCCAGAAAACACTGGAGTTTAATGTAGGATATGTTATCAATTAATTATAACTGCTGATCTCAACAAAAGTGGATTAAAAGAAGCAAAACTCGAGTGGGCAGATTCCTACTCGTGAACAGGGATTTAGGGGGATCAATCGGAAGAGTTGGGAATTGATCCTCATAGTTGGGAATGGAGACCGGGCAGTGGATGGAAGGTCAAGGACGTGGTCCTGTGAGCCTAGTCTATGTCTGAGTCGATTAAGGCCCGTTCTCGTGTGCGGCCCGTTGGGCAAGTTTGAGTTGTGTACCAGATGCATACTGGCTATATGGGACCCAGGAAACCAATGTAACATGTTAACTTGGGTGTCTAGGCATACCTCACCGTCTGATGCCGATGCTGAAAGGATAGAGAAGTCGGCTCTACGAGGATTTGCCGTAGAGAGACTTAATCCCAGTCGGTGGGACCGGTTCGATATTTGGGTGTCGTGTGAAAGGTGGCCACGTGCGACGTCAGTGACGGTTGCTGTGTGCAACGTCGAGTACGGGCGTACGTGTCGTGTCAGCCGGGTGTTTTTGATTGCAATCACCATCGCTCGCGGTAGTGAGCATACTTGTTCTCTGCGTCATGACGTAGTAATAAACTGGGAAAAGTTAATAATGCTTCGTGAGTAATCCTCATAATGGAGATGAGGAATGATCAACACTTTCACTAAATTTATTTTCCACCTTGGGCTAGTAGCATCGAGACAAAGCGTTTCTTGTTTGATTGTGGAGTCTCGACGTTGATGGCGCAAGGTCTGTATGAGTCTAGTGTAGTTCACTAAAGTTACTTTCACCTCGGGCAAGTGACATCGAGATGAAGCGTTTCTTGTTTGATTGTGGAGTCTCGATGTAAGTTGCGCGAGGTCTATAAAAGTTGATTAAAACTGGAAGTAAGGACTCTCCTTTAGCTCAAGATCATCGTTTATGCAAAATGCTATAATCATCCCTCTATTTCCATCATGTAGAGTTTCATGACTAGGGTGATGGGTCAGTCTTGCTGAGCTTCGTGCTCACAGATACTGTATAAGTTGTTTTACAGGTAATAACTGTACGCTGAGATGTACGGGTACCTGATGAGACTCGGAGCTCTCCGAGTGATGAACTCAGGGTAACCCCTGCCGCTGCTATTATGACAGTGTTGCTAGCGAGAAGGGTCCGTGGGCTGGACACCTTCTCTGTTGCTTAGCATAGGTATGAGACGTGAGTTGTAATAGTCTTCCGCTGTATTTTATTTTGAAAAGTATTTGTAAAATCAACACTTTGTAAGCTTCCGCTTGTTTTATGTAATATGATGCTTTATTATGTGTGATGTTGGGTGCCGCATCGCACGGCACCACCCAATGCGATTCCCGGGCGAGGTGTCCCGTCCCCGTGAGTGTGGGACGGCGGGGTTCCTCACAGCGTGGTATCAGAGCCATAACTTCCTGTAGAAAAATTCCTAGGGAGCCTGTGATACACCGTTGGAAAGGTTATGAGATATGCAACCTTGTTGTAGTTCGAAGGTTGTTCAGATTCTGGTTGTATTTGTATATGCAACTGTGATAAAGTCAGCCACATACAAAGGAGATGCTGGCAAATTTTATCCAGAAAGTCTGTCAACTCTGCGAACTCATAACTTTTGATCCAGAAGTGATATGGAGGCATTTGGATACTCGTTGGAAAGATAATAAAGTTAACTTTAACTTTGATATTCAACTTGAGTTACGAAAGTGCTTTTAACTGGATCAGAATCTGATCTGTTGAGGACCAATCAGTCGGCTTGTAAATCCTTGTTGTTAGATACATCAGTTTGCGCTTAAATCATTTTGCTTACATGTTGAGGTTTCATTATCAGTGTTGCACTACTTTATTTATGGAATAAATCAAGTGATAGTGTTGAACTGATAATGAACTCTTGCAATTGCAGAATGGTGCGAACTCGTTCCATGAGTGAGGTGGGTGGTTCCAGTGGTGGTCATGGTGATAACTCTCCACAGCGGGAGCAGCGAGCTCCGCAACAGCAGCCGCCACCAGGACCTTCACCCACGGTCACAATGGCGGACATTCTAGCTGCCATGACGGGTGCAAGCGATGAGCGAATCGACCTGCTCCACACTCTGGTGATGAATACATCCCGTCAAGGGGGATGTCAAGACGAAGATTTGCGCCAACCTCAACTGAATTCCTATGTTGAGTTCTTGGCAACTCAACCACCGGTTTTCATTGAATCTGAGGATCCTCTGGTGGCGGATAGCTGGATCGTACCATTGAATCTAAGTTCGGGTTGCTTCAATGCACCGAACAGCAGAAGGTTTTATTCGCGGCGCAACAACTTCACGGGTCTGCCAGTGCATGGTGGGCAAATCAACTCGCCTCCTTACCAGCAGGACATGACTGTACATGGGCAGAATTCCGGAAGGAATTTCTCGCGTATCATGTTCCGTCCGGAATAATTCAGCGGAAACTCGAGGAGTTTCTGGCCTTAAAACAAGGAGGGAGGGGTGCTTACGAGCATTCGCGAGTGTTCAACAAGCTGGCACAGTATGCGCCTCAACATGTGAACACTGAAGCACAAAAGTGCGAGTGGTTTTTCCGCAGCCTCAATCCCAAGCTAAAGGAGAGACTCGTTTTAGCTGATCGAAAGAACTTCAACGAATTGATGAGTGCTGCCATCATGGTTGAAGATGCTCAGCGGGAAGTTCAGGCTGAGAAAAGAAAGAACCATATACCACCGGAGGGTAGCAGTAGTGCTCCGCAGAAATACAGGGTGGTAGACAGTACCTTGAACTGTCAGCTGATGCAGCCAGCTCGACGACTCCAGCAATATTCCAGTCGATCGTCCCAATACTCTGATTTCGGACAGCTGCAACAACGGTATATGCAGTCATGTTATTCTGCTCCTCAAGTGTTCTTGCCGCAGCAGAATACCACTAATGTCCATGCACAGAGCAACCAGGAACCGGCTGAGAAACCGTGCTTCACGTGCGGGTACTTGGGTCACATCAGCAGGAAGTGTCCGGAAAGGATACACCGTAGAGAAACTACACCGGGGCGGGGTATAAATCAACCCCATGCTCAGCTTCAAGGAACTGCACCAAAATCCGGGTGCATTTATCATACAGCTCTAGAGGATGTGCCAGAGGGGGCACCTGTCCTAGCGGGAATGTTCACCCTCAATAGACTGCCCGTGTTAATATTATTTGACTCTGGAGCTACACACAATTTCATCAGCAGGTTGTTTGTGTGCAAAGCTGAGCTCTCCACCTCTACACCGAAGGATCACTACCTTATCCGCTCACCGGGTGGAAATATAGCTGCTAATGAAGTAGTGATCAAAGCACCCTTGTGCTTAGGTGGAAACTTATACCCCACCACCCTCATTGTGTTAGAGGGGCAGAAGATCGACGTGATTCTAGGAATGGCATGGATGAACTACCATGGGGCTGTTCTTGATATTGGTCCACGGATTGTTAGTTTGGACTCTCCAATCTACGGTCTCCAAACGCTCATACTTGAAGCCGTGGATTCTAAAAATCCAGTGGTGTACCACAGTGTGACCACGAAACTGGAGGATATTCCAGTGGTCCGTGAGTACCCAGATGTGTTTCCCGACAATCTTCCAGGGATGTCGCCTGAGAGGGATGTGGTATTCAAGATCAAGTTAGCACCGGGAACCACACCAATATCTCGGAGGCCGTACAAAATGTCTCCGAAGGAATTAGCGGAACTGAAAGAACAACTAAAGGACTTAAAGGACAAAGGGTTCATCCGACCAAGCTCATCGCCATGGGGCTGTTCAGCCCTCTTTGTGAAGAAAAAGGATGAGTCACTTCGATTATGTGTGGATTATCGGTCGCTGAATGCAGTGACGATCAAAAATAAATATCCGTTGCCGCGGATTGATATATTATTTGATCAGTTAGTGGGTGCCAAGGTATTCTCCAAGATGGACTTACGGTCTGGTTATCATCAGATAAAGATCAGACCGGAGGATATACCGAAGACGGCCTTCTCTACTAGATACGGGCTCTATGAGTACCTAGTCATGTCTTTCGGGCTAACAAATGCACCCGCACACTTCATGTATCTCATGAATTCTGTATTCATGCCAGAGTTGGATCAGTTCGTCGTGGTTTTCATCGATGACATTCTCGTATACTCCAAATCGGAGGAGGAGCACATCAAACATCTCCATATTGTGCTCCAACGCCTACGAGAACATAAGCTGTATGCCAAATTCAGCAAGTGTGAATTTTGGATCAGCAAAGTACCATTCTTAGGCCACATTATTTCAGCAGAGGGTGTGGCTGTGGATCCAACTAAAATTGAGCAAGTCTTGAAGTGGGAGTCTCCAACATCTGTTCATCAAATCCGCAGTTTTCTGGGGCTAGCGGGTTACTATCGGAGATTTATTCCCAGCTTCTCAAAAGTGGCTAAACCAATGACAGAGTTGCTGAAGAAGAGTAGCAAGTATGTGTGGACAGAGACTTGTGAAGAGGCATTTCAAACATTGAAGAAACATCTCACAACGGCACCGGTGTTAGCCCAACCGGATACAACAAAGCCATTTGATGTTTATTGTGATGCCTCAGGCATTGGACTTGGCTGCGTCTTAATGCAAGATAGACGCGTGATCGCGTATGGGTCTCGTCAACTCCGCAACCACGAGCAGCACTACCCCACTCATGACCTAGAACTTGCTGCGGTGGTGCTGGCGTTGAAGATGTGGAGGCACTACTTACTCGGGAATTTAGTGCACCTCTACACCGACCACAAGAGCCTCAAATATATATTCACTCAGAAGGATATTAATATGAGGCAGCAGAGATGGCTGGAATTAATTAAAGACTATGAGCTCGAGATCCATTACCATCCGGGCAAAGCTAACGTGGTGGCTGATGCACTCAATCGTAAATCCCATGTGAATAACTTGTCAGTTGTTCCGGATGAGGATGAAAGAACCAAGCTTGCGGGTGATTCCGTATGGAGCGTTGTATAATCTTGCTCTGGTTCCTACCATTAGAGAAGAGATTGTACAAGCCCAGAAGAGGGATAAAGCAATGCGGAAAATCCGGGCAAGAATCAATGAGGATAAGATGAAATGTTTCCGGGAAGATGAACAAGGTGTGTTATAGTTTAACAACCGTATCGTGGTACCCCGGAACCTGAAGCTAAGGAAGAAAATCCTCGATGAAGCTCACATGTACAAGTACTCGATACATCCAAGGAGCAATAAGATGTATCAAGATCTGAAAACAAAATTTTTGTGGACTCGGATGAAGTAAGAAATTGCCAAATATGTATCCGAGTGTGATACATGTTGGCGAGTCAAAGTTGATCACATCAAGAAAGCAGGACTGCTACAACCATTAAGTATTCCTGCATGGAAGTGGGAGGACATCAGCATGGATTTTATTGTTGGACTACCTCTCACGTCCAGAAAGCATGACTCCATTTGGGTGATTGTTGATCGCTTAACAAAATCAGCCCACTTCATCCCAGTGAGTACAAGATTTTCAACTAGGCAATATGCAGAGTTGTATCTTTCAAGGATTGTGTGCTTACATGGAGTCCCCAAGACCATCATATCGGACCGAGGTTCAATATTTGTTGCTCGTTTCTGAGAGCAACTACATGAATCTCTGGGAACAAAATTAATCAGAAGCTCAGCATACCATCCTCAGACCGACGGTCAAACAGAGAGGGTGAATCAAATTTTGGAAGATATGCTGAGGGCATGTGCCATAGATCATGGAAAGAACCGGGATAACCATTTTCCATTAGCAAAGTTCTCCTACAACAATGGTTACCAATCAAGTATTAAAATGGCACCGTACGAAGCACTTTATGGCAGGAAGTGCCGCACACCACTCAATTGGTGTGAATCTGGCGAGAGGGTGATTTTCGGCATTGATCTTGTAAAAGATGCCGAAGAGCGGGTCCAGCTGATTCAAGAAAACCTCAGGGCCGCTCAATCTCGCCAGAAGAGCTATGCGGACCAGCGACGCCGACCCTTGTGTTTTGAAGTCGGAGATAACGTCTATCTCCGAGTATCCCCGATGAAGGGAATTCATCGATTCGGGGTCAAGGGAAAGCTAGCTCCTCGTTTTGTGGGTCCGTTCATTATTACAGAACGGTGTGGGCCGGTAGCCTACCGTTTGGAGCTGCCGCCATCCTTATCGGGCATCCACGATGTCTTCCATGTCTCACACTTGAGAAAGTGTTTAAAGAGACCAACGGAGATCCTTTCGCAAGACATGGAAATATTGCAACCGGATCTCACCTACACCGAGAAGCCCATCAAGATTATCGACGAAAAGAGCCGGATCACTCGAAATCGGGCTTTGAAATTTTACAAAGTCCTGTGGAGTAATCACACACCGGAAGAAGCGACTTGGGAAAGTGAAGATTACCTCCACAAGAACTATCCGGAACTTTTGTCGTAGTTGTTGTAATTACCTTCCGCCTCATCTTTCTTTTGTAATCTCGGGACGAGATTCTTTTAAGGGGGGAGGATTGTAAAGGTCCCAAAAATGTGAATACAAAGAAACATGAGTTTGTACAAATGTTGGAGTCATGTGTATGAAAAAGGGGCTTAGTTGAAACTTTTTCCCACATATGATAACATAGGTGAGATTTCTTCTAAACAAACTTAGGGTTACTGCATGGATGGACCTCATGTGGATTAAAACCACAGAAATGAAGAACTCAAGTGCAATGGGAGGGTTTAAAAATAAGAGTTGGAACTAAATGTTAAACTCAAACTTCAAATGAAAGAAGGACACAATGGGAATTCAAAACTGTTGTTTTCAAACTCTTGTTTGCAGCAGCTAACAAAAGAATCAAATTGCTAGGGTTTGAATTCCTTAGGTCCAAATTAGTGGGTAGGCAAAGTTTCATTAATTTTTGAAAAGATTTTCTGCCCATTTTTCCAAATGGAGTCAAATGTGCAAAGAATTCAAATAAAAATTTGAATATGCATGGAATTTATCCAAACTATTCAAATGAGCTCAGTTTCCAACTTTCAAACATTTGGGTTGGATAATTGTCAAACTTTGGAGATATTTTGAGGAAAAGAGGTACTGAATTGTGGGGCCCACATGTCATAGGAATGAGTAGACTTAACCCTTAAGTCTTTTTCTCTGTTCCTCACTCCACCGGGGTTTCACCTGCGGGCGACACCGAGCGACCGCCCCCTTCGCCCAAGGCTCCACCTCCTGCTCCCATTTCGCGCTGGCCTGCTCTTTACCCCGGAACCAGCTGCAGCACGTTGCCGTCTTCATTTTGATCGCGCACTGGCTGTTCTTCTCACGCGCGAACAGCAACCGGCGCTCACCGCCGCACTCTTTTCTCCCCGATTGCCAGCCCCAACCAAGCCTCGGTTGTGCGCGCCGGCAGTACAGAAAAGCAGCGCCTGCGCCTGCTCTACCACGCCAGTCCCACAACGCCGAAGTTCCTAGCCTGTGGCGCGCGCAATTCGGCAACTGGCGCCAAGAAACCGAGCTCGCCGGCGGAAGCCGACTCAGGTCACCGTGGACAGAGAGCTACGGCTCTCCTCACCATCCCGCTTCAACACGAAAAAGGTGCGCTATGATCCCTAGTTCGTGTATCTGCAAACCGTGTAGCGTTTGATCGACCGAGCTCAAAGAATTTCCAAAATTCCCGAAGAACGGTGCTTGGGGTTAGGGGTCGGTCTAACCCAAAATTCTAGCGGCACAGTCCACCCAAGCTCGAGTGAGCTTGCACGCAGCCCCTATACCTCACAGCGGTCCTCCTCGAAGAAGAACCGAGCGAAAAGACCTAGGATCGACCGAGTTATAGTTGTTTTTCGTGCCGCCCTGCAGAAATCGCCTCGGGTTGCCGTGGAGCTCTATGCTGCCGGCCTTTTCACGAGGTTTGGCGTCCATTTCCAACACCCTCAAGCTCCCATGGTACTCTCCGAGCCTTTCCCGACCCTTTTGATGCCGTGTAGGCGACTTCCGAGTTCACCGGAACCCTAAGGGTTGCTGACCCCGGTGCGCAAGGTTTTCCGGCGATCTATGGCCGCCGGCGAGCCTCCCAACGTGTTCAGCAGGTCAGAATATGGAGGGGCGGCGAGCAGGGGGCCGGGAGGTGACCGGTAAGGTCGTTCCGGCGACGCTCGTCGGAGGGCGCCACCGCGGGTTCTGTTCGGCCGGAGGTAGAAGACGACCCGGTGGGTCCCATCTGTCAGCGACGGTGTTTCAAATCTCTGATCAGCTGTGGCGCGGAGATCTGGTGTGGTGGCGCGGGAAATACCCAGTAGCCCCGTGTGGCTTGCCCCGATGCGTGACACCTGTCCCCTGGACCCGCTGACAACATTTGAACATTTTGGGGAATTTCAGATTTCAGTTCAAAGTTTAAACAGCCACAACTTTGGGTAGGAGAATCCAAAAATTGTGGAACAAATTTTTTTGGATTCCTCTGATAGAGTACTATCCAAATATGAAACCCAATTTGTATGAAACCCTTTATTTAATTCTGTAAAATTCTTTAAAACTTTTTAGCAAAAGAATTTTTGAGGGAGTTTGGTTAATCCAAAAATCATCAAATTTTGCCAGAATAGTCTTTAGGGTATTAGTGAACCCCTGTAAAAGTTTCAGCTCAATTGGAGTTGAATTGACCAGGGAAATTTAGATTTGAAGATGCTGTACTCATTTGAATACAGAAACATTTTCAGAGAATTTCCAAAACTTGGAAATTCAGTTCTGGGCAGATCTTAACTCCAAAAATGCTAGGAAAATTCATGCAAACTCTATGAGCTATAGTTGAAATTTTAGTTCACTAATTTTTGCATGAACATGGGTGTGACCTCAGAATTAATTCTTCTTTGCTTAATTGCTTAGAAAATTATTCTGAACAAACCACTCAATGAAAAGTGCTAATTTTTGGTACAGAGGACTTTCTTGTGACAAGGAACTCACATGAAAATTCTCAGCTCCATTGGAGCCCTGGATCGCCCCTGTTATTTTTAACCTCTTTAGGTGATCAATATAGAAGAGGGGGGAAACCACTTAGCACTTAATCATGTGCTTAGATCCAAACCAAAAACCTTAGCACCAGTGTCATTTTAAATTCTTAAACAGAGTTCCAGTTTTTAAAAACTTGTTATTAGAACTTGTAGCAAAGTCTTTACAATTATAATTGTGCAAATGCATTACGTGTAGCATCTACGTGAAGGACTTCAAGTCATTGGAGTGGAGATCAAAGGAGGGAGGCAAGAGATCAATTCAAGTGGTCTCCACTAACTGCATATATATATATATATATATATATATAAGTCACCTGCAAAACAAAGACAAGCCCCGGTTTGCATCAAATTTACAAGTTTTTATTTGTATTCACTTCATACGTCTAGCATTATATTTATTACATTACGTCTAGATGGTATGAAACTCCAAATGCATGACCCAGAAAACCCTGGAGTTTAATGTAGGATATGTTATCAATTAATTATAACTGCTGATCTCAACAAAAGTGGATTAAAAGAAGCAAAACTCGAGTGGGCAGATTCCTACTCGTGAACAGGGATTTAGGGGGATCAATCGGAAGAGTTGGGAATTGATCCTCATAGTTAGGAATGGAGACCGGGCAGTGGATGGAAGGTCAAGGACGTGGTCCTGTGAGCCTAGTCTATGTCTGAGTCGATTAAGGCCCGTTCTCGTGTGCGGCCCGTTGGGCAAGTTTGAGTTGTGTACCGGATGCATACTGGCTATATAGGACCCAAGAAACCGATGTAACATGTTAACTTGGGTGTCGAGGCATACCTCACCGTCTGATGCCGATGCTGAAAGGATAGAGAAGTCGGCTCTACGAGGGTTTGCCGTAGAGAGACTTAATCCCAGTCGGTGGGACCGGTTTGATATTTGGGTGTCGTGTGAAAGGTGGCCACGTACGACGTCAGTGACGGTTTCTGTGTGCAACGTCGAGTACGGGCGTACGTGTCGTGTCAGCCGGGTGTTTTTGATTGCAATCACCATCGCTCGCGGTAGTGAGCATACTTGTTCTCTGCGTCGTGACGTAGTAATAAACTGGGAAAAGTTAATAATGCTTCGTGAGTAATCCTCATAATGGAGATGAGGAATGATCAACACTTTCACTAAATTTATTTTCCACCTTGGGCTAGTAGCGTCGAGGCAAAGCGTTTCTTGTTTGATTGTGGAGCCTCGACGTTGATGGCGCAAGGTCTGTATGAGTCTAGGGTAGTTCACTAAAGTTACTTTCACCTCGGGCAAGTGACATCGAGATGAAGCGTTTCTTGTTTGATTGTGGAGTCTCGATGTAAGTTGCACGAGGTCTATAAAAGTTGATTAAAACTGGAAGTAAGGACTCTCCTTTAGCTCAAGATCATCGTTCATGCAAAATGCTATAATCAACCCTCTATTTCCATCATGTAGAGTTTCATGACTAGGGTGACGGGTCAGTCTTGCTGAGCTTCGTGCTCACAGATACTGCATAAGTTGTTTTGCAGGTAATAACTTTACGCTGAGATGTACGGGTACCTGATGAGACTCGGAGCTCTCCGAGTGATGAATTCAGGGTAACCCCTGCCGCTGCTATTATGACAGTGTTGCTAGCGAGAAGGGTCCGCGGGCTGGACACCTTCTCTGTTGCTTAGCATAGGTATGAGACGTGAGTTGTAATAGTCTTCCGCTGTAGTTTATTTTGAGAAGTATTTGTAAAATCAACACTTTGTAAGCTTCCGCTTGTTTTATGTAATATGATGCTTTATTATGTGTGCTGTTGGGTGCCGCATCGCTCGACACCACCCAATGCGATTCCCGGGCGAGATGTCCCGTCCCCGTGAGTGTGGGACGGCGGGGTTCCTCACAAACTTGTACCGGCAGCAGCACCAACAGTACTTGTTGAAAAGGCGGCACCACTAGCAGAAGTTAACGATGGAGCTGGTTCGGCACGACCATGACGTGTCCTCTTTGCAGCAGCAGCAGCAGCAGTCGTTGAAGCAGCTCCAAGGGCTGGTACATCTGTTCCACTTGGACTGGACATGTTGTAGATCCAACCTCTGAAAAAAAATGAATGAGGGGACTCAAATTTGATTTGTATCTAACTGGATTACTGGACATGTAACATGGTTACTAAAGTGAATAAATCATAAGACAAAGGTGGTCATCCTACAAAGCAGGCCTTATTGCACTAGAACCATTTCAGAAAATTGTGATCGGTGCAAATCAACAGAAAATGTAAATAACTAAATATATTCTGCATGAATAAGGGGACTCAAATTTGATTTGTATCTAACTGGATTACTGAACATGTAACAATCAACAGTGCGAAGGATAAGAAAGATATCACCAAGAAGATTAGTTTTACCACAGAATCAGTGCGGCGGCCGGATTTGAGGCGGGAGGGGCCTGAGCACGGTGGAACGGCGGCGGGAGGGCGGTCGGCGCTCGGTGGCTTCCGGATCTGCACTTCTGCAGCAGCTGGGCACTGGCGGTGGGGGGGGGGGCGGACTGGCGGAGGGGGCGGCGGCCAGGAGCTCGAGCTCGACCCCTACGCTACGCTGGAGCCTAGAGGGCGGCAGTCGGTGGCGGGAGGGCAGCCGGCGGTGGGACCGCGGGAGGGCGGTCGGCGGCGGGGCTGCAGGAGGGTGGCCGGACTGCGTGAGGGAGGCGGCGGCCGGCGGTGGGGCGGAAGCCGCGGGACCGTGGGAGCCGGGAGGAGCGGACACAGACCGGCGGAGGGCGGCGGCGGCCGGCGGGAGGGCGGCGGCGGCCGGCGGGAGGGCGACCGCCGGCGGGGCGGAAGCCGCGGGACCGCGGGAGCCGGGAGGGGCGGACGCGGACCGGCGGAGGGGCGGCGGTGCGCGGCACGACGCTGAGGTCGAGAGTCGGGACTCGGTAGGGTGGCTGCGGCTGCCTCGCTGGTCGCCTGGTCGGTGGTGGTGGGGTATTTGGTGATTACTGATTAGGGTTACACTCTGGTTGTGGGCTGGAATTCTTATTCGTTTTTTGGCCCATTTAAGAATTACAAAAACCCGTACCCGTACCCGTAAAATGACGGGTCGGGTACGGGTTGTACCCGCGGGTAAAAATCTGGACCCGTACCCATACCCGTCGGGTGCAATACCCGCCGGGTACCCGAACCCGCGGGTACAATTGCCATCCCTACTTGTTATGTGCTTCAGAAGATTTGGACTGCTTAGATGCTGGATAAGAATGGACAATACTGACATTAAAACCATTAGTTCCGTTTCTTGATGCATTATCACCTGATATGCTAGGTTTCTTACCAAAGACGGACTCATGTCGTGCTCTCGATTGATGCATATGAGCAGCTGATGAATGGAACAGAGTAGATGGTTCTGGTTGACCCAAGTTTTCTGCTTTTGCTTCCTTCGGTATCTCAAACGTTATGATGGTGGTGATGATATCTGAAGATTGATCTACTTAGTGCTTCCTTTAGGACATCCAGGATCTTAAAGGCCAAGAGTTCAACTAAAAAGATTGAGAGGCTATATATATGAAAAGGCAAGTGTCCTTTAACATCTTGCTCCTACTTTAGAAATATAGTTTGTATATTTGCATGATTGTCTCTGAATATTGAATGTGATGCTAGAAAATTTACTAGTTTTTCCTATTATTCCATGAAGTCACATGGGGTAGAATTACACTTAGCCATCCTATAGTACTATAAAGGAAATATTGGGATTTAGTAAATCGTCTTAATATAATATTTAATCATATGAGAATGATGATGGTTTGTAGTATGGGGAATAGGAATCTAGATAGACTAGTTGTTTAGTATGGTGCATGCGAGACTTTGGTTGGTGTTAGTGTATGTCATAGATTATAAGGATCATTTTGTAAAGAAAGTAACTGTCGGTACCTGAGATATGGGGTACCCCCGCGCACAGGGGAAAATGCCTAAGGAACTCGCCCTTCTCCGTAGGGAGAGCTCCGAAGGCGCCACGCGTCCGGCGGGGCCGGACCTCCCTCTCCTCAGAGGAGAGCTCCGGGCCCACCACGTGGCATACAGAAGCCGGACCTCCCCCTCCGCGGGAGAGAGGTCCGAAGGCGCCACGCGTCCAGCGGGGCCGGACCTCCCTCTCCTCAGAGGAGAGCTCCGGGCCCGCCACGTGGCCAGGAGAACGGTGCTGCCTGCCCCTGAGAGATAGGCAGCGGGCGTAAAGACGCCCCATACCTTGCCCGTACAAGGTATTCAAGGCCCGCGTCTTCCCAAGATGCAGAAACGCGGAGCACGCCTCTGTCAGGTGCCGTTGCGCCCAGTCGCATCATAGACTGGCGCGCGGTGTCAGAATCTGCCAGCCAATAAACACCGCGACAAGACATCCCATTGCCGCCTGCGCCGTCATCAACCACTACGACTAGCATGCGGCATGGGCAGGGCGGCAAGATGAAGACTCAGAAGCCTTCGGCCAGAGAATACTACTGGCATAACTGTAGATACGGTAGATAATAGACAATCTTCCCGGGACCACCTGTCGGGTCTCGGCTCCCCTTGTAAGCCGCCCGGGTCTTGGACTATAAAAGGCGCGGGTAGGCGACGATAGCAAGGGTTCGCACTTTGCAACTCATACGCTAGCCATACACTCCCAAGCTGTAACTCACCCCCAAGCTTAGGACTCCGGCCCTGAGCAGCAAGCAATACAGCGAGCTCCATAGCTCGCCGTGGATGTAGGGTTTTACGCTCCGGCGGCCTGAACCACGTAAAACTCACCGCGTCAAGCTCTTACTAACTTGTCCATCCGCGCAAGCTCTCCGCAAGGGACTAGCCCCACCGAAAAAAGAACCTCCGCGGGCTGCCCAGTGCAGGCCCGGGGGAAGTGTCGACCGAACACTTCGACATTTGGCGCGCCAGGTAGGGGGCTTTTCTCCTAGCGCGACGAGTTTCCGCCGACGAAGATGACCAAGCTTCCTTCAGCGGCAAACTCCCCCCCTCCACGTTCACGGCGGACCGTGACCAGTGGGGAGTACATGTCGACACACTCAGGACGGAGTGTGTCGGCACAAGCTGGTAGCCAGCAGCCGACTCCGGCGACGCCGACTCCGGCGATGCAGGCTCCGACCAGTGTGAGGTCTTCTGCAGCGCTGGGCGTACACCATGGGGGTGCGCTAGCTGCAGCAAGAGCACTGCTGCGCAACCCACCTGCGGGGGATGCACCCCATTCAGCGACCCAGCAATGGGTCCGCGAGGTGGACCGCCTCGTCGTTGCTGCCGTGAACCCTCGGTTTTGGCGAGGACGGCACCCAGGACAACCGGCTGTGTCGCTGACGTGCACGCCCACGGTTGACAGGCAAATGGCGGATTCCAGCTCCTCCAGGCTCCCGTCGACGGACCTGAGAAGGGAGCTGGAACGGTGCCACTTGGGCTAGGATGCCCGAGTGTACCTCGAGCGACGCCGAGAAAGGCGCCGCAACCATGAGGCTGGCGACGGCATGACGTCGGCCTCAACACAGCCTGGAGGGCAGGTCTTCGCCACGCGAGTCCTGCCTCAGGCATTCGCCACGCAACATATGCCACAACCGTATGCGTCGCAAGCAGCACCCCCGGTCTATGGTGCAGCCTTGCCCATGCCGGGATACACGGTCCCAAGTGCGAGCCAAGCGTTCGCAGTGCCAATACCTGCGGCAGCAGGAGCGGGATGTGCAGCTCTTGCACCCCACCTTCGCTTCGCGAGGTGGCCACGCAAGTTTCGCCCGCACTTACCTGAGAAGTACGACGGTAGCGTCAACCCGGCGGAGTTCCTCCAGATCTACTCCACCGCCGTACTTGCCGCAGGAGGGGATGAGGCTGTCATGGCCAACTACTTCCCCGTCGCCTTGACCGGCCCAGCTCGGTCTTGGCTCATGAATCTACCTTAGGGGTCCATAACTTCCTGGGGAGAGCTCTACCGACAGTTCGTCGCCAACTTCGGCAGCTCCTACACCTGTCCCAGCACGGAGCTTGACCTCCACGCCATCAAGCAACAGCCTGGGGAGTCGCTGCGCTCTTTCATCCAGCGGTTCTCCCAGGTACGCAACACCATCCCGCATATTCAAAGTGCTTCTGTGGTGGTGGCGTTCCGTCAGGGTGTCCGGGACGAGAAAATGCTTGAGAAGCTCGTGACCAGAGAGGTCTGCGACGTCTCTGAGCTCTTCAGCGTGGCGGACAAATGCGCCAGAGCAGCTGAAGGGCGGAACTGGCACTCTCTGCCGACCTTCGAGTCAGGGGGACAGCCTGGGTCCGGCGCTGCTGCCTATGGGGGTGGCAAGAAGGCCAAGAACCGAGGGAGTGGCAAGATGAAGTCACCGTTCACGGCTCCCGTCGCCGCAGCTGCGACGACTAGTGGAGCTCGGGGGCCACGCCCCGACAAAAGGCAGCGGCAGTCACCGGCCCCAGACAGTGACCAGGGCGGGCTATGCCCCGTGCAAGGCGCCGACAACCATACTGCTGCCGAGTGTTGGGATATCCAGAGGCTCGCAGAGCGCTTCCGCAAAGGAAGACAGCAGAGAGCTGAAGCACCGTCCTACCCTCAGAGGGATGGCAAACAGAGGGTCGATGCCCCAGTCATCGCCGCCCATCAGGTGGGGTTCTAGGAGCCTCAGCGTGTCATAAAGACATTGCATAACGGTGAGGACTCCAGTTCCGACGGTGACGGGCCAGGGCGGTAGTCAACTGCGGCACGCCTCCGTGCCTCGGACATACCTCCCGGGGCCGCCCAAGGTCCGTCAACCCCTTGAAGGCCTTGCCAGAAGGGGAAGACGCCTTAGGTCATCCAAGACGAGCCCGGGTCCACCTACCCCTTGAAGGCCTTAGCCAGAAGGGGAGAACTGCCCGGGGGCCCCCAGGAGAAGCCGCGCAGGACCTGATCCAGCGTGAAGATGACAACCTCGTCGACGAGACTCGGCTGCAGGTAACACCCCACAACGCGCGGTCTCGGCTGATGCTCTAAGCACTACCGCCAAAGAACCGAACACATCGGGGGCCTGCAGGAGGGCAACCTGGTGTCGCGGCATGCTCTATTCCAAGAAGGACCCATAAGCTCTCCCCCAGCAGGGAAGGTCCCTTCCGAATCATGAAAGCTTCCACCCCAGGTACACATGCCTTTCAACCGAGTGTGGGATCCGTTCCCAAAAACCCTTGCCATGAAGCAACACTGTAAGTCCTACTTCCCGAGCATAAGTAGAACAGGGTTATTCCCTTCTGTAATGAATCCCATAGAATTTAGGAACAGAGCTTGGGGCAGCTAAGTCTCAAGGGACGGTACAGGACTACGTCCAGTTTAGCCTGGTTCCGACCCTAAGCGCGTAGAGTCTTGCTTCCCTTGAAGACGAGGCGGAATATTGCCTCCATGTACAACCAGAATTCCACCTATGGGCATGAATACAGAAACCTGTTCTACTTAGCTCCCTCTCATGCGCTCATTTAAATTATGCATTAATTTTTATGACCGCATTATCTTTGTATGTTCATCGTACATCTAGCTCCCCCTCTCCTGCGCTCATCCATAGTCGGCATTCGCTATCCTACCGAAGGCGGCTGCGCTTGAGGCACCTGTCGATGCCCGAGTGAGTCTCTCGGGCCTCCGCCAGTCAGGTGTTGCGGTGCCAGTTGGTTACCTCCAGGAAAGGCCTGCGTTGTGCATGGGGGGTCCAGGGTGCGTATCTAGCTTAGCAGGCCATGAGCCCAAAGCATGCGCATCCTGCCCTCCGGAGGTACAGGGGAGTACAACCGCTTTGCCTGGTCATGAACCCAAAGCACGTGCACTCTGCTTCCCCAGCGCATGGCCCGGTACTAGGGATCGGACGGCCGTACCCGGACCTCAGAGGGAGCCGGAGCTCCGGCGCCTCGTGCACAGAATTGCCCAAGCCCCGTATAACGGATCAGGACTGTAAGACGGATAAGACTAGGAGACGGGAGGGGAGGACACCCCGAGGAGAATTACGTTTCCTCTACCTATGTGCAGGACCTCCAGGTTACGGCAACAGGGACTGCTTGAAGCAGGGGGAAAGGGGCTACCAACTACTCCGACCCAGGACTGGAAGGACCGGGTCCTGCCCCTTCAGCAGGGGCGGGGCCCGAGGGCCCCACGTGTCCAGCGGGCCCGGAGCTCTCGGCTCCCCTGAGGAAGGCTCCGGGCTCGCCACGTGGCAGGCGGAAACCGGACCTCCCACCCCCCCCCCCCCCCCCGGTGGGAGGGCTCCGAAAGCCCTACGTGTCCAGCATGGCCGAAGCTCCCGCCTCTTAAGGAGGGGCTCCGGACCCGCCACGTGGCAGCCAGATTTGGAGCTCCCCATGGGGCGAGATCCGGAGACCCCCGGGGGCCCCTAACACGGTTAGGACCCGGGGAAGGTGTCTGTGCAGAGCTCCGAGATTGGAGATGGCCTCTGAGTACCTTGCGGAGCTAAGGACTCAGTCAGGCAAAGCCGAGAAGGAGCATCACAGACACAAATATCTTAAAGAGTCAAACTATGCGAGGCTCCATGAGCTGGACTACAGACTCGATAAAAAGAAGGAAACAAGCCCCAAGGGTCTCCTGACACGACCAGAATTCAGAAGTTGCAAGAACGGCCGCATCACCAGGCTTCAGCCCTGGCGGAACTCTCTCGCTCTATGACCCGAGCGCAGGAATCGCCTCCCTCATCACCGGTGCAAAAGCCGGTGACACCAAGGGAGCTCCTGAGGCCCCCTCCGCAGTATTCAGCGGTCTTCCTAGAGACTCTGCCGTCTGGGATCCTCCATGGTGCATCGGCGGCTTCCTTCTCCTGAAGTTCCCTCATCATCGGCACAAAAGCCGGTGTCGTCAAGGGTGCCCCTGGAGCCTCCTTCCCTCATCACCTGCGCAAAAGCTGGTGTCATCAAGGGTGCTCCTGAGGCCCCCCCTCCGCAGCTTCAACGGTCTTCTCGAAGACTCTACCGCCTGGGATTCTCCTCGGTGCTTCAGCGGTTTCTTTGAAGACTCCACCACCTGGGAAGGGACGCAACGCCAAGGAGCTTTCTGCCTGCCGTCACCAAGGAAGGGCTCCGTCGGGAGGACAAACCAGAGACCCCTTGGTGGCGCCACCCTCAGAGGCAGGGCAGGCAGGCTCCCTGAGTCCCAGGCTTGGTGCAGACGCCATCGCTGGAGGGAACCGAGAGCGATTCTCCCCCATAAGGCGGGTTAAGAGACATGGAAGAAGACAAGACTGTAGAGACTCGAGGGAGGCGCAGGGGCTGGAAGCCTTATAAGGGGAGAGTACCCACATGGGGGTTTCATTTCACACCTCCCCGGGTGCAATTCCAAGCGATTCAGAACTCTTCGGATACACTGCATCGGCAACCGCTTCGGCTCATAAATCGAGTGCCGATGACGGGTGGACCCAAGCCGCCCAACTGAAGCGGTGGGTCAAGGATTCAGTCTCCTGAGAAGATGAGCCGACAAGGCACTTCGGCGGTTCCCGAAGAAAGCGCCGCAACGTGCAGAAGTGGCAGTCTTGGGAACCGCCGTAGTAAAAGCAACCATCAAGTGAGCGCACGCTCCCACGATCCCGCGGCCGTTCGTGCTCCGGCAGCGGTCAATTCGAGACTTGGAGAAAGTGCACGGATCGGAAGAGACGGAGGTCCCACCTCAGGCTCGCTATCTCCCCCAAGATGGGCCCGGGGGCCACTGTCGGTACCTGAGATATGGGGTACCCCCGCGCATAGGGGAAAATGTCTAAGGAACTCGCCCTTCTCCGCAGGGAGAGCTCCGAAGGCGCCACGCGTCCGGCGGGGCCGGACCTCCCTCTCCTCAGAGGAGAGCTCCGGGCCTACCACGTGGCATACAGAAGCCGAACCTCCCCCTCCGCGGGAGAGAGGTCCGAAGGCGCCACGCTTCCAGCGAGGCCGGACTTCCCTCTCCTCAGAGGAGAGCTCCGGGCCCGCCACGTGGCCAGGAGAACGGTGCTGCCTGCCCCCGAGAGATAGGCAGCGGGCGTAAAGACGCCCCATACCTTGCCCGTACAAGGTATTCAAGGCCCGCGTCTTCCGAAGACGCGAAAACGCGGAGCACGCCTCTGTCAGGTGCCGTTGCGCCCAGTCGCATCACAGACTGGCGCGCGGTGTTAGAACCTGCCAGCCAATAAACACCGCGACAAGACATGCCATGCCGCCTGCGCCGTCATCAACCACTACGACTAGCATGCGGCATGGGCAGGGCGGCAAGATGAAGACTCATAAGCCTTCGGCCAGAGACAACTATCGGCATAACTGCAGATACGGTAGATAATAGACAATCTTCCCGGGACCACCTGTCGGGTCCCGGCTCCCCTTGTAAGCCGCCCGGGTCTTGGACTATAAAAGGCGCGGGTAGGCGACGATAGCAAGGGTTTGCACTTTGCAACTCATACGCTAGCCATACACTCCCAAGCTGTAACTCACCCCCAAGCTCAGGACTCCAGCCCTGAGCAGCAAGCAATACAGCGAGCTCCATAGCTCGCCGTGGACGTAGGGTTTTACGCTCCGGCGGCCTGAACCACGTAAAACTCACCGCGTTAAGCTCTTACTAACTCGTCCATCCGCGCAAGCTCTCCGCAAGGGACTAGCCCCACCGAAAAAAGAACCTCCGTGGGCTGCCCAGTGCAGGCCCGGGGGAAGTGTCGACCGAACACTTCGACAGTAACCTAGCTTAACATTGTCATCACAAGGCTGAGTATAATGCCACTTGGTCAATTAACTAGATACCCTTCCAATATTGTATGAGTGTCTGGATGGGGTAGAGAAAAACAGCGAGAGGGATTAGGTTATATCCGCAAGTCTCAAGATGGGGGTGATAGTGATAGGCTATCACTTATGAATGGGTGATCTCATAGTGATCTCGTAGTAGATACTTTATAAAAGTCTCGTAGTGATCTCTTGTCGGCATACTACGAGAAGTGTGCAATATGGCTAGTTGTTTTGAAGCAACTATACGGATGAAAAAGACCGAATTGCTACAACTCTACAATAAGGCTAAAAATGGTACAAGAATTAGAGGCATCCAACCTAGATACGTGTGAACACGTTATTGTGGAGATGGGAACAATGGGCACGTGCTGCTGCTAAAAAAATTAAAATCTACCCTTTTCTATTGATGATCAACACCACACCTCTCTCTAAAAAAACAGAGAATAAATTTGGCAAAATCTCAGGTTTTAGGTATTTTTTATTATAAAAAATTCATACATTTTGGCTTGTGTCATCTACCCTAAATTTATTGATCAAATTGTTGATATTTAAAAAAGTAATGAAAAAAACTCTCCGCTAGCCTAGGTGGCATCTAGGTGTTTCACATAAAACTCTCCCGCTGTGTGGTGATGTTTTCAGGTACCTACAATAGATTCGGCCGCTTTGTGGTCCCTCGTAGCATTTGGTAATGCGAACAGGACATGTGAGGAAATGATCTCCGAAATTGCAAAGTCCACCTTATCTTTTGTCACGTGATCCATGTCAAGCTGCCATCGACGCCGACCCTTGCGCGAGGAGCCGAGGACGGCGACGTGTACCACGTTGTCTTCGCTGTCAGTCGCTTTCCTCGCCCGCGCAGCTTCGCCGGATTCTATTCTAAACCCCAGCAAGGACGCCAGGGAGCCACGCCCTATGCCCTTCTCCCTCCTCCTCCTCCTCCTCCTCCTCCTCCTCCTCAATCAGTCAATCCAATCCCCACCAACTGCTCCCCCGAACCCCAATTCCCCTTCTCCTCCTCCTCCTCCGCGCGCCGCCGCGGGTTCCAGCCCTCGTTGCCTCTCGTCGGGGCCCCGTTAGTGGATGGCGGCGTGAGGAGCCCGCCGCCGGGCTAGGGCTGGTTTCGGGCCATGGCAAGCGACGTCCCCATGACCCCGGAGCTCGAGCAGATCGACGGCGAGATCCGCGACATCTTCCGCGCGCTCCAGTGAGCCCCCCTTCCTCCCTTTACCGCTGCTTTCCTGCCCTACCCCCTGCCCGCTCGGTCGGAGAGGCCCAGGGAAGAGGCTGGCGCGCGTTTTACTGTCGCTGTAGCGTCCTCACGCTTGTGGAACCGCGGCGTTTTCGTCGGATTTCAGTGGCTCCTGCCTATAACGGCTCCCAAATGCCGCCCAGTAAATGAAATCGATAACGAATGGAAACTGTGCTGGGAATTGTGAAGGTGGGTGTGAAAACTTTTCAGTGTAGCTCTATTGCTGCTGCACGAACTCAAAAACCCATCCAAATGCAAAAAACTAACATACACAGGAGAAGTAGAATTACTGCCACAGGAAGCGGTAAATTCGTTATAAGGGCTTTAGCCAGTGCTCAGGACTCACCCAAGTAGAATGAAAGTGCAATGAAAGGGTAACTACAAGTTGAATCAGGAACTTTGTTTGATCTAGCATGCTAGCACATTACTTAGGGTGATAAAGAATGCCACCGGTAACGTAATTGGGATGGGGGATTGGTTGATATACTTGTCTACGCATTCTCACAGAATTTGTAATGTTAATTGTGGCCCCGCCGAATTCGTTACCTCCAAACTTCAAAATTGCTGACATCCGGGCAACAAAGTGTATTCAATTTCACTTCAAACCTACTTACTGCATGGACGTCATGCATTTAAATCCAGAGGTACCTCATGATAAAGGTAGTGGAACCGATATGCACAATTCTGCAGTTGAAGCATTGGTTTATGATATCTCTACTTTTCACTTTAACCCTCTTCATTGTTCCGGTTCTACAGGCCACACGCTCCAGAGATGCAAAAGACTTGAAAGACTCGTGTATTTAAACTTGATAAAGCTTTGAACTGCTGTCTTAAATGCTCACAGTAGATTTGCATAGGCAGAACTGCTGTTAGCAAAGAAAACTTTTTGTTGCTATCTTATAATGACAAACGGTCATCTAAGTGCAATTCTATATTTAGTTTCGGAAATTATTGTTGCAATGTCAATCCTTCTTGAATGATATCAGGTACTGAAGTTTGATCAGTTCTTTTGTCAAGTGGGGGATTTGATTTAAGAATGGAGAATGATTTTATCTTTACTATCTTTTCTGGTCACGAAGCTAGACATGAAATGTGTACAAATCATTTACCTGACCTTCTCATTTTGATATTAGCTATTGCTGAAACTTTAAAATCTTTTAGCACATTGCAATGATCAGGATGTATTTTGATGCATGCCTTCGAATTATGAATAAAGTTCAGATCCAACAAGATAAAAATTATCTATCCTTTCCAGCTTGCCCCTTCCAATTTGATTTCATTTGTTGCTAATTCTTGCAGGCTATTTCTGGCATACCTTGATTGTTAGTTTCTAGCTGTGCACTTCAATGCATGCATCCTTATTGTTGTTGCAACTCCGGTCCTGTTTCCTGCTGAAACAACGTCTGATCTTGCTTTATAATCAGATCTGAACTAGCAGATCAATCTGCCCTCCAAGGAGACAGACCAGAATTAATCTACAGCAAGAACAGAGGCTAGAACAGAAGAAAAACAGAAGCTTCTGGTTCTGTCCTGGACAGAACAGAAGCAGGGAGAGAGATACTTCTGATCT
Source organism: Neostapfia colusana (assembly GCA_030760725.1). Lineage (NCBI taxonomy): Eukaryota > Viridiplantae > Streptophyta > Magnoliopsida > Poales > Poaceae > Neostapfia > Neostapfia colusana. The sequence continues at coordinate 73,053,834 of JASWHV010000015.1, forward strand.
GGGCGATCAGAACAGGGAGAGAGGAGAGCTGCCGGCCTGTTCCTGAGCTGTGGAGGCGCTGAACAGAGAGATCAAGGGGGCGGCAGCAGCTAGGGTTTAGCCTCCTGGTGGTGGCTGCTGGAGAGAGGGAGGTGCCGACCTGGGAGAGATGAGAGGGGGCGGCGGCTGCAGCAGGGGAGAGAGGCGGCTAGGGCAGAAAAGTGGAGGAAAAATTCTTTATTTCAACTCTATCACAATTTGGGGTGTTTTTGGCTTGTATATATAGCCCCCTCTTACAAGAGTCCTAATCTATTACAAAAGGATCTTTTAGTCTATCTCTAAGAAGATTAAACTCAGATTCCTTCTAGAAAGGGGGCCCGGCTTGGGCCAGGGCTGACCAGCCCACTTGGCCCAGTTCTGGCCGCCCTGGGCCAGGGGCAGATCAGCCCACATTCTCCTCCTGATCCTGACACTGGCCCATGTCTAGGATCCCGATCCTTCTCTTCATCTCCACGAACTTCTGTCTTCCAAGAGCCTTGTCAAGATGTCCGCCATCTGGTCTTGAGTGGAGATTTGCTCAAGCACAATAGTACCGCTGTTCACACACTCCCGTATGTAGTGGTACTTGACGTCGATGTGCTTGCTCCTGTCATGGTGTATCGGATTCTTGCTCAAGTCTATAGCTGACTTGTCATCAACCCGCAGCACCGGCGCCTTTGATTTTTCAGCTAAGTCCTCCATCAGCCATGCCATCCATACACCTTGACATGCCCCTTGAGCTGCTACGATATACTCTGCTTCACATGAGGACAAAGCCACCACCTTCTGCTTGCAGGACTGCCATGAAACGGGGTTGTTTCCAAGACAAAACAGCACCCCGCTTGTGCTCTTGCGGTCCTCCACGTCTCCCGCATAGTCACTATCCGAGTACCCAGTAAGCTCCATGTCTTCTCCTCTTGCATAGAAGACTCCATAGTTGATTGTACCCGCTATGTAGCGAACAATGCGTTTGACTGCAGCAAAGTGATCCTCCTTGGGCTCCTCTAGAAACCGACTCACGTACCCGACCGAGTAGGCAAGATCGGGATGTGTGTTCACCAAGTATCGCAGTCTTCCAACCAAGCTCCTATAGTCCGTTGCATGCACCAACGGGCTATCACTTGTATTGCAAAGCTTGAGGCCTTGCTCCATGGGAAATCCACAGGGGTTGCATCCTTCCAGGCCAGCTTTAGAGACAAGTTTGGAAGCGTAGGCCGCCTGCCCAACGCTTATCCCTGCATTAGTTTGCCGCACCTCCAGGCCAAGATAATATGACAAGAGACCCAAGTCGCTCATCTTGAACCTCTTCATCATCTCCCCTTTGAACTTCTTGAGATCGTCTCCTCCTGTGATCACAAGATCGTTGAAGTACACGCCGACGATGAGCTTCTCATCTTCAGCTCCACGGAAATAGATACTATGCTCGCTCGTACTCTTCTGGAAACAAAGCGATAGCAAGCTATCGTTGAGCTTGGCATTCCAGACCCTGGGCGTCTGACGAAGTCCATATAAAGCCTTCTTGAGCCGATACACCTTGTGTTCGCCTCCGCCGATGATGAATCTAGTGGGTTGGGAGACGTATACATCAAGACGTCGTTCAGGAAGACGCTCTTCACGTCCATGTGGTGTATCTCCCACCCCTTGTGTGCAACAACTGCAAGGAGCAAGCGAACAGATTCGAGACAAGCTACAGGAGCAAATACCTCGTCAAAATCTATTCCTTGCCGTTGGACATAGCCTTTTGCCACCAGTCGAGTCTTGTGCTTCACCACCTCCCTATGCTCGTCCTTCTTCACCTTGAACACCCATTTGAGGCTAATGGGCTTGTGTCCCGCAGGAAGATCAACAAGTTGCCAAGTCTTGTTTTCTTCTATGGACTCCATCTCCTCGAGCATGGTCCGTCTCCAGCAAGGGTGTTCCTCAGCATCGGCGAAGGACGTGGGCTCCTCCGCGGTGGTGAACATGAGCCCCCCCTCCTCCAAGCTTGGTGGACGCTCAACCCGACCAGGAGGGGTGAGGGTTCCAAGCACGTTGCGCATCGTGCGGAACCGTAGTTTCGCGCCGTCGTCGTAGTAGGCGTCGACGACATTGCTGCCGGGGTCCGACAGCGGTGTGGCGAAGCAGATGGGCCGTGGAGGATTCCGGGGCGTGACGAAGGTGCTGGAATCTTCAAGTCCGGAACCCCCCACTGCTGCTGACCCCCGTGCAGGACTGTCCCAGCCCTGATTTGCGCTGGACAGCCCCTGCAGGGGCCCTTGGGGCGATGCTGCAGGTGCTGGACTCTCTCCAGCAGGTCTGGAGGCTGGCGCAGGAACTCCTAGGGTCTGTACAGACCCTTCTGTGCCCCTCCTGGGCACTGCAGGGGTGCTGTTCGGCCCCTTCGGACCCTGCAGCACCTCTCCGGGTGCTGAAACAGCAGGTCCAGCACCTGCTGGACCTAAGGAGTCGACGTGGAAGGTGGTGTAGTCCTCTTCTCCTGCTCCTTCTCCCCAGTCCCACTTGGCCGCCTCGTCGAATATCACGTCACGTGATATGTGTGTGCGCCCATCACCCGGATTATACATCCGATAGCCCTTCGTCCCTGCAGCATAGCCAAGAAAAATCATCGGAGTACTCCGGTCTTCCAACTTTTTCAGGTGGGGGCGCGTGTTCTTAACATGCCCCACACACCCAAAAGTTCGGAAATAATTGACGGCTGGTCGCTCTCCATGCCAAGCTTCATATGGCGTCTTCCCGTTGAGGCCGCGGGTAGGGGATCGATTCAAGATATAGACAGCCGTGATAACTGCCTCACCCCAAAATATCCCGGGCATACCCTTCGCCTTCAACATGCTCCTCGCCATGCCGACCACCGTCTAGTTGCGCCTCTCCACAACCCCGTTTTGCTGCGGCGTATACGGGGCTGTGAGCTGACGTTGTACCCCGTGCTGAGTGCAGTACTCGCCGAACTCCTGTGAGGTGAACTCCCCTCCACGATCAGTACGGAGTAGCTTCAGCCTCCTTCTAGACTCTAATTCAGCTAATTCAGTTGTCGCCTTGAATTGCTGAATTAAGTCGGGCGCCTTGTCCTTGGTTGCTAGAAGATAGAGCCACATATAGCGGCTCATGTCATCCACTAGCAACAAGAACATCTTCTTGCCGCCTGGAGTCGTCGGCGTGATAGGCCCACAAATGTCGCTATGGACAAGGTCGAGCGCGCCCTCCGCGCGTCGTCGAGCTTGCTTGGGGAAGCTGGAGCGCCTCTGCTTCCCGACCAAGCAAGCTTCACACAATTGATCGACATGATCAATTTGCGGAAGCCCGAGCACCATCTCCTCTTGTGCCAACTTCCGAAGCGTCTGGAAGCCGACGTGTCCGTAGCGTTCGTGCCAACGCCACGCAACATCATCACGCCTCGCAGTTAGGCAAACCGGACGTGTGATGTTGAGTCTGACGGAGTACGTCTTGCTGTCGTCCCGCTGAACTCGTGTGAGGAGACGCTGCTGCTCATCTCGTATGTGCATCACTCCTCCTTGCACCGTGATGCTGTAGCCATCCTCATCCAGCTGGCCGACGCTGATGAGGTTGGTGGTGAGGCGTGGGATGAGGTAGACGCCGGTGAGCCTCCTGTGCTCACCCGTCTTGGCAGCGAATAGGACCGTACCCTTCCCCTGGATACGCACGACGGAATTATCGTCGAACTTGATGGTTCCGACGACGTTTTCGTCGAGCTCGGAGAAGACGGCGCGCGAACCAGTCATGTGGTTGGTCGCGCCCATGTCGAGGTACCAACGAGTGTTGTCAAAGTCATCGTCGTTGCTGCGGTGAGCGAAGACGCCCCTCCACTATCTCCAGTGGGCGCATAGGACGTTCTTGTACAGGCTCCTCCTATACTGAGGCCACCCTTGTCATAAACAAGGCGCCCTCCTCCTCTGCCTTTGCCACGAAAGCCTGCTGCTGCGGCTCCTCCTTAGGCTTCGACCGACACTCCCTGGCCCAGTGGCCCTTCTTCCCGCACTTCCTGCACTGGTCCCGCGGAATATCCTTCCCGAAACCTCCCTTCTTGCCTCCGTTCTTCTTGGGCGGGCCCTTTCGGCCGCCCCTCTTAGAAGAACCTGCGGACTGGGTAGACCGCTCCTCCTTCCGCTGTGCCTCCCACTCCTCCCGAGTGAGGTACAGCTGACTGTTGTGTACTCCTCCCTTCCGCTGCGTCGAGTCGAAGGGGTTCTCAGCCGCCCTGAGACACCCCGTCACCTCCAGCAAGGTGAGGGTCGACACGTCCAGCAGTGTCGTGATCGCCACCATGATCTGTTGGAAGCGTTCTGGAATGCTTCGCAGGAGCTTCTCCACGGCCATCTCTTCTCCTATCTCCTCCCCTAGCGACGCAAGCCGTGATAGCATGGCGCTCAGGCGGAGGGAGAAGTCCTCCACGCTTTCGCCATCCTTGAAGACAACGTCTTCGAACTCTTTCCGGAGTTGCTGTGCTGTTGTCTTCCTCACGCGGTCGGCCCCGACCCGCATGATGGCGATCGTGTCTCATGCCTCCTTCGCCGTCCTCTTTTCTCCTATCGTCGTGATCATCTCCGGCGGGACAGCGCTGACCAAAATGTCAAGCGCCATCATGTCTTCCTGCTCACTCACGTTCCCCTCCTCCACGGCCTTCCAAAGCAGCCGTGCCTTCAGCTTGATCTTCATCATGACAGCCCACTCCGTGTAGTTGGTCTTGGTGAGCACGGGGAACCCCCTCCCGGTGTTCACCTCACGAGCTGCCGGTGAGGGTGTGCCATGGCTGATGGCGCTGCCGCTGCTTGTAGGTGTAGACGACATCTTGCAGAATTCAGCGTAGGGTTGAAACCGGCTCTGATACCACGATTGTTGCAACTCCGGTCCTGTTTCCTGCAGAAACAGCGTCTGATCTTGCTTTATAATCAGATCTGAACTAGCAGATCAATCTGCCCTCCAAGGAGACAGACCAGAATTAATCTACAGCAAGAACAGAGGCTAGAACAGAAGAAAAACAGAAGCTTCTGGTTCTGTCCTGGACAGAACAGAAGCAGGGAGAGAGATACTTCTGATCTGGGCGATCAGAACAGGGAGAGAGGAGAGCTGCCGCCCTGTTCCTGAGCTGTGGAGGCGCTGAACAGGGAGATCAAGGGGGCGGCAGCAGCTAGGGTTTAGCCTCCTGGTGGTGGCGGCTGGAGAGAGGGAGGCGCCGACCTGGGAGAGATGAGAGGGGGCGGCGGCTGCAGCAGGGGAGAGAGGCGGCTAGGGCAGAAAAGTGGAGGAAAATTTCTTTATTTCAACTCTCTCACAATTTGGGGTGTTTTTGGCTTGTATATATAGCCCCCCCTTACAAGAGTACTAATCTATTACAAAATGATCTTTTAGTCTATCTCTAAGAAGATTAAACTCAGATTCCTTCTAGAAAGGGGGCCCGGCCTGGGCCAGGGCTGACCAGCCCACTTGGCCCAGTTCTGGCCGCCCTGGGCCAGGGGCAGATCAGCCCACAATTGTGAACGAATACCTGTTTTGTAAATCTATATTATAATTCCAGCCGCTCTGTAAACTCTGATCCAGAGTTTCAAGTTGCCAATACCAGTACATTCACCTTTGCATGACACCATCGGGGGCACCTTTTATGCAGTGGTGTAGAAACATAAATGTTTCTGCATATTTATTCTTTTTTATTGCATTTGAAATATTCTCGAGTTATTAGCTTGTTATCTATGCATAAGTAATCCTGACTCCCAATATGAATCTTTATTTAATGAATAATGATACATACTTTTCGGCAGAAATGGATTTCAAAAGATGGATAAGATTAAAGATTCAAATAGGCAAGCTAAACAATTGGAAGATCTCACAGGGAAAATGAAGGAATGCAAGCGGTATGTCAAGCTGGACACTACTCTTGAATCTCCTACATATCCTTTTTCAATTCATGCTTTAAAGTTACTTATTCGTACATATACATCCCCGTTCTACTATATTTACTCTATTTTTGATCATAGTGTCCTCTATTTGGGTGAACTGCTGAATTAGGAATGGTATTATCTGATCTTTATCTGCCGTAAATATTACCCCATTAGATGACTATTTTCTTATGCTTTGTATAATTCAACCTATTTCTTACCTATTTTCCAGCTTGATCAAAGAGTTTGATCACATTCTCAAAGATGATGAGTCGAAGAATCCTCCTGATATCAACAAACAGCTAAATGACAGAAAACAGTTCATGGTAGGTTGACTCCTGACAGTAGCTTAGCTGTATTTCAATTTTTTCACATGCCCATTCCTTCTTGTAATGTTTCTTTTGTGGTGTACAGATCAAAGAATTGAATTCGTATGTCACCTTGAGGAAAACGTAAGATATGTCCTCTTTTTATTTCCTTCAAATATTATTGTTTTGCATGTTATTGCCTTATTCCATTTATTTCACTATCTCAGTGATACAGATATTATATTTTTTTTACCATTAGAATATCACTTATTTTTTGAACTCGTGATCTCGTGCTCTTGGTAGTTGTAAGTGTTAGTCGTAAGGATTTTTTGCAGGTACCAAAGTAACCTTGGTAACAATAACAAGAGGGTTGAGCTCTTTGATATGGGTGCTGGGAGTAGCGAGCCTACGGCTGAGGACAATATACAAATGGCATCAGGTAAAATTAGTTGCTAACTCTGACAAACTTATGCTATTGGCTGTCGCTTTGTGAAATTTCAAGCTTGTAAAATGTCTCAGCGTAGAATCAAATCCAAAATAGTTGAAACCATGATCTTTTGAATGTTGACATTAGAACAACTAGTGCTAGACAGGCTTTCTGGAAAGGCCCTCTTACAAAATTTGTATGATAGGAAATATGTGATTTTTATTAGCAAAGTAAAGAGAATTGAGTGAATGAAGATTGCAACCACTTCATATTTTCCTGGTTAAGATGCGCTATAGAGTCTAAACAACAGAAGTGGAACTGATGACGTGCCAGATGTCTTGGTCCATTTGTTGATGAATTCTAACTGGCTTCACAAAATAAACCTCAAAGAGTTGAAACTATAAAATATGTTCTAAGGCCCAGTGTGATCTTAGTAGTTCATTCTGTCGTTCATGAACCTAGAAGGAATAAAATGATCTGGGCGCAAGGTATTTAATTGGTTCATCTGGTAAGCTTTGCAGCCATGACGAATCAACAACTCATTGATGCTGGGAGGAACCAAATGGATGAAACAGATCAAGCTATTGAACGTTCAAAAATGGTTTGCTTCCCTTATTATGCTTTACCAATTTGCTTCAGTGCGCTTTCAGAGCAAAGTTTACAGGACATTTTTCTTCCTGTAGGTTGTAGCACAAACTGTTGAGACCGGAACTCAAACTGCTGCAGCACTAACACAGCAAGTATGTTTCTCTTTTACTGGTGTAATAAAATTTTCATTTCATAAGTGTGTTTTCTTCTTATGGTATATGGGCTCACTAAGCTTGATAAATTATTGTAATTTACCCATTTATCTTTGACATAACTATTAGAGAAAGCAGAATTGGATGATTAATCTGAGGGTCAAGGGTACATTATATAGAGGGATTAGGTGAGGGGAAAAGACTAAACTGCCCCTAATCCCATACAAAGGACTAAAATACCCCTGATTAGCCCACAAAATTTCACAGTCTAACACCCCCGCAATCAAAACATCTAGCCGCTGCAGATGTTGAGACTGGACCGAAACTTCGAAAACAGCGACGACAGGAGGCCCTTCGTGAAGATGTCAGCGAACTGTGTTGTCGTCGGGACATGGTGTACCCGAACCTCGCCGCGTGCAACCCGCTCATGAACAAAGTGGAGGTCAATCTCCACATGTTTCGTGCGCTGATGCTGGACAGGGTTGGTGGAGAGGTACACGGTGCTGACGTTGTCGCAGTAGATCAGAATGCTCCTGGCGACGGGAGTGTGGAGCTCCTGAAGCAGCTGCTGAAGCCAGGAAGCCTCAACCACGCTGTTAGCCAGTGCGATACTCCGCCTTAGCACTCGAACGCGACACCACGTGCTGTCGCTTCGAGGACCAGAAGACGAGATTACCGCCCAGGAAGACGGTGTACCCAGAGGTAGACCGGCGAGTGTCTGGGCAGGCTGCACAGTCAGCGTCGGTGTACACACACTGCTCACAGGCTGCGTCACGTCGAAGGAGGAGGCCATAGTCAAGGGTGCCATGCAGGTACCGAAGAATCCGCTTAACAACGGTGAGGTGCGGCTCCCTCGGGTCATGCATGTGGAGGCACACCTGCTGAACCGCATAGGAGATATTCGACCTGGTGAATGTGAGGTATTGAAGAGCACCTGCAAGACTCCTGTAAGCAGTAGGGTCAGTGACGTGTGTCCCGCCGATAGCGGAGAGCTTCGCCAGGTGTTGTGGATGCATTTGTGGGCCGCCAATATGGTCGGCGTGGGGCCCACAAAGCCCACAACTAGGCCGGCCAGGCCCTGCAGCCGCACCAGGAAGATATTTAGAAGAATTAATTAGATAATGTTTAGGAATAAAAGGGAGTTATAGATTGAATCAGTTTAGATAGAAAGAAATAGACTAAAAAAAGGGAAGAAAAGAATCCTAGTCAGTTTGGGGGATTATCCCCAAACAGACTAGGAGTAGGCTGCGGCCAAAGGGGGGGTCCTGTCCCCCCTTTATAAGCAGCCTCCCTCCCTCATGTTTTGAGCATCCAGGAAAAAATAAGAATCCCCGTTGAGGGCTGTTCTTCTCCTTGGATCACGGTGGCTTCGAACCCTAACCCTAGCCGCCGTGACCAGCTACTTTGTCCCCCACGTTACGTACTGCGCAGCTGCCTCCACGCCTCCTCGTTGCTGGTTTCTCTCCTGCGCAGCCCTAAGCGCAGCCAAGGGGTCTCCCCCCTCCCTGTTTCTCAGCATTTGGTATCAAGAGACTCCGGGGCAGCGACCATGTCCGGCCCCGTGGACGATTCTGGGACTTTCACCCTCCAAGATCTCGGCAACATGATGAGCAAGATGATGGGGCAGATACACACCATCAACAAGCGCTTGGACCGCCACGATATGCGCCTTGCGCGCTTTGAGAAGGCACCGGAGCGGGAGCTCTCCGGTGGCGAGGACTTGCAACAAAACTCACCGCAGGGCAGCAACCTTCCCCGCAGCTGCGGCAGCGGCAAGGGCGGCGGCGGTGGCAGCGGCGGCCATGGCGGCAACGACGACCACTACAGTACCAGGCACCCACCGGGACGCCCGACCTTCGACGACAGCGGGCTGCGTCATCACAAGGTCAATTTCCCCAAGTTCGACGGGGAAACAGATCCGCTGCCCTGGCTCACCAAGTGTGAGACATACTTCCGAGGGACACGTACGATGCCAGAAGAAAAGGTGTGGCTCGCGTCTCTCCACCTGGAGGGTGTCGCGGCCGAGTGGTACACTGCTCTAGAACGTGACTGTGGCATAGTGTCCTGGGAGCGGTTCGCGGACTTCGCCAACATGCGCTTCGGGCCTCCGCTCCGCTCCAACGACCTGGCGGAAATTAAAGATCTCCGTCGTACTGGCACGGTTGAGGAATATCAGCGTCAATTCCTGGTCCTTCTTTGTCGTTGCGAGGACCTCAGCCAGCGCCAGCAGATCAACCTCTTCACAGCTGGCCTCGGCGAGCCACTTAGAACGGATGTGGAGTTGCAGTTTTCCACTAATCTACAAACCGCCATGAGTCTGGCCAGAGCCTTTGAACGTCGACTTGCGGCAATAACAGATAGCGGAATACAGAAGGGCGCCGCCTCTCAACGCTCCACGCGCTCTTCTATTGTGTCCTGCGCCTCTACTACGACCTCAAGTGGCAGTTCTACAGCACCCGCCCCGACATCGTCAACAACGGCATCTTCTCGCCCGCGCTTCAAACGCCTTACACCCGATGAGATAGCTGCTAAGCGGGCAAGCGGCGAGTGCTATCACTGCCCTGAGCGGTACACACCGGACCATAAGTGTGCCGGCAAAGGAATCTTCCTTCTGGAGCTTGACGACGATGATGACGTTGACGCGACCGTAGCTGATATGGGCATCTCCTTACACGCCCTGACCGGCATCGACTTCGCCAACACAATGAAGCTCCAGGTCTACGTCCACGGCAACCTACTGACAGCATTGGTCGACACAGGGTCCACTCACACCTTCATCAGGGAACCACTCATCAAGGAGCTCGGCCTGATGATGTTGCCACGATCAGGCGTCGGCGTCCGAGTCGCCAACGACGACTCTATCTCCTGTACAGGCATCTGTCCACGTGTACCCTTGATGATTGCAGGGGATCGCTTCGACGTCACATGCTACGCACTCCCACTGGACGGCTTCGACTTTGTTCTAGGAGTCCAGTGGCTGCGATCTTTGGGACCCATTCTCTGGAACCTTGAGGACCTCACGATGAAATTGTGGCGCGGGGAACGTGAGGTGATCTGGACGGGGCTGCGAAGTTCAGCTCCGGTATGTGCCTCTCTAGCACCACCTACTGATATGATGGGCGCCCTCCTGGATGGCTTCCAGGACCTCTTCGACGAGCCACGCGGGCTTCCTCCTGCACGACGCCACGACCACCAAATCAGGCTCCTGCCGGGCACAACTCCAGTAGCTGTCCGACCGTACCGCTACCCCCAGCTTCTTAAAGACGAGATTGAGAAGCAATGCGCCGAGATGCTTCGCCAAGGCATCATCCGAGAATGCACATCTGCATTTTCCTCGCCAGTACTGTTGGTCCGAAAAGCCGACGACACGTGGCGCTTCTGCATCGACTATCGCGAGCTCAACGCCAGAACTTTGAAAGACAAGTTCCCGATCCCGGTGGTTGACGAGCTACTGGACGAGCTTCGCGGCGCAAGGTTCTTCACCAAGCTTGACCTCCGCAGCGGCTACTTTCAAGTGCGCATGCACTCAGACGACATTGAAAAGACAACATTCCGAACTCATCGAGGTCACTATGAGTTCTTGGTGATGCCATTCGGCCTCACCAATGTGCCGTCCACGTTCCAGTCGTTGATGAACGACGTCCTTGACCCCTACATCAGAAAATTTGTGCTTGTCTTCTTTGATGACATATTGGTGTATAGCAGGTCCTGGGTCGAACACCTTCAGCACGTCAAGCAGGTGTTCCAGACACTACGAACAAACAAGCTGTTCCTGAAGAAATCTAAGTGCTTCTTCGGCCAGGAGACTGTGTCCTACTTAGGACACATCATATCCGCTCACGGCGTGGCAATGGATCCGACCAAGGTGGAGGCCGTGGAACGTTGGCCTACACCTCGGTCCTTACGAGCCTTGCGAGGTTTTCTCGGGCTTACCGGCTACTACCGCAAGTTCATTGCGGGGTATGGTGCGGTGGCCGCACCCCTCACCGCCCTCCTAAAGCGGGAAGCATTCCGCTGGACTGATGATGCGCAGGACGCTTTCTCCCAACTCAAGCAGGCGTTGATGACAGCGCCTCTACTTCAAATGCCGGACTTCGACAAGCGCTTCATCGTCGACTGCGACGCGTCCGGCGCCGGCTTTGGGGCGGTTCTACACCAGGGCGACGGCGCCATAGCATTCTTCAGCCGCGCTGTAGCGACTCACCATCATAAGCTATCGGCATACGAGCGTGAGCTAATCGGTCTTGTGAAGGCCGTACGTCATTCGCGGCCTTACTTGTGGGGTCATCCCTTCACTATTCGGACTGATCACTTCAGCCTGAAATATATCCTGGATCAGCGACTCACGACGATTCCCCAACATGCTTGGGTGAGCAAACTTTTTGGTTATGATCTGCAGGTTGAGTACCGACCGGGGCGCTTGAATGGGGCAGCTGACGCCCTGTCCCGCCGCGACGAGGAAGACATAGCTATTCACGCCATATCCGCGCCAGTCTTTCCACTCTTCGACTCGCTCCGCGCGGAGATCGCTACAGACCAGCAGGCGCAACAGCTATGTGCCCAACTCCGGGAGGGAGTCGCACCTGCTGACTGGGCCGAACGCGACGGCCTTCTACTTCACAAGGGGAAGCTCTTCGTTCCCGACAAGTCCTCCTTGTGGCCCTCTCTCCTAGCTGAGGCGCATGATGGGGGCCACGAAGGCATCCAGAAGACAGTGCATCGGCTACGCCTCTCCTTCTACAACCCGTCCTTGCTACGGCGGGTGCGTGAGTATGTCCGCGGGTGTGCTACGTGCCAATGCAACAAGACTGATCATCTTCATCCAGCCGGCCTGCTACAACCGCTGCCTATACCGTCGGAAGTCTGGAGTGATATCTCCATGGACTTCATTGAAGGTTTTCCGAAAGTTGGTGGGAAATCAGTGATCTTGACAGTGGTAGATCGCTTCTCCAAGTATGCCCACTTCATTTCCCTAAGCCACCCTTACAGTGCTGCATCAGTGGCGCGGGCATTCTTCGACGACATTGTACGACTACACGGCTTTCCCTGCTCCATCGTCAGTGATCGTGATACCGTCTTCACCAGCCTCTTCTGGTCAGATTTGTTCCCGCCTAGCCGGTGTCCAACTTCAGCTCAGCTCGGCCTTCCACCCGCAGTCTGACAGCCAATCTGAGGTCGTCAACAAGATCATCACTGTGTATCTTCGCTGCTTGGCTGGTGACCAACCAAAGACTTGGTTGCAGTGGCTTCCTTGGGCTGAGTATTGCTACAACACTTCCTACCAGACGGCCCTCAAATGCTCGCCCTTCAGAGTGGTCTATGGCAGGGACCCTCCGGCTCTTGTTGGTTACCAACCGGGCGTATCTAGAGTAGCAGCAGTGGATAAACAGCTAAAGGATAGAGATGAATTCTTAGCTGAAATCAAGAACAGGCTGGTACAAGCACAAGTCACCATGAAAAGCTATGAAGATAAGTTTCGCCGAGAGGTGGAATTTCAGATCGGTGATTGGGTTTGGCTGCGGCTTCATCAGAGGACAGCTGTTGGAGTAATGACGACGCCTTCTTCAAAGATTGGACCAAAATATTTTGGACCATATCAGATCATTCAACGCATTGGGACTGTATCATATAAACTTCAGCTGCCTCCTCAAGCAAGGATACATGATGTCTTCCATGTGTCCCTGTTAAAGAAATTTGAAGGTCCTACTCCCATACAGGTGGTGCCTTTACCACCACTTCTGCATGGACGTGTTGTACCTACGCCTGAAAAAGTACAAAGGGCGCGTTTGAACAGAGGTGTCTGGGAGCTACTCGTCAAATGGGCAGGACATTCTGAAGCTGATTCATCATGGGAGCAACTAGAAGATTTCAGGATGAAGCACCCCTCCTTTAAGCTCGAGGACGAGCTCTTTGTCGGGAAGGGGGGTAATGTTGTGGATGCATTTGTGGGCCGCCAATATGGTCGGCGTGGGGCCCACAAAGCCCACAACTAGGCCGGCCAGGCCCTGCAGCCGCACCAGGAAGATATTTAGAAGAATTAATTAGATAATGTTTAGAAATAAAAGGGAGTTATAGATTGAATCAGTTTAGATAGAAAGAAATAGACTAAAAAAAGGGAAGAAAAGAATCCTAGTCAGTTTGGGGGATTATCCCCAAACAGACTAGGAGTAGGCTGCGGCCAAAGGGGGGGTCCTGTCCCCCCTTTATAAGCAGCCTCCCTCCCTCATGTTTTGAGCATCCAGGAAAAAATAAGAATCCCCGTTGAGGGCTGTTCTTCTCCTTGGATCACGGTGGCTTCGAACCCTAACCCTAGCCGCCGTGACCAGCTACTTTGTCCCCCACGTTACGTACTGCGCAGCTACCCCCACGCCTCCTCGTTGCTGGTTTCTCCCCTGCGCAGCCCTAAGCGCAGCCAAGGGGTCTCCCCCCTCCCTGTTTCTCAGCACCAGGGTATCCACTGGATTGGAGCACGGCTTGCACTCAGTCATGTTATCTGACTCTGATACCATGTTAAGCTACTATGCGCCGACCAGTTACACCCAAAAGCTTAAGTTGATGGGAAAAGGTTGACAATTCACTTATATTTCAACACTCCCACTCATGTGCAGGCTCTCTTGGGTCGCAAACGTGGAATAGGAGTCAGCTACAATTTATTTTAATAAATTACACCTGCCAGGATTCGAACTCAAGACCTCTAGCCCTGATACCATGTTAAGCTACTATGCACCGACCAGCTACACCCAAAAGATTAAGCTGATGGGGAAGGGTGGACAATTCACTTATATTTGAACACTCCCCCTCACATGCAGGCTCTCTTGGGCCGCAAACGTAGAATAGAAGGCGGCTCCAATTTATTTTAATAAAATGCGTCAGCCAGGATTCGAACTCGAGACCTCTGGCTCTGGTACCATATTAGAGAAAGCAGAATTGGATGATTAATCTGAGGGTTAAGGGTAAAAGACTAAACTGCCCCTAACCCTAATCTCATATAAAAAAAAAGGAAAGGGCAGCCCGGTGCATGTAGCTCCCGCTTGCGCAGGGTCAGGACTAAAATACCCCTGATTAGCTCACATAATTTCAGTCTAACAATAACTAATGAGATTTACTCTTTTCATCTCTCCATGCCATTCCTTTTAATATCAGATTGCATGTAGGGTGGTCCAAGACTTTTTCTGTCATATTTGGCAATGAGCCAAAACAATCATCTTATAACCATTCCTTTCAATAACTAAGCTTGCATATAAGAAGATTAGGAGTAATTTCTGACACTAAAAACCGTCCTATGTACAGACAGAACAAATGAAGAGGATTGGCAATGAGCTCGATTCTGTTCACTTCTCACTGAAGAAAGCTAGCCAACTAGTGAAAGAGATTGGTCGCCAGGTTTGGTCTCTCCTGTGCCTATATACACCAACATGCAAACTCAGACAGGAAGGCACACGCTCTACATCTGAGAGTTATCCTTTTTTATGCAGGTTGCGACTGACAAATGTATCATGGCATTTCTATTTCTGATCGTTATGGGTGTGATTGCAGTAATTGTTGTTAAGGTATGTACTGCATGTTTGTCATCAACAGATGGATATTCTCATTTTAATATTCTCACATGATATTACTGTCCGAAAATGAGATTCGAGTCATTAAACTATTTTTTTTCTTCATCCAGATTGTCAATCCACATAACAAGGACATCCCAAACATTCCTGGACTGGCCCCACCTGCTCAAAATTACCAAATCAATAACAGGAGATTGTTGTGGGCTGAAGCTTTCAGACGTCTTTGAGATGCTTGTGCGCGGAGGTTCCCCGTAGTGCTTTGCAAATCAGTAGCTATTCATAAGACAAAAGATGCGTCGTAACAACTTGTGACTTGTGTTTATGTTGTTGTGTTGACTACTAGATCTGGAGTCTGAACTTAGCATGGGACTATGGTGTTTGTGCACCCTGGCCATCTGGTCGTGTATATGCAATAGAGATAAGACATCAAGTTAATGCATGGCCTCTGCTAGTTAATTCTTACGCCACTTTGTGTTTGGGAGAAGCTAATTCATGGTTGTCGTTCTTATCAGAGTTACAGACGCTTCTCTGCTGAGCATCACATCCCATTTTGTTCCTCCGCACGCCCTCGCCGTCCCACTTCCCAGCCGCCGCGAGCGTGTTGGAGATGCCATGTAGGCTCCTGCTTCCCCGTGCCGCTCAGCTCTAAGACTTGTCCCGCCGCGATGTCAGCCATATCGTCGTCCTGGAGCAGCGTGGCCGCCCACACGTCGGTGTTTGGCGTCGCCGGCATTCCCCTGGGGAAAACGTAGGCCCGCCACACGCTCCAGAACCTGCCAGGCAGGTCCACCATGGTCGCGTTGTGCTCCATCGGACAAGATACTCAAGAAGGTGGCGTGGTTCGGCCAGAGTCAGACGTGCTGCTGCTTCAGCATTTCGGCGAGCAGCTGGAGGGCCTCGTCGGAGAGGCCGTTCTTCCCATAGCTGTCTATCATCCATGTCCATGTAACGATGTTTGTCGCGCGCAATGGAGTCTCTCGATGCGGCCAGCACGGCCTCGACGGGGTGCGTCGGGCGGAGGCTCCCGCTGAACCCGCCCCCGGGCTGCCACTTCGCCCCAACCGACGCCGAGCTCGTTGCCCACTTCCTGCGTCCCAAGCTCGCCGGCAAAGACGAGCTGCCGCTGCCCATCTTCTTCCACAGCGGCCTCCCCGGACGAGGACCAGGGGAACACGCGTTGGACCATGTACGAGTACGATAACCACGTCCGAGGCTGAATTCCAAGCTAGACGCAACGGCAAAGGCAAGGCGAGTCTTTTCATCTCTAGTCATATTTGTTGGTGGTTGAGAGAATTACATCATCATGCATGTTGGTTTAATTTACATCTGTTCCTATCTGGAGATAGATGAGCTGGTTCGTCTTTGCACGATTCATCAGAAGGAGCATTGCGAACAGAGCAAGAAGGTGAAGGGCGAGAAGAAGAAGAAGCAGGACGACCAGGAAGGCAACCTAGCGCCGGCAACACTGAGAAATCACTATTAGTTTGGTTGCTATAACTAAACCGTCGGGGCTCATATTTTTCCGTTAGTTTTTATGGTCTCAAGAAAGGATGCAGATCATGCATTGTATAGTCCTGTCTCCAGTCCAAAGAGAAAATTAAGAAGGTATCCACATCAACAAAGATTACGACTCTGTTACAGAACGTCAGCTTAATTGTTTACCAATCACGAGAAGATCCTAGATCCCTGGTCCGATCTTAGTTCATGCATCCACCCCAAACTCTAACTCCATCTTCTAGATCCAAGCCAGCTAAATATAGTAAGAGATTATCTTATAAAGGTCACAACTTTCATGTTTCAAATATAATAGATGATAGCTTTTGTGGTCAATATATGAACACCAACACTAATGCTATATATGTAACTTTTCCACACGGGATTATGTGTATAATACCCAATATACACAGTTTCAGTATTGGCATCTATGATTATGTGATTATTTGATATATATATATATATATTGCTATATATTCATCCCTGAAAGGGGAAAAGGCTCCTGGAATCATATTATTCTGACTATGGCACCCCATCGTGACTAGAAGGAGCAGGCGCAAACAAAAAGTGTCCGTACTTTTTCTTTTTTCTTTTGCAAAAAAGTGCCCATATTCAGTTACTAGGTGTTCAAGTATTCTCAATGCATTTTTCCAAGCTAGCCATGCACAAAGATATACGGGGACTTTTATCTTCAGAACGCAGTGATCATTGATCAAGGCTCTCTGTTTTGGGACCAACGTCAATGTGTCTTTTACCTCAGTAGCTAGTCAGTGTGTCTTTTAGGACCAATGTTGATGTTTGTAGCTCTCTGCCGTCGTCCAATGTTGATGTATCATTGTTAGTGGTTAAATCCTCTGTTGAGTTCCATTATCATGTTCTTGTTTTTTTTGAAAAAGTTATCATGTTCTTGTTTGATCCGTTGGAACTGGATACAATTTCTGTGCTACTGAATTTGGCTTCTCAAAGGAGTGATCGATAGTTTATTGACGTCAATTCCAATCATGATACAGACTTACATAACAATGAAATTAAACAATGGGAACGCAACAGCTTGTGACTATGAACACACGACATTTAAGAAGCAGGCGGGGAATTAAGCTTGCAATCGTTTATCAGCTGGGCTAGTTGACAACCCGGCAGTTCCTCCTGACCTCGCCGCCGCCGCTGCCGGTCTTCACGTCGATGCTGGCCATCTTCATCATGGCCGCTTTGTACTTCTCCTCCCACAACCCTGGGATGAAAGCGTTGTCGCGCACCATCCTGGCCGTCTCCGGCGAGGTCACCAGCGCGTCGTCGGACGTGAAGAGCACGCGTTTCGCCAGCACGTTCTTGTAGTACTGGTTGTCCAGTTTGGCGGGCGTCACGACGTCCTGCACCACGGTGGGGTCGTTGCCGCCGGCGGGGCCCGGGTTCGCCGGGCACTGGCGCCTCAGCGACGCGGCGAGAGCCGGGTCCATGTTGGAGGGGACGGCGAGGCGGTCGGGGACGAAGGAGGAGCAGTGGGAGCGGCCGACGGTGTGCGCGCCCGAGAGCACGACCATGTCCTCGGCGGTGAGGCCCTTGGCGGCGAAGCTGTCGACGAGCTGGGAGAGGGTGAAGGATGGCGGCGGGAGGAAGTTGAGGGCGCGGGAGGCGAGGGAGACGCGGCCGTCGAGGCGGCCGGCCGGCACGTCGAAGTCTACCCTGCGGTTGCTGAGGAAGAAGGAGGCGTCCCGGGCCGCGAAGGCGATGATGTCGGCGCAGGAGACGACGCCGGGACAGACACGCTCGACGGCAGACTTGGCGGCGTCGATGACCTCGAAGCCGCGGAGGCTGGGGTTGTTTGGCGGGCTGAGCTTCTCCGGCTGCGGGTTGGCCGGTGTCGGGTCCAGAAGGACAGAGGCGTCACAACCCTGCATGCATGCATGCATCAGCAACGACGCTTGGTCAAGGTTGATTCCAGCATGCCACTACCTTGTCTTTTCGTGTTAGATTACAGTACAATATGACACATGACATTAGTTTTCGGGTCATACCATATGGAATAATGGAACATACCTCAACGAAGCAGTCGTGGAAGAGCATGCGGATGATGCCGGCGCCGAGGCCGGGGTTCTGGAGGACGGCGGCTCCGACGACGCGCTTCACGATGGCCTCTGCCGCCGGGCACTTTGCGTGGTAATACCCCACCTTCAGGCCGCACGTAGCAGGGTTCGGAGGCTTGTAGTAACCGGCGGCTGCTGGCTGCAGGCATGCTGCTGCCATGAGCAACGCGCACGAGATGACGAGCAGGGCAGTCGTCGCATTACTCGCCATGCTTGCTCGACGGACGAACCTGATCGTCGTCTACCCTCAGAAGATGCGTGGGTGCTGCTTGATCGCTGAGACTGAGGCGTGGTGAAGTGCTGTTGCTGCTGCTCAGGTCAAATTATTTATAGCGTGGCAACAAGCTACCAGGCTTCGGAACGGTTCCTTCTGAATGTTTCTTTATTTCATGGCAGGTCGGGGGGGGAGGGGGCGCAAAGCCAGTACAGCTCATGTCGTTGACCACTGAGTGTGATGCTAATCAGTTTGTTAGACGGGGTAAGCACGCATTATATATACTTTTCCCGTTCAAATATAAACATTTCTGAAATTAATCAAAATCAAACAGGTTTAACTTTGATTACTAATAACAAAACATTCATATTGTCTGATCAAGTGTAAGTAATACATAGATTAATCATTAAACCGACTGTCATAATATCTAACTCTTTATGTTGAAAAATATTTTATAAATATTATTGTCCAAAATAAAAATATTTGACTTTGGCTAAACTTAAAAATACTTATCGTGCTATCCTCAGGCCCCTTCTTGTAGGGATTTTAGAGCAGTTTCGACTTCGCCTTATGGCATAAGATGTATAAGACACGTGAGAAAATGGCTCATGCCCAAAAGACAGTAAAAGTTTTATCAAATTGTTTACCGTGAGCCTCTCCCTCCACTTAAAGAGGCATCACCAGTGAGTGTATGTGTGTTGTTACTTAAAGGGAGAGATGTGCCCTAGGAGCATGCATTACTATCGTGTAGCAAGAGGGTCATATTCTCGTTTGAGTGGACCAATTAACGTGGAGTAGGAGAAAGCGTCATCCTCTACTTGCTTTACTTGTTAGGTGATAATTTTTTACTCTTATATTTCCACTAATATGCTTAGGACTTGGCTCACTGAAATTACTATAGGGTGTGATCAAGTTGATAGATTGAAAGTTAGCTTGATTTATCTATTTTTATTGGACTCACAATTCATCTTCCCTCGGTAGTTCTGAAGATCCTTACAACCATCTTAACATGAGCTAAAATCCTGCCAACAAACGGGTTTCGAGCCAAAAAGACCTAAGTGCCTAAACGAAACATCCCTGTAATGATTGGTTTAAGTGTCGAGCAGCTGGTGCATGTTACGGACTAAAGTCAAGGCATGGTCTCTTAACAACTCACTGTGATCTTCATTGCGGTTGTTTAAAGACAATTGGTAGGACGATTGCGTGTGGTCGACTCACAAGGCTGATGAGGCAGGTTTTTTTAATCTGTCTTCAACAGCTTTCTATCATGTTTGTGCAGACTATACAACTACAATTAGGTTGACACGCATGCTGTTTGAGTTTGCATGGCATACGTCTGATGAACAGTAGTAGAGCAACTGACAAGATTGAGATGCATGGGCAGCCGCAAAAAATACTTAAAAAAGCAACATGGAAATTTTTTCTAACTGCTAGCCGGTGCATGGATAACACAGATTAACTATTAGGTTGGTTCAATTGATTGATCAGCCCAATAATGATGGTCGGATATGTGTCTTGTCCATTAGCCTGAACAAACCATTAGGTTTATGCTCTCTGCACTAGAGCATTTGTGTAGTCGTTATTACGGTGCCTGCATCAAATTAAAATATATATATATATATGACCATTAAAATTGGCCAAGAGCGGTTTGACCGACTGTTATAAAAATCGGTCTAACCAATATGGATCAGCCATACCAGTTTTAAAAACCGATCACATCGCGATTTTGTCAAGTTCAAGGGAAGAGATGGAGTTCGACTGAAAACTTGTACTATAAAACCGTTATCACAGACGCCTCTTTTCAGACTCAGGCGGTTCGTAAAAAATACGTTTGTGATGTCGAATGAATTAATAGCCATCTGTGATGGATAAACATCACATACGGCTCGCAAAGGTAAACCCCCTGTGTAAACATATCAATTTTCACAGGCGGACCGTGAAGTAGGAGCTTGCAATATTGACCATGAATACAGGCGGGTGAAGCGACCGAGCGTGCGCGATCTTTGCGGTTACCGAGGGGAGCACGTCTTTGAATTCAATTCGAAGCCACCAAACGTCGCGTCCCGGTATACATCAACCACATTTAGCATTAAATAATAATACAACAAATAATTCAATAATCGATAACACACATTCATCATCAAACAAACATTCATTAAAAATCACATTTTTACAAACAACAAAAGAAAACAACAGACGATCGTCTAGTCCTCCGGTGGCGGAGGAACCCCACACTTGTCGGCGATCGCCTCCACCAACTTCCTGCTGCCTTCCACCCCAAAAACCTCACCGACCGTCTCCCACATCGCGTCAAGACGACCGGCCACTTCACTTAACCCGAAGAGGTAGTGGCCTATGGTCCATCCCTGTACATTCTGGAAGGGGACCAAGACCCAGAAGGTGCATGGCATCATATGTACTATTAAATACATCCTTCGCCATCTGCCGGCGCAATGGTGTAAGGTCGTCCTCTGCCCTGAGGGCAACCAAACTCTCCTCTAGTAAAGCGACTTTCCCAAACAGGTACACTCTCTTTTCCGCCCAGGAAGGCGGCGGAGGTGCGGATGGAGCCGGGCATGGAGGTGCGGTTGGAACCGGAGACGGAGGTGCGGTTGGAGTTGGGGACGGAGGCACGATGATTGGAGAGAATGGTCGGGAGCGCTCGGTGGTGCAATTGAGACTAGGGCTACGGTGCGGCGAGGAAGACGAAGACTAGAGGGAAGAGGAAGACTGTGATGGTGGTGCAGAGAAGGGGAAGGTGCATGTTATAATGGTGCGGAGAAGGAGAGGTCAGATCGTTTTGAATTCCGCGCGCGAATGACAACGATAGTACGATACTGACGAACCGTGGAGTAGAAGCCGCCTGCGATATTGACCATTAATACAGGCGGCCGAAGCGACCGAGCGTGCGCGCATTTTCGGTTACCGAGGGGAACGCGCGCAGTACATGCGTCCTTTGAATTCAATTCAAAGCCACAAAACGATGACTGATATAAATACACACCCGCGTGATCGTCTTCTCCGCACAACCATAGTAGAATTAGTTGTTTTTCTTTTCTTGTTTTTAGTTGATGTTGTGTTTTCTTTTCATGTTTTGTAATGTTGTTTTTATCTCCTAATCATAATAGATATCGCATGTATGCATCTTGTGCACTAAAAAAAATCGCATCGATCGCTTCACTTCACTTCACTCGTGGCCTCATACGCCTTGTGATCACCACCACCACCTCCTCCTCCTCCTCCTCGTCCTTTGCAATATGTACATCCTACTATTTGAAACCATAATGTTGCAGGTATCTTTTCCTCTAGTGACTTTTCTTGTTCTGAAAGTGTTGTGCTGCAATGTTGTGTTACACATTATCGCATAAATGTTGATATCATAAAGTGGCATTAGTTTTCACAGGTGGTCCTTAACCAATAGATGCCTGCGAAAATTGTATATACCAATTATTCAAAATATTTTCACAGGCGGTCTTTACTTGAAGGAAAAACAGAGGACAATTATATACACACACGAACATAGGAAAAACAGAGGTCACATATACACATAGAGATGAAGCAGCACTCAGCCGGCCATGGCTTCAAGCACAGCGTATTTCACTGTTGAAGTCTACGGCCAACACAAATCTAATATTCCACTGCATGAGTTTTGTTAATTTTTTAATGCATTCCAACATGTAAAAATTCAAATATTAAAAGAGAGTTTTTTTCAAATTAAAATATTAAAGCTTCATTACAATATTACAAATATATAAATATATGTCATATATTTTTCCAGCATTGACATTTTCTCGCATATAGGGTTTCAAATCCTTTTTAGTGCTTCTTTCTACGCGCTTGATGTTTTCTGGATCGGTGAAAAGGTCAATATCTTCATATTGATTATATTCCTCTTCATTATCTCCCACATTCTCAACCACAAAAATATTTTGCTTTCCAGAAACAACTATGTGTATCTTCTCAGTTCTTGGATCCTGTACATAAAAAACTTGTGCAACACTATCGGCGAGAACCCACGGGTCATCTTTATAACCCACTTTGTTCAAGTCCACCAGTGTCAGCCCGTAGTTATCCACTTTCACACCATCAGGATGTTTGACCCATTGGCGCTTAAACACAGGTATTTGCATTCTTTCGCTATAACCGACTTCTCATATTTCCTCTATGAACCTGAAGTATGTGGTCTTCTGCCCATGTAGATCATAAGCTTCTATACGAAAACCACTATTTTGTGCAACAATATTATCTTTTTCCTTATTGTAAAACGTGTAACTATTGATGTAATATGCTTGCCATGATGTCACCAAAACAGATGGGCCAAAAACTAACTTCTTCATTGTTGCCTCTTCTATAGAGTCTCCATATGGTATATTTTTGTCCATTAATCATTCAATGAAACATCTTCTGTGTTTTTTCATGATCCATTCCTCTGTGCGACCTTGGTTTTTTCGGCGAATCTAAATTACGTGTTCCTTGATGTACGACTCAGCTATTGCGAGTTGTTGTAGTACACCAAAATGTGCACACAGTGTACTAATTTGTAATCCTAAACGATAAAAGTTTTCTTACCCACTTTGCCTCTTCCACAATCTACGTTCATATACTGGTATAGGCACACCTACCGTCTTTCCATTTTTGATGTAATCAGCGCAACCCTCAACCACTTATTCAGTAGTGTATCCTTCCATAATTGAACCCTCTCGGTGAGCACGGTTCCACACATAACTCTTTAATACTCCTAAATATCTCTCCAACGGGAACATATGATGTAAATATAGTAGCCCAATGCTCTTATCTGATCAACAAGATGTATGATCAGGTGTACTTGCATATCAAAAAAGGATGGTGGGAAACACATCTCAAGCTTGCACATAGTCTCGATGATGTACGTTTTCAAATAGTCTAAGTCTTCACAGGCTATCACCCTTTGTGATATTGCATTGAATAAGTAACACAAACATGTGATGACAACTTTTACATGCTCAGATTTCATGACCCTTATTGTAACAACAAGAAACACTGTCAGCATCATGTGACAGTCGTGAGAATTATCGCCGGATAAAGACAAGTCTTTCATCGAGACTAGTTTGCGGATATTGGATGAGAAACTCGTGGGCACTCTGATCCCACGCAAGCATTCGCAAATTGCCTTTTTCTCTTGTAGTGTCAAGTTGTAGCTGGCCGGGGGAAGGTAATGCTTTCCGTTGGCCTTTTCTACTAGGTGAAGCTCTGGTCTCATATCAAGAGTTACTAGGTCCATACATGATTTTAATCCGTCCTTTGATTTCCTCGCCATGTCCAACAAGGGTCCAATGATGTTGTCAAATACATTCTTTGTAACGTGCATCTAATCAGTACTATGGAAAATTTCCAGGTTCTTCCAGTACGTAAGATACTTGAAAAAATCAATTATTTCTTGAAAGCCGTGTCAGTTGTATCACCCGAAGATGTAATTTTCTTTCTCTTTGTTCCTTTACATTTTTTGCCCTTACCGAAAGAAACCTGAATGTTCTTGACCATTTCGAACATGAGTTTTCCATTGTAAGGTTTTGGTGCAGTATCTTATTCGATTTTGTTATCAAATTGTTCTTTCATCTTCCTATACTTGTGTATATCTGTCAAGAATCGTCAGTGTGTCATGTACACCGTCTTTGTGGATGAAGTGAGGTACAAAAATCCAGTTCCATCAGTGCACTTTACACAACCTTTCTTCCCTTTTATTTGTCCCTATAATGTAAACAGTTCGGGATAATCATGCACGGTAACGAATATCATTGCTCTTAGCGTAAAATACTCCCGCTTGTACTCATTCCATGTACTTAACCCTTCATTCCATAGTTTCGCCATATCTTCTATTAGAGGTTCCTAGAACACATCAATTTCGATGTCGGGTTGTTTTGGACCTTGTATAAGAATAGATAACAAAATATGTTTCCTTTTATGACACAACCACGTCGGTAGGTTGTACATCGTTAAGACCTCGAACCATGTGCTGTGTATGCTCCTTTTTTCACCAAACAAAGTCATTCCGTCTATACCCAAGGCAATTCTTACATTTCAGATTTCCTTTACAAATTTTGGATACTGAATATCAAAATTTTTCCACTGGGTTACATCACCAGGGTGTCGAATATGTTTTTCATTCTTCCTGCACTGCTCGGAATGCCAACGCATAAGTTCGACCTCCCTAGGGTTTGAGAACAAACACTTCAAGTGATCAATTACTGGAAGGTACCACATCACCAAGGTAGGGATTTTTCTCTTATTCTTCCCGCCTGCATCATTAGAAATATCGTCATCGTCACCTTCAGAGCCAATAATATTCTTCTTATTATTCTAGGTCTTATTCATGTTGGTGACATACTGGTGATTGTAGTCCTTCTTGTATCTACTGACACCGTAGATGGGGCATCTTGTTGCAAGCTCATGCTCCTTGCGATACAGAATACAATGGTTCACGCAAGCATGTATTTACTACACGCAATGTAGTAAACTCTTTATCACAACCCTTTGATTCATCATATAAGAGCTTCGTCGCCTTATTCAGTAATGTCTCCATTTTACAACCTTTACTTGCTCCTTGTCGGAGTGTGCGAGCTCTGACACTCCTCCCAGCCTGCTACGGAAGCAGCCCGCGTGGTTCTTTGATTGGAGGGGGCTTGGCGCCCTCACGCGATCGGGCTCGAGAGAGCGGATGAACATAGAGATTTACATGGTTCGGGATGCCGGAGCGTAATACCCTACGTCCACAGGAGTTCTTGTTGTATTGTTTGCTTGTATGTGCGTGAGAGGGTGCTGGGTTGCGAACTCTTTGTTGGGTGGTCACCCCGGTCCTTTTATAGTCCAAGGCCGGGGTGGTTACAATGTGGCTTGGGGCCCGACAGGTGGCCCTGAAGCTATGCGAACCCTATACATGATCTAGGGTTTTGTACTCTGATGTCAGGTGATGATAAATATGCCGTCTTGTCGCCGCGTCTTCTCGCACTGCTTGGGCGGCTTCGTGCCGTTGGGCGGTACTATATTGTTGTCACACCTTGTCGTCCTGTCTTGTCACTGTAATGGTGAACGGGCAGAGGACGGAGGCGTGCCTAGTGCGCCATGCTTCTAGGGAAGGCGCAAGCCTTGAATGTGCAGTCTGACAACGTACTTCCACCTTGACTTTGTTGACCTACGGCCCACGAGGGATCATGGAGCACATGGCGGCTTCGTAGCTCTTATCGACGGGTTTGGAGCCAGGAGCCACGTGGCAGCTCCGGACTCACCTCGGCGGGGAGGCTCAGACCGGAGCCTAGGGCACGCGTCAGCTCCGGAGCTCTCCTCAGCAGGGAGAAGGCTCTGAGCCAGGAGACACGTGGCAGCTCCGGACATCACCTCAACGGGGAGGCTCAGACCGGAGCCCAGGGCACATGTCGGCTCCGGAGCTTTCCTCAGCATGGAGGAGGCTCTGAGCCAGGAGACACTTAGCATCTCTAGACCTCACCTCAGCGGGGAGGCTCGGACCAGAGCCCAAGGCACGTGTCTGCTCCGGAGCTTTCCTCAGCACGGAGAAGGCTCTGAGCCAGGATACACATGGCAGCTCCGGACCTCACCTCACCGGGGAGGCTCGGACCGGAGCCCAGGTCACGTGTCAGCTCCGGAGCTTTCCTCAGTAGGGAGGTGGCTCTGAGCCAGGGGACACGTAGCAGCTTCAGACCTCACCTCATCGGGGAAGCTCGGACCAGAGCCCAGAGCACGTGTCAGCTCCAGAGCTTTCCTCAGCAGGGAGGAGGCTCTGAGCTAGGAGACACGTGGCAGCTCCGAACCTCACCCCAGCGGGGAGGCTCGGGCCAGAGCCCAGGACACATGTCAGCACCGGAGCTCTCCTCAGCAGGGAGGAGTGTCGGAGCCCAGATAAGCGTGGAAGCTCCGAAGCTCACCTCATTGGGGAGGCTCGGACCGGAGTCCAGGGCACGTGTTAGCCCCAGAGAACCTCCTCAGCAAGGAGGGGGTTCCGAGCCTAGAGACACATGGCAGCTCCAGATCTCACCTCAGCCGGGAGGCTCAGACCGGAGCCCAGGGCACGTGTCGGCTCTGGAACTCAAGAGCATGTGGCATCCCCAGGGCTGACCTCGGGGCCAAGGACACGTGGCCTCGCCGGGGCCCGCCTCAGTAGGGAGGCAGGGCCCAGGCTGTCTTTTACCCTCTATGCGGGGGTACCTGGTCTGCAGGGTACCTACAGTGGCCCTCGGGCCCATCTTGGGGGAGGCAATGAGCCCATAGGTGGGGCCTCCATCTCCCCCGTGTAGTGGTTTGTACCTGCACTTCAGAAACCGAAGTGGTGGCGAGATTTTTGTATAGCGAACGAGTGGTTGTACCTGGGAGAAGAAAAGGTTGCATGTCCTTGGCATAGTGGGAGCATTCGCCAGTCGAAGTGGCAGCACGTCGTCAGCGTAGTGGACACGTGTTTGCTCCTGACTGGTGGGTTCTAGCAACGTGCTTGAGAGATTGCCCTGGGGTATTTACTGTGGCAGCCCTCGGGTCGACCACTGCAGTTCCACCGTGCCGCTTTTCTCGAGAACTGCCGGACGTTCCCGAGAAGTTACCCGCCTGGCTCCCACTGTCTGACGGGTGGACCTGGGTCCTACCCATCATTGGGGGAAGCAGGTAGCCTGCGGCGTGGTACGGTGGAAACCCAAACGTTGCACCTGTTGCCCTGCCAGAGGTTGCGAACGTAGAAAGGGAAGCCTTTCGGAGAAGGACGGTTCCCTTCCGCCTTTTGAAATCTCCGGCTTCCTCCTGTGCGCTCGAAGCCTCCGCTCCCCAGCGCTCACAATCTTTCCTCGCCACCATGTCTTCTGGCCTCCGTTCGTCCAGGCTTCGCAGCGATGGCGACATCACTATTGTGAGGCGCCTGCTCGGCTGGCAATCAGCCACGTTCGATAGAAAGATTTGCCGCGGGAGGGTCCTGCTGACCGACATGAAACCCGCGTGAGGTGGTTCTCTTCACCTCGCATGTGCTGTCTGGGTTGGCACTCCCGGCATCGTCCTTCCTCCTCGCCCTGCTGGAGGCGTATGGGCTCCAGCTCCAGCACCTTACGCCGCATGCCCTCGCTCTGGTGGCCATGTTCGTCCACTTCTACGAGATGTTCGTGTGCGTGCGGCCTTTGTTGCGACTCTTCAGGGTGATTTTATCCTTGAAGGCCTCGGGGAGAAGCACAATCCACATGGGGGCTTACTACTTCCAGCACCGAGGGAGAAACTCTGCGCCCTACATTGCGCCCTTCACTCCTAGGAGTGGGAGCACTGGAGGGAGGACTGGGTGATCGCCCAGACGGACGTCCACGACTGCCTCGAGTTGCCGGGTGGCCCGCCGATGGCCGAGGTGGCCGTTGGGGATGATATCCTCGACCTGCAGGATGCCTTCACGCTAGTGCTGGAGAGGATCAAGTATCTAGCGGAGGAAGGCCTGACCTCGCTGATGGTCTTGGCTGACTTCCTGTCCCGCCAGATCGCTCCTCTCCAGCAGCGCGTCCGACCCGCCTGGCAATACATCGGGAAGGGTGACATGATCCGGTTGGCGCGTGTAGCAGGGTCGTCGCCAGATCAGGAGATGGTGAGGACGATGCTGCTGAAGCTCTCCTCTGACCCTATCTCCGCCGAATCCATCACCCCGCCGGTGAACTACCAGCCGATCTACCTCAACCCGTAGGTGAGGTTGAGGCTGCTGAGGGAGATGCCAACGCTAGATGGCATCGATGTCGTAGTGCGGCAGATCGGCGATCCCTCACGGGGCATAGAGATCCCTGAAGCGGGAAGTGCCGGTGGCCAGTCGGGATCTGCACCGAACTCACTCCCAAAGAGAGGGAAGGAGTCGGCTAGTAGATCCGTCCCTATGGAGTGCCCTCGCTCAGTGCTTAAGGATGCCCCGGAGTCGAGTAGGGCGCCAAAGATGAAGCTGGTCTGTCCTGACGGAAGCATCATCTCGGGCCCCGAAGCAGGGGCTTCCCAGGCTTCCCCCAGTCCTACACCGTGCTCGGCGACTTGCGCTAGCGGCAGCTCTGGAGCTGCTGCTGCCGGAGTAGCCCCGGTGTCCATGAGAAGGGTCACTGGCGCTGCTGGAGCTTCAAGGAGGGCCCCCGCTGCCCCCACGATGCAGAGGCAGTCCTCGGTTGCATCCCCGACTCGGGAGCCGTCGAGGGCATCCCTGACATAGGGCGCATCTTCGGCGTCGAGGCCCTCAGTTGGAGGGCCCCTACTATACCGTCTTTGGCGACGAAGATTCCTGAGGTCCCGTCAGCTCCGAAGCCGGCGGAGGCGACCTCGACACTGGCGGGGGCGAGTTGCTTGAGCCCTCTGCATAAGAAGTTCCATGCGGGGTGGGACTTCAGGATCTCCAGGTATGGCTCAACCTTGTAGTACAGGCTGTGTACCGAGCCGCTGGATGGCATAGTTGACACTTGTTGCTTCTTCCTGCAGTGCTCCCCAACAGAGCACCTCTCCTCCTCCTCCTCCTCCTCCTCCTCCTCCTCCTCCTCCTCCTCCTCCTCCTCCTCCTCCTCCTCCTCCTCCTCCTCCTCCTCCTCCTCCTCCTCCTCCTCCTCCTCCTCCTCCTCCTCCTCCTCCTCCTCCTCCTCCTCCTCCTCCTCCTCCTCCTCCTCCTCCTCCTCCTCCTCCTCCTCCTCCTCCTCCTCCTCCTCCTCCTCCTCCTCCTCCTCCTCCACAACAATAGTCCGGGAGCCGGAGCTCCTTCTCTGTCGAAGCTCCAACGGCTCCGGATGTCGGCACCCGGGCCCCCAAGGCCAGCCAACCGGCGGGCATGGACGCCACTGGTAGCGGTGCGGCTGCTGCTGAGCGAGATGCTAGCCCTCCTCCTCTTTCTTCGCAGGCTGCCATGGTGGAAACCCCACCGGAGGATGAAGAGCCGAACGGTGCCGAGGCGATAGGTCGTCTGGCAATGCCGAAGGATGTCTTGATCCTCAGGGCTGTGAGAGTTGTCTGCTCTAGCCTGGACCAGATGCAGGACGTGCTTGAGCAGGAGTGGGCCGAGTTGAGGTCTGCGCGGGAGTGCCTTCGAGACTTGGACGACCTGTTGAAGGCGCGGGTCCAGTCTGCCAGGACAAAGGTTCGGGCTTGGGAGGAGCATCTCGAGGCTCGGGAGGAGGCGCTGGAGGAGAAAGAGGCCGCTGTCGCCAACCTCTACAAGAATACGGTGAACCTTCTGGCTGAGGCCAAGAACCTCCATGCCTTCGCCGATTCACGTCTCGTGGACCTGAGGGAGCTCCAGGAGATGCTCCTTCATCGGGAGAAGGAGGCGGAGGCGAGGGAGAGGGTGCTCTCGGACCGTCTGGCTGCCCAAGAGGAGGAGCAGGGGCGCCTGAAGGAGCGGCTTCAGGGTGTCCACGACCGGGAGCTCACTGTTGTGTCCAAGGAGTCTGACCTGGACAAGCGGACAACGTGGCTGGCCACCAAGGAGCATGTCTTAGTTGCTCTAGAGCCGGAGGTGGCCACCCGAGAACAGGAGCTGGCGTGGAGGAGTTCAGCGGGGGAGCTGACTTCTTCCTCCAAAGTGGTCAAAGATCTCTAGGCTTCTCATGCCACTGAGGTAAAGAAGGTCTAGGACTTCCTCGGCCGCGTGGAAGCGGCTCTAGAACCCTTCGGCTTTGGCCCCTTGCACCCCGGAGGACCGGTCGAAGAGGTGAGCCAGATGCTCCCTACCCTGGACTCAGTCGGGGAGAAGCTTCTGGCGCTGGAGAATGTCGTGGGGGAGCAACTGGAGGCCAAAGGCAAGGCTCCGGTCCAGATGGTGGCAGGGAATGTGCTCGCCTGCATTCGGAGCTGCCACCCCAGCATCTCCCTAGACCCTGTGGTGCAGGGCCACAGCGCAGAGTTGTCGAGAGCGGCGAATTCTTTCGTGGAGGAGATCGCCCGACTTGTTGCTGCTAGGTTCCGGCGCGGATAGCTCCTTGGTCTCCCGCTCGCCTTTTATCCTCCTATGTATGCCTGGGCTTTGTTGTTAAAAAAAGACATTTTGTTTCAAGTCTTACATTGTCTTGATTTGTCGATGTAGACCTTGGACCCTTGGCAGCGCAAAGGTCTGAAATGACTTAGCCGACGTGGATAGCTCTTTGCCGATGTCCCGAGCTTGTTTCTCCGGGTCCTTAGCAGTGTAAGGACCTAGGGCGCTCCGACAGTGTGGCTAGGGGTACAGAACCAGGCAAAGCTGGGTACACACCCTGGACCTCCCACTGGCGTAAGATTTTTAGTGGAGGGACCATTCGGCACAATAGGGCCTCCGAGCAATGAGACAACCATAGGATCACGGGTAAGCCACAAGTTCTTCAAGCAGACCTATCTGTAGAAGGATAGCACAACACTTTCTATGGTTGAACACAAGAAAAAGTGACTGGCCACACGGCCGGAGCAATATGGAAAGAAAGCACGAAAAGAGTGGGGCAATGTCCGGGGTCCGGTTACTTTTCTTGTCCGTAGGCATGTTCTTTCTGGTCCCCATGTACTCAGTTGTCGCACAGGGGAGGCAGTGCGGAAGGCTTAGGGTACGGAACTAGGCTAAGAAGGTTGTGGATTTTGGACCTTCGGCGGGCATTAACCTTTCAGCGAGGGGACCTTCCAGTGCCACAGGACCTAGGACAAGTATGTAGGACAAGCTTCGAACATTCGACTTACATTTGATATGCATGAATGAGCACAAACTATAAAGAAGATATGCAGTAAAGGATATTTTTTTTCTTATTTCTTGCTTCCTTCGGGTGATAGGAGGAAACAAGCCTTGCAAGAAGGCAGCGACCCACCCCGGATGACAAGAGTAGCGGGACTCCTCTAGAGCTTAGCTGTTCTAACACTAAAAGATTCGCGATAAGAGACGACGGCCACAAACCGTCGTCTATAAGGCCCAAACCGTCGTCAATAGCTTATTGATGACGGTATACTACGTCTACATTTTTTTGTCATCTATAACGTTGTTGATGACGGTATCCGTCGTCCGTAAACTATTTGATGACGGCCAAAACCATCTGTCGTCGATAAGTGACTTGCTCCACGTGGTAGCGGGGGAAGCTTATCGTCGACGGTGACAGAGACACCGTCGACAATAAGTTACCGTAATGTCGACAGTAGAAGGGTACCGTCGTCGATATTGGACACTTATCATCGACGGTGTCCTTGTCACCGTTGACGATAACTCGCTAGTATCGTCGACGACCACCATGTAACCGTCGTTGATAATTTTTGCAGTTTTTTTTTAAATAGAAAATGCTGCCCTGGCTTCGAGGCCAGCCCTGGCTCGATGACCATATCACAGAGACAGAAAAACATGGCACAAACATGCATAATACATCACACAATATATTATTACACAATTCTTCATACAAGTCTCACACTGCACAAGTCTGAGGCTCGGCTGACCTGACTAAGAGACGCTACCCCGTCTGCTGCCACCGGAGTTTTGAAAGTCGTCCTCCTGCAGTCGTCCAAGCATCTGAGGCGATGGAGTTTGAGCCTCCGTTCCCGACGCCTGTGAAGTGCAAGTGTGGTTAGGCATGTTACAAGTAAGAAAATGCATATTTTACTAAATTTGAACAAGTTGAACTAGTTTAAGTTATTTTGAATAATTTTATACCTGGGCTGCCATCGTTGGCACCGGTGGCAGCTGTATCGCTGGCGGCGCCCATTGCGGATAGACAACCGCCTGTCCTGCACTCATAGCATGCAAACACAAAGCAAATCATTATACATGTCATTTATATATAAAAAATGTTAAGTACAACATCTAGAATAGATTACCTGCATGGCAGCTTGCATCTGTAACATGAACGAGTTTTGATTCTCGTCCCTTGCCCTTTGCGCCTCGTCTCTAGCCCTGATCTCAGCTGCCCGCGCCTCGTCCCTAGCCCTGAGCGCTTCTTGTGTCCTCTGGAGCTCCTCTCGCAGACTCCAGAGCTCCAGATCTCGACTAGCGCGGCTGCTGCTGGACCCGCCTTGAAGCGATGAAGAGGCTCTCGAGGAAGCTCGCGCATGTCTCGAGTCAACCACTCCATGGAAGATGGCTAACATGCACAAATGAAGTAAGATTATTAAATTTTATATCTCGAAGTTCGTAACAGTAAATTAAAAATTACAAATCTCACCGTCCGTGAGGTTTACCCCCACCGCTTGCATACGCAGCTTCGGGGACGATTGGCGCACTCTGCCAATCGAACTCTTCGCCTCGAATCCTCCGCGCCTCCTCCCCGTACTTTGCCTGCAAAAACCAGAAAAATATCGTCATTAGTACTATTAAAGAGAATTCAATTAAGTTGAAAAAATTAACTCACCAAAGTATCTGTCGCCGTCTGAGAAGACAGCTGGTCAGGCTGCGACGGGTCACTTCCCAAGTGACCCCTCTTCCACACCTCGATAGGTGCCGACTGCTGACCGCTCTTGTGCTCCTATCGATACATGTTAGCACAATGAAGATTATAAAATTACTTAATAGAATGCTTATAGCACTTACCATCCGTTTAGCGAGGTGTATGTAGCCTTCCGCACCCAAACGATGTTTCCCGCCTGTCCCTCTACTCTCTCGACGGGTTTTAGAAACTGAATTGAAGCCCTCGCTCGCCCAAAGAGCACACATGGCACGGTACGCGTCCGGACGGCTGTCAAGCCACGCTACGCCGACCTGCACACATTTATTATTGAATGAAAACATTGATCACGATCAGATAATGAAGCAAAGTAAACTAAAATCTTTACCTCTGTGTACTGCGCCTCCGTCAAGTACGTGTCGCTCGATTCCTTTCCCGGCTCACCCTCGTCTGGATGTAACTTGAAGTACGCATTTGTAGCTTGAATGCGAGCCATAGATAGTGACTGTGTCACGATATTCTTAGCGCAGTTATGGAAGACGAGACGAGCGTGATTTGTCTGCTCGGACTCGTCCTCCAAATGATACTGTGCCTGAAAAAAACAAATATATAACTAAATGTATGTAACTTATAATAAATTCGTATTACACAAATATTGTTCATATTACCATGAAGTCGTGCAAAAAAGCCTCCTAGTGGTTGCCGTGAAGAACGTCCTGGGCCCTATAGTAGTCGTCCCAAGACGTGGCAACGCGTCCGTTCACTACACCAGGGTAGTGCAAATGGACAAGACGGCCCAAGACACCGTTCATCAGCGCGTGGCGTCCCTGGCCCATGAACGAAGCATCCTCCCAAGTCCTGATACATGATTCTCAATTAGTATACATATAAGGCTAAAAGTATCTAAATTGAATTGTTAGACATTCACTTACCTATCGCCAACCGGACGAATAATGACTCAATTGTTTGGGTCTGCAGGAGCCGGAGGAGGAGCCACATAATGGCTCCTCCTAGTCCGCCGCTGTGGAACCGGCTCCGAACAAGAAGGCTCCGAAGAACGGTGCTCCAAAGGAGGCTCTGAAAAAAGAGGCTCCGAACAAGGAGGCTCTGAAGAAGAAGGAGGCACCGTAGCCTCTGTGTCCTTGGACGTAGAGTCGTCCTGATAATTTTAAAGATTCATATTATAGAATAAAGAATTACTTATATCATTTATTTAATTAAATATTCTTTACCTGTCGTGACCGCTGTACAGAACCAGGTGACGACTCCGGTAGATGGCTCAACAACTGAGCCCGTATACCCCTGCTAAGCTGAGTCCCGTGGAAGACCTCGTCTGCTCTCGTGGGTGTCGGTGACAGAAAGCTCTGCGCCCCTGTACGTCGTCGTCTGCTGCTGCTCGAGGACATCCCGTCTAAAGAAAAATTTGCTAATGAACGCAATAAGAAGTATAGAAAAGAAAAGAAGAGATGAAAGAAACGTTACTTGTACCCAGTTTTAAAATCCATCAGCATCATGATATACTCTACTACGTAAACCGGACCATCAGTCTTCTGTCATAGTAGTTAGCCGTTTCCGTTTTCGTTTTCGTTTTCGCATCTCACTAGTCTCTATATCTTCTGCATCTCCAACTAAGTCATCGAGTCCTAAATCAGGCTCGACGGCAAAAGAGTCCGACAACTCTTGTTCTTGGTAAATAACATCAACCTCATCATCAAGGTATCCAGCATTGTCTGGTGTATATAACCGCTCACGAGGATTCACCTTGTGTACAACCCACCAAGCTTTAAGCTTTTCGTATGGATAATGTAGATAATAAGCTTGCTCGACTTGGTGTGCAAGGACAAAGGTGTCGTAGCCTCGTAGACGGTCCTTATGTTTCACTTCTACCATGTCAAATTGATTTTCTCGAGTTCCATTGTTAGGATCAAACCAATCACAGTCAAAGAAGACTACATTAAGAACCTTATTCCCTGCAAAAAACTGAATTCAAGGATATTTTTAGTGATCCCATAATAATTACTTTCACGTCCTTGTGCGTCAGCTGCCCTATTCACAACTCCGGTGTTACATGTTGCTCTGAAGGGACATTGAGATTCAAATTCAGTTGAACGAAATCGAAACCCATTGACATCGTATCGACCGTAGCTTTTAATTTTAATGGAGCCGTAGGACAGTTGTCGCAATTCTTCATGGACGCCAGCTTGATTTTTGCACTATTCAACATATGAATTTAGAAGACTATTTTATGCTATACACATAATTACTAAGAGAAACAAGACATGAACATGTTACATGTGCATGAAACCAGGATAGGAAGTTAGGTCCTCCATTTACTCCATAATATCGTATCGATTGTATTTGTCTGCTTGTAGGTTGCTGCTTAGATTTCCAATTTTGTTGATCGAACTCACTAAATAAGATAAAACAGAATGATTAGCATAGATGTATAACACACCACGCTAATTATAACACAACCACTTACTGAAAATGTTCATGCATCCCCTCTATATTAGCGTACTTGTACGTCAAAGCAGCTGTCTTTTTATCTGTTTCAAGATCGTAGCTCGTGCCACTACCAACAGTGGTGCCTCTCGTTTGAAAAATGGAGAGGCTGCTACAAGGGGGTGCTTCATTCATATTGTACCGCAACATGAAAACATTAACATTGTGTTCTGCAAAATAGACGCTTGAAAAGTACCCAATCTCTTGAATGGCGTATGCTTCGGCGATGCATCCTTCAACCCTTGCCCGATTGCGAACCATTGGTTTAAGACTCCTGAGTGCTCTTTCGACGTGATACATCCACCTATATTGCACAGGGCCGCCCACTTTGGTTTCGTATGGAAGATGGATTACGATATGTTGCATTGGATTGAAGAACCCTAGAGGGAAAATGTAAAATCCCCAAAAGTGGTAGCAAGAAAAATTCAGCTCATATACACTTATGAAAAATGAGGGGAATTAAAACTTTGAATTATAATAAGTGTGAGTTCAAAGTGAGGGTTTAGACTTCCCAAAACTTCCAAACATGGAGACCTAAATGCACAACTTGGATCTTCATAGTTCAAATATTCAACCTTCCAAATTTCAGCTCATTTGGAGGAGTTTTAATATTTGTTTGGGATTAAAAGGAGAAGCCCTTTAATCTGGATTTCAAATTCAGTTTCAAATTTCAATTCCCTCAATTTCAAAATTTGTGTTCACAAATGTGTTCTCCACCTTTGAATGAGCAGCCATGCCAAAAGTTGGAAATTTTGGACCTGGTTTGCTATATTTTTGAGGCAATACAAAGTGGAGAATTCAAACTCTTTTTCAAATTCAAATGATCAAACCACATCCAAATTCACACCATGATTCAAACTATTTGAATTCAGCAAATTCAAACTATGACTTTGGGGTGAAGTCAAGTCTTTAATGTTGAGTCGCTGGTGGGAAAATATCAGAAAAGGTTGACTAAATAAAAGGGGAGGTGGGGCCCAGTTGTCAGCCACACAAAAGCAACTCAACCGACTGTTTTCTCCCCGGGTGATCCCAGCGCGCCAGCGCTCGATGTTTTCCCCGCGCCCGATGCTCCACCGAGCTGTTCTCGCTGCCTCCGACGTCGGCGCGCGCGTGGGTGATCAGAGCGACCGCCCCAGCACCCCAACTCTATTTCCCTTCCCCCTCAGCTCGCGCAGCGCCGCAACAGTCTCATTTGCGCTGAACACCGCCGCTCAGCTCTCTCCGATCGACCACAGTCCTCCGAGCTCGGCTGCTCGAGCGCTCCACAGCAAAGAGCATCGCCTGGATGTGCTCTAGCCCTCGCCAAAGCCCCTTCGAGGTTTACCGGTCCGAATTGCTCGAGAAACGCGGATTGGCGCCAAAGCTTCAAGGTGCCCGGACCTCGCCGTTTCGGCTCTCCGTCGACAGCAGCACCCGGCCACCCTCTCCCCCGACTTCCTATACAAGAAAGGTGCGTGGACATGTCCTGATCGTGTAGCCGGAAGCCGTTTAGCGATTGCTAGAACTGGCGGCGAGAATTTCACTGTTTCCCCAAACGGTTTTCCGACGAGTAGTGCGCGGTCTAGCCAAAAATTCGTGGTGCACGATCCTTTAGACCTTGAGTAAGCTTGCACAGAGCTTCTCTACTTTCTAGCGCCTCTCCTCGACGAAGAACCAAGCAAAAACATCAAGAAACGAGGGAGCCCTAGCTGTTTTCTTAGCCGCCCGTGCAAAAACACCTTGGGTCGCCGGTGAGGTCCCCTCTCTGGTGGGTTTCAGGGAGAGCGAGCTATGGGTCGAGGATGTCCATGGGACACTGGTGCTTTTGGATCAAACCCTAGCCCGAAAGACCCACTGTTGAGGGAGAGCGAGGTCGCCGAAGTACAGTTCGACATGGTCGCCGGTGCAAGCACCTTTCCGGCCGTTGTCATCGGCTCCCGATCCCACCATCGTGTTCAGCACGGTGTAGAACTCATAGGCGGCGAGTTTGACGAAGTTTGGACCACAGGAACCCCATCCCGGCGAGCCTCGCCGGCGTGCGCCACCGCGGGAGGCGCGGACAGCGCGAGGAAGACGAAGGAGGGCCGGGTCCCACCGGGCAGCCTCCGGGTTTGCGCGAGGATCGGTTTGTGGCGCTGGATCCAGTGCGGCTGCGGGGGAATAACCCCGTAGCCCCCAGTGTTGCCAAAATCTGACTGGTCCGAATTAAAACAGTGGGCCCAGCCCAATTATTTGAAGTTTCTATTAGAGAAATAATTCCAGAAATTAGCTGATCTTTGCAAGCCCATAACTTTGTGTAGAAAACTTCAAAAAGAGTGAGACCAATTTTGTTGGAATCCTCATGAGGATTACTTCACAGAGAAACCAATTTTAGGCTATGAACATGCCCAGGAATTTATGTAGAATTGTTTTTAATAAATCCTTTAGGGATTTATTATAGGAGCAATTCTTTATGAAATATTCCCAAATTTGGGCAGCAAATCCTCTTAATAGATACTGATCTCCAGTAAAAAATTGGGCTTCATTGGAGTTCATTTGCTAGGTCAAATTACCTTCCCAAGTTCAGCCTTTATTTGGAAATTCAAATTTAAACAGAAACTGTTCAGCACTTCTGTCCAAACTTCAAAAATTCATATCTCTCTGATGGTAGCTCCAAAAATGGTGAAACAAATTTTGTTAGAACCATGGAGACTTATACTAATCAGATCTTCCACCATTAGCTATGTCAAAGCTCCTGAATTTGGTTCAAAATTCAGAGAAGCATTGTACTTGTAGGAATTTCAAAGACTACATTGTGCAATGACATGTCTCCAAATTTGACTCAAATCATCCTTAGAGAGTCTAGTATCCACTGTAAAATTCCCAAAGCCAATTAAGGATTCTAAATATCAGTAGCTATGAATAGAAGTCCAATTCTTATAAATCCTTAATACTTATACATGTATTTTATTACATTTCATAATAGTGACCTAAGTTGAGGACGCACCGGAGCCGTTGGACGTCCTCCCACCAGAAGCTGACTTTCCGTTTAACTCGCAACCAGGCAAGCCCCAGTTTGCACTTAAGTACCTTTTATAAAGTTTTCGTTTGTATCATTTATGTCTAGGTTGAATGTTTGCATTAGAGTTAGGGTGATTGAAACCCCACTTGCATAGCCTTTTAAATCCTATGGAGGGTTGGGTAGTTTACAAACTCAACGAGTAGAGAATGCCATGCTAATGTATAGGATCCCAGTAGAAGACGAGTAGTTGGAAGCTACTCGCGAGATAGTACTTATCACACGGGAAGAAAAGAGGTAGATAATGGCTTAAGTTATGAAAATGAGACCCAGCAGGGGGGATAGGAAGCAGTGAGCAGAGGTCTCACGTGTGTAGCCCTGTTGGCGTCGGTTGAGGACCGTCCGTGTGCGGCCCTGCTGGACAAGTATGGAACAGTACCGGATGCATACTGGCATATGGGAACCAGGAAACCGATGTAATTGGTTAACCTGGGTGCCGAGGCTTACCCAACCATAAATAGGAGTGGGTTGAGGGTAGCAAGGTGTAAATCTGCCGGTGGGCACAGTCACGCTCCACGCGGGGACCTCCTGCCCGTTACGGATGGACCGGTTCGGCATTTGGGTTGCCTTTGAAAGGTTGTTGCATACAACAGAGTAGGAAGGGGTGTGGAATCTCACTTCTGAAAGTGGGTGTATGCAACGTGTTATCCGG
Source organism: Neostapfia colusana (assembly GCA_030760725.1). Classification (NCBI taxonomy): domain Eukaryota; kingdom Viridiplantae; phylum Streptophyta; class Magnoliopsida; order Poales; family Poaceae; genus Neostapfia; species Neostapfia colusana. The sequence continues at coordinate 73,093,099 of JASWHV010000015.1, forward strand.
GTGTGTCTTGATTGCAATCACCGTCCCTCGCGGTTATTTGAGTACCCGCTTGTTCACTGCGCTGTGACGTAGTAAGAAGTGAAATAAGCCAACTGAAAATGCTGTATTGAACTATTAAATGTTTTGAAACCTTGTATGCTGTAGTTATAGAGCAAATTAAGTTTATATTCCACTTTGGGCATCTCCACATCGGGGGAAAGCGTTTCTTGTTTGATTGTGGACTTCCGATGTGAGGGCTGCCTAAGGCACCTGAATCTGCTGCTATAAAACTGAAAGTAAGGATCAACTTATAGGCGTGTCTTTATTGCAAAGTCCTTTTCTACCTTACATATCCTTGCACGTAGAGTTCCATGCCTAGGGTTGACGGTTAAGACTTGCTGAGCCTTCGTGCTCACGGTTGCAATATTTGAGCTGTGTGCAGGTGAGACTTATGAGGAAGGTTCCGAGGACGAGGCGATGCCCCCGTCGGGGTACACGGCCGAGCTGGAGCCCTGCACGCCGCCGTGATCTCCGGTTCCATGCTGCTAGTGTGTAGCGTCCCCGGGCTGGACGGCTGCACTTTTGCATAGCTAGGATGAGAGGACATATATGTATATTACTTCCGCTGTATGCATAGGTTTTGTAAAAAGACTTCCGCTGTTTTATATCAAATAAAAGTTTGTATGTTGTTCTTTATTCTTTTCATGTGTGCTGTTGGGTGCCGCATCGCACGGCACCACCCTATGCGATCCTGGAGTGGGTGAACCACGGGGTGGTCCCCACAGTCGTGGTATCAGAGCCGCATTGGGAATAGCATGCTCGAAAAGAGCCTATTTTGAAAACTTAGAAGTAGTCGAGTGAGGATTAGTCATTAAGCCCACCTAAGGTCTATGATAGTAGTAGATATTATGGTGGAAAGGCTAACTTATGTGTTATACATTCTGTAACGACGCTCCGACGTCAGGTAAGAGGTAAGGTACGCCACCGCAGGCGGATTAATTGCGGTAACTCCCCATACGAGGAATAGTATGGAAGGATATACCGTGGCTTGGCACGGTAGTGAATATGAGTCTCTGAACCTCTTCATGGTTCTGAGAGCATATGAAAACGCTGATCTCCAGCATGCTTTAGGCAAAAGTGAGAATACCCCATCGTGTGGTAAGCAACACGATAGTATGCAACTCTTGAACGTTCAATGTTCAAAGGGCCATACGCAGCGCTCACCATCGGCGTGCCTCAACGGTCATGAGGCAGTAGGTGGTATCCGTTGGGTTGATAAAATTCCCAACCGTGACGACCCGTTCGCGCTCTACTCGGGTTCCCCGTCGTGTGGTGTGAAAACACGGCCATGTACCTTGAGACGTGGCTTGACTCAAGGACGATCCGTATGGCAATGATACGGACCGTATGTTTTTATTATGATATGGAACTGCCTGAAATGTTTAAAACCTTTGTGTGCACCATTATTGTGTGTTTTTCTGCAGGTACATTAACCACGTTAGCGCATGACGTGTAGAAACCGTTTGTGGGTGACGTCTTTAGTTCCACCATGTGACCCGTATATGCCGGAATACCGGTTTAGGATTTTTCTTTGGTGAGGAAACGTAGTACCGACTGCATAAAAGTTTATTTTCAAAGAAAAGAGTCAAAATGAAGTTTAGGATTTCATTTAGGGGTTAGTAAACTCCTATATTGAATTAAGAGTCAATTGGGAGTATAGATTCAATCTCAAAAACTTAGGAACAATCTCCCCTGTTTTCGGCAGAAATTTTGGTCAAATTGAACAGGGCATAACTTAATATTGGTTGAACCAATGGGGGTGTGGGATACCATTCGGGAAAGGTTTTGAAGTCCTCTACAATTTTTCTGTAGAGTTCCAGAACAAAATCTCCCTCCAAAGGGATGAAAATCTCAGATGAGTAGGTACTGTCCAGAAACAGGGCAGACCAAAGGCTCTCTGGAATTTTCTGTATTTCAACCAAAACACTTAGTTTCACCGTTCGACGTCCAGTGGCTGTTGAAAAACAGCGAGTGGAGTCGAAAAGTTTTTGCATTCCAAGTATCATTTCGAGCGAGTACATATTTGGGTCCAGTACAATAGCGAGGAATTACGCATGCTAACACACTTAACATCCCGTGGTGACCCCGATGGTCAAAATGAACTTTTAACCCATAAAGTTCAATACTTTAGAACTCGATCGTGCGACACGGTCCAGGGATGTATATGTTGCATAAAGTTTATACTTTATACATATGTGTGACTGTTATGCGTACTATTTATTCCATTCTCGCATCACTACTGTATAGACTGGATGAAATAAACCAACATGTGCTTATCGTTTGAATGGTCTGAATGCAGAATGGTGCGGACACGTTCAACACAAGAGGAGGGAGGTCCGAGTCAAGTTCGTGGTGATGAGTCCCCACCTCCGGAGCAGACCACGACGCAGCAGCAACCACCTCATCCACCGCCAGAACTTCCAAGAAACTTGGCGGAGGTTCTCGCTGCAGTGCTCGGCTCGCGCAACGAGCAAACCGAGTTGCTGCGAATGTTGGTGCAGCAGAATGCGTCCCATCAGGGAGGACGCCAAGACAATGGGCAACGCCAGCCCCAACAAAGCTCGTATTCAGAATTCATGGCGACCCATCCACCGGTCTTCACGGAGGCCGAAGAACCTTTGGAGGCGGACAGCTTTATCCGTACTCTGGAGGCAAAGTTCGGGCTGCTACGATGCACCGAACATCAGAAGGCGCTGTATGCAGCGCAACAGCTTCAAGGAGAAGCTGGTACCTGGTGGGTGAACTACACCGCCTCCTTACCGGCTGGCCATGCCGTCACATGGACGGAGTTCCGGGAGGCGTTCCGCGCCTATCACATACCTCCCGGTGTGATGGAAATGAAGCTCCAGGAGTTCCTGGCGCTACGACAAGGCGAGAGGAGTGCTCATGAGTACTCCAGGTTATTCAACACGGCTGGTGCAGTATGCGCCAGGATTTGTGGGGACGGAAGACAACAAGCGTAATGCTTTCTTCCGGGGCCTGAATTCAAAGATGAAGGTCCATCTCGCCCAGAGAAATCGCGGCACATTCAACGACTTAGTTAATGCCGCGCTTCTACAAGAGAATGCTCAGCGCGAGCGCGGGTCTGATAAGAGAAAACGTAGCGCGCTAACGAGCAGCAGTGGTGGAACGCCACAGAAATACCGCGTGGTGTATCGCTCACGATACGGTCAGAGATGGCAGCCACCAGCGCGACCGCCTCAGTTTCGCGGTCGAGAATATAATGCGCCGGGCTTCCGACCGACGTATCCACCACAGCAACAGCAGCAGCAAAGGATGGTCCCGCGTGCGCCCCAGTTTCAACAGCGTGCACCGGGATTCCGTCCTCAAGTCGGCGGGACCCCGACACCTTACACGTGCTATACGTGTGGCCGTGTCGGGCACATTTCGAGGGATTGCCCCGAGCCGCGACAGGGCAGGGGTGCAGCACCATATCAGGGTGCTAATCAGCCCCGCAATCAGCCCAAGAAACCAGCACCAAAACCCGGCAACGTCCACCACTTAGCTATCGAAGACGTGCCGGAAGGCGAACCCGTCCTCACGGGTACATTCTCTTACCTAGATCATCCCGTAGTCATACTTTTTGACTCCGGTGCCACCCATAATTTCATAAGTCAGTCTTATGTTATTAAATATCAACTGCCTATCATTCCCACAAATAATTCATATTCGATATGTTCTCCGGGTGGGAAAATAACAGCTGATAGAATGGTCTATAGAGCACCATTACAGTTGGGTGGAAATCTATATCCGACTTCTCTAATCATGTTAGAGAGTCAAAAACTTGATGTCATTTTAGGAATGTCATGGCTAGATCGCCATGGTGCTGTTCTTGACATCATTCCACGTGTGGTTCGTCTAAACTCTCCACTTCATGAACCACATGTTCTTATTCTTGACCATTCGGTTCAAGAAACCCCAACCACATATAACACGGAAGCCACAAAACTTGAGGATATTCGTGTGGTCCGTGAATACCCGGATGTCTTTCCGGATGATCTTCCGGGCATGCCACCCGAAAGAGATGTCGAGTTCAAGATTGAACTTGTACCTGGGACGACGCTGATATCACGGAGACCATATAAAATGGCTCCGAATGAGCTGGCTGAACTGAAGGAGCATCTCAACGATTTGATGAAGAAGGATTTCATTCGACCGAGTTCCTCGCCATGGGGATGCTCGGCGCTGTTTGTGAAGAAAAAGGATGAGACCTTGAGGTTGTGTGTGGACTACCGACCTCTCAACGCCGTCACCATCAAGAATAAATATCCACTGCCCCGCATCGATATATTATTCGATCAACTTGTGGGTGCAAGTGTGTTTTCAAAGATGGATCTTCGCTCAGGGTATCATCAAATCAAGATCCGAGCGGAAGATATTCCAAAGACGGCCTTCTCGATGAGATATGGATTATATGAGTACCTCGTCGTGTCCTTTGGTCTCACCGCCCCGGAACACTTCATGTATCTCATGAACTCAGTGTTCATGCCAGAGTTGGACAAGTTTGTGGTGGTGTTCATAGACGACATCTTAGTTTACTCCAAGACTGAAGAATAACACGCCAAACACTTGCATATCGTACTTCAGCGATTAAGAGACCATAAGCTTTATGCTAAGTTCAGCAAGTGCGAGTTTTGGATCAGCCAAGTGCCATTCCTTGGTCACATTATTTCTGCAGAAGGTATTGCAGTTGATCCAAGCAAAATCGAACAAGTGCTGAAATGGAAATCCCCCACATCAGTCCATGAAGTCAGAAGTTTCCTCGGGTTAGCAGGATATTACCGGAGATTCATACCAAATTTCTCCAAGCTTGCTAAGACGATGACTGAACTGTTGAAGAAGGGGATCAAATATGTTTGGAGCTCAGCTTGCGAAGAAGCTTTCCAAGCATTAGTGAAGCATCTTACAACAGCCCCGGTGTTAGCTCAACCGGATACAACCAAGCCCTTCGACGTATATTGTGATGCGTCTGGCATCGGGCTTGGCTGTGTATTGATGCAAGGAGGAAGAGTGGTCGCCTATGGCTCACGTCAACTTCGTAACCACGAGCAGCACTATCCGACTCATGATCTTGAGCTTGCTGCTGTGGTGTTGGCCTTGAAGATGTGGAGGCATTATTTGCTTGGGAACTTAGTGCACCTCTACTCCGACCACAAAAGTCTGAAATATATATTCACTCAAAAGGAGTTGAATATGCGGCAACGGAGATGGTTAGAACTGATCAAAGACTATGAGATCGAGATTCACTACCATCCCGGTAAGGCAAACGTGGTTGCCGATGCCTTAAGCCGCAAATCCCATGTCAACAGTCTGTCCATCACCCCACTTGAAGAGGAGGAGCCGAGTCTGTACTTGGTTCCATATGGGGCGTTATATAATCTTGCTCTCATCCCAACCATAAGAGAGGAGATTATGGAAGCTCAGAGGAAGGACATGGGAATGTCGCACATTCGGAGAAGGATGGAGAATGGCGAAATGAAGTGCTTCCGAAGAGATGAACACGACACTCTATGGTTTAAAGACCGTATAGTGGTACCCCGTGACATGAAGCTTCGGAAGAAAATCTTGGACGAGGCTCATTTGTCCAAGTATTCTATTCATCCGGGCAGCAACAAGATGTACCAGGATCTGAAAACCAGGTTTTGGTGGACACGGATGAAGAGAGAGATCGCAAAATACGTATCCGAATGTGATACGTGTCGGCGGGTGAAAGCCGACCATATGTGTAAAGCCGGACAGCTGCAACCATTGAACATTCCGGCGTGGAAGTGGGAGGATATCAGCATGGACTTCATTGTTGGTTTACCTCTCACGTCTCACAAACATGACTCGATTTGGGTGATAGTCGATCGACTAACCAAGTCGGCTCATTTTATCCCCGTACATACAAAGTACGTGGCCAAGCAATATGCGGAGCTGTATATTGCAAAGATCTTGTGTTTGCACGGTGTTCCCCGCTCCATCATTTCAGATCGCGGTGCGCTGTTCGTCTCTCGGTTTTGGGAGCAGCTGCACGCATCATTGGGGACCAAACTGATCCGAAGCTCCGCGTATCACCCGCAGACAGATGGTCAAACTGAACAGGTGAATCAAGTGCTTGAAGACATGCTACGCGCTTGTGCCATCCACCACGGCAAGAATTGGGACGATCATTTGCCGTTGGCGGAGTTTTCTTACAACAATGGCTATCAAGCTAGCATCAAGATTGCGCCGTATGAAGCTCTCTACGGCCGGAAATGTTGCACACCTCTCAACTGGTGCGAGTCCGGCGAGCGAGTCATCTACGACATTGAACTTGTGAAGGAAGCTGAAGAACGAGTGCGAGTAATACAAGCCAATCTCAAGGCTGCTCAATCTCGTCAGAAGAGCTATGCGGATAAGAGACGCCGCCCTCTCCACTTCGACATCGGGGACCATGTTGATGTTCATGTGTCTCCGATGAAGGGAGTTCACCATTTTGGAGTGAAGGGTAAACTTGCACCGCGATTCATTGGCCCGTCCGCCGTCATTGAAAGATGCAGACCCGTGGCCTATCTCCTGGAGTTACCAGCGTCGCTCGCAGGCATTCACAACGTCTTCCACATCTCTCAGCTGAGGAAGTGTCTCAAACCCTCGGCTGGAATCCACACTGAAGACATAGAAGTCCTTCAACCGGACCTCACGTACACGGAGTATCCCATCCGGATCATCGATGAAAGGACTCGCGCCACAAGAAACCGGACCTTATGGTTCTACAAGGTCTTGTGGAGTAACCATACCGCTGATGAGGCGACATGGGAAAGCGAGGATTATCTACGCACGTATTACCCGAACTTGCTATCATCATATACCCGGTAAAGTTTTCCCCACTTTGCTTTTCCTTTGGAATCTCGGGACGAGATTCTTTTTAAGGGAGGAGGGATGTAAAATCCCCAAAAGTGGTAGCAAGAAAAATTCAGCTCATATACACTTATGAAAAATGAGGGGAATTAAAACTTTGAATTATAATAAGTGTGAGTTCAAAGTGAGGGTTTAGACTTCCCAAAACTTCCAAACGTGGAGATATAAATGCACAACTTGGATCTTCATAGTCCAAATATTCAACCTTCCAAATTTCAGCTCATTTGGAGGAGTTTTAATATTTGTTTGGGATTAAAAGGAGAAGCAATATGGATTTCAAATTCAGTTTCAAATTTCAATTCCCTCAATTTCAAAATTTGGGTTCACAAATGTGTTCTCCACATTTGAATGAGCAGCCATGCCAAAAGTTGGAAATTTTGGAGCTGGTTTGCTATATTTTTGAGGCAATACAAAGTGGAGAATTCAAACTCTTTTCAAGTTCAAATGATCAAACCACATCCAAATTTCACACCAGATTTCACACTATTTGAATTCAGCAAATTCAAACTATGACTTTGGGGTGAAGTCAAGTCTTTAATGTTGAGTTGCTGGTGGGAAAATATCAGAAAAGTTTGACTAAATAAAAGGGGAGGTGGGGCCCAGTTGTCAGCCACACAAAAACAACTCAACCGACTGTTTTCTCCCCGGGTGATCCCAGCGCGCCAGCGCTCGACGTTTTCCCCGCCCCGATGCTCCACCGAGCTGTTCTCGCTGCCTCCGACGTCGGCGCGCGCGTGGGTGATCAGAGCGACCGCCCCAGCGCCCCAACTCTATTTCCCTTCCCCCTCAGCTCGCGCAGCGCCGCAACAGTCTCATTTGCGCAGAACACCGCCGCTCAGCTCTCTCCGATCGACCACAGTCCTCCGAGCTCGGCTGCTCGAGCGCTCCACAGCAAAGAGCATCGCCTGGACGTGCTCTAGCCCTCGCCAAAGCCCCTTCGAGGTTTGCCGGTCCGAACTGCTCGAGAAACGCGGATTGGCGCCAAAGCTTCAAGGTGCCCGGACCTCACCGTTTCGGCTCTCCGTCGACAGCAGCACCCGGCCACCCTCTCCCCCGACTTCCTATACAAGAAAGGTGCATGGACATGTCCTGATCGTGTAGCCGGAAGCCGTTTAGCGATTGCTAGAACCGGCGGCGAGAATTTCACTGTTTCCCCAAATGGTACACCGACGAGTAGTGCGCGGTCTAGCCAAAAATTCGTGGTGCACAATCCTTTAGACCTCGAGTAAGCTTGCACAGAGCTTCTCTACTTTCTAGCGCCCCTCCTCGACGAAGAACCAAGCAAAAACATCAAGAAACGAGGGAGCCCTAGCTGTTTTCTTAGCCGCCCGTGCAAAAACACCTCGGGTCGCCGGTGAGGTCCCCTCTCCGGTGGGTTTCAGGGAGAGCGAGCTATGGGTTGAGGATGTCCATGGGACACTGGTGCTTTTGGAGCAAACCCTAGCCTTAAAGACCCACTGTTGAGGGAGAGCGAGGTCGCCGAAGTACAGTTCGACATGGTCGCCGGTGCAAGCACCTTTCCGGCCGTTGTCATCGGCTCCCGATCCCACCATCGTGTTCAGCACGGTGTAGAACTCATAGGCGGCGAGTTTGACGAAGTTTGGACCACAGGAACCCCGTCCCGGCGAGCCTCGCCGGCGTGCGCCGCCGCGGGAGGCGCGGACAGCGCAAGGAAGACGAAGGAGGGCCGGGTCCCACCGGTCAGCCTCCGGGTTCGCGCGAGGATCGGTTTGTGGCACTGGATCCAGTGCGGCTGCGCGGGAATAACCCCGTAGACCCCAGTGTTGCCAAAATCTGACTGGTCCGAATTAAAACAGTGGGCCCAGCCCAATTATTTGAAGTTTCTATTAGAGAAATAATTCCAGAAATTAGCTGATTTTTGCAAGCCCATAACTTTGTGTAGAAAACTTAAAAGAGTGAGACCAATTTTGTTGGAATCCTCATGAGGAGTACTTCACAGAGAAACCAATTTTAGGCTATGAACATGCCCAGGAATTTCTGTAGAATTGTTTTTAATAAATCCTTTAGGGATTTATTATAGGAGCAATTCTTTATGAAATATTCCCAAATTTGGGCAGCAAATCGTCTTCATAGATACTGATCTCCAGTAAAAATTTGGGATTCATTGGAGTTCATTTGCTAGGTCAAATTACCTTCCCAAGTTCAGCCTTTATTTGGAAATTCAAATTTAAACAGAAACTGTTCAGCACTTCTGTCCAAACTTCAAAAATTCATATCTCTCTGATGGTAGCTCCAAAAATGGTGAAACAAATTTTGTTAGAACCATGGAGACTTATACTAATCAGATCTTCCACCATTAGCTATGTCAAAGCTCCTGAATTGGGCTCAAAATTCAGAGAAGCATTGTACTTGTAGGAATTTTAAAGACTACATTGTGCAATGACATGTCTCCAAATTTGACTCAAATCATCCTTAGAGAGTCTAGTATCCACTGTAAAATTCCCAAAGCCAATTAAGGATTCTAAGTAGCAGTAGCTATGAATAGAAGTCCAATTCTTATAAATCCTTAATACTTATACATGTATTTTATTACATTTCATAATAGTGACCGAAGTTGAGGACGCACCGGAGCCGTTGGACGTCCTCCCACCAGAAGCTGACTTTCCGTTTAACTCGCAACCAGGCAAGCCCCGGTTTGCACTTAAGTACCTTTTATAAAGTTTTCATTTGTATCATTTATGTCTAGGTTGAATGTTTGCATTAGAGTTAGGGTGATTGAAACCCCACTTGCATAGCCTTTTAAATCCTATGGAGGGTTGGGTAGTTTACAAACTCGACGAGTAGAGAATGCCATGCTAATGTATAGGATCCCGGTAGAAGACGAGTAGTTGGAAGCTACTCGCGAGATAGTACTTATCACACAGGAAGAAAAGAGGTAGATAATGGCTTAAGTTATGAAAATGAGACCTAGCAGGGGGGATAGGAAGCAGTGAGCAGAGGTCTCACGTGCGTAGCCCTGTTGGCGTTGGTTGAGGACCGTCCGTGTGCGGTCCTGCTGGACAAGTATGGGACAGTACCGGATGCATACTGGCATATGGGAACATGGAAAACCGATGTAATTGGTTAACCTGGGTGCCGAGGCTTACCCAACCGTAAATAGGAGTGGGTTGAGGGTAGCAAGGTGTAAATCTGCCGGTGGGCACAGTCACGCTCCACGCGGGGACCTCCTGCCCGTTACGGATGGACCGGTTCGGCATTTGGGTTGCCTTTGAAAGGTTATTGCATACAACAGAGTAGGAAGGGGTGTGGAATCTCACTTCTGAAAGTGGGTGTATGGAACGTGTTATCCGGGTGTGTCTTGATTGCAATCACCGTCCCTCGCTGTAAGTGCATCTAGGATATCCCTTGTGGGTTTTGGCTAATTGATGACGAACATATGAGATCCTAATGAAACTATTAAGATGATTGCAGGATAAACAAAGTGAACTGGCTCGGCACACACACAAAAAGGTGAAAAATAGAGTGGTGCCCGAAAAGGAAGAAGTTAGTGGAATTTAGAGAAGCAAAGTAGATATAAATGTATAGGTTGTGTGTGAGAGAGACACATCCCAAGAGCTCATGACTTTGCGTAAGGGTAAGGGGTTTAAAAATCAACTAAAATCCACTGAAAACTGGACTAGTCCGTTCATGGACCGGACTAGTCCGTTTAACTTTCTGAAAGACGCAAACATAGTGCACCGGACTAGTCCGCCTTGTGAACCGGACTAGTCCGGTCAGCTCACTGGAACGCAACCGGACAAGTCCGGTTTTAGACCGGACTAGTCCGGTCATGTCTCTGTTGTCCTCTTTAGAGGACTACGGACTAGTCCATCCAAGCGACAGGACTAGTCCGCTAAAGTTTCTGAAACCTCATCTCACATAGCACCGGATAAGTCCGGTTTGTGGACCGGACTAGTCCGGTTAACCCACTGGAAGTAGGCCGGACAAGTCCGATCATATACCGGACTAGTCCGGTAGTAGGTTTAACAACGGTAACTTTTTGGGAAAGCCTATAAAAAGAGGTCCTTCGTCTTTTCCCCAAGAAGACATGACTCATACTATCAAAAACTGAAACCCTAGCGCCGCCACCTGTCCCAAGAGCCCAAAAACACGTCTCCCCACACATCTAAGGTGCAAAAAGGTGAAGATCAATAAAATACTTGGATTTGGGATTGGGAGATCGTCGTTCCTTCGTTGTGAGCTCTTGGGGTTTGATCTCTCTACACTCATATTCTGCATTGTAATATTTTTGAGTGTATTTGATCAACTTCTCATTGTAATTCTTGTTGGAGCCCTCAACGTGTGAGGTTGCCCCATAAAAATGGTGATTACACTTGATAGTGAAGTCAAGTCGGCCTGTGTGGTGACTTGAAGAGGGAAAGGGTTGGGAACCCGGCTCTGTGTGAGCTTCCTTAACGAGGACGTAGATCTCTTGGTGAGATCGAACCTCGGTAAAAATTCGTGTCTTTTGTCTCTCAATTGTTTTACATCTTGACACATTAGATCACTAGTTTGTTAGTCATCGTTTGAATTCCTTACAAGTTTGCACGTGCATCCATACAATAAATTTAAGTTATAAAAACTGTTGTTCTTATTCCGCTGCTATAAGATAAAATTTGTGAGACACACTTAATCAACTCAAATAATTCAGCACACCGGACTAGTCCACCCACACCACCGGACTAGTCCGGTCAGTCAAGTTTCTGACAACTTTATTAAGTGTGCAGGAATTCATTAAAGGCCTATTCACCCCCCCTCTAGGCCACATTCAATTGGTATCAGAGCCAAGTTCTCCATCAACGAGACTCACATCTCGGAGAGATCAATGGCCTCTGAGAAGAACAACGATATCCCAAAGACGAGCAACAACGATGAGGAGCAAGAAGCCAAAGCCTTCGATGTGCTGAAAGAAAGCCCACATGACGATGAAGAAGTGAGGCAGCTAAAAGAACTCCTGAGAAAGAAACTGTTGGCACAAAAAGGAAAAGAGGAAGAAAAGACGATGGGGAGTGGTCATCACGACTACTCCCGGTATCCTTACAACTACAACCGACTCAATTCAAATAATCATTATCTCTCTATTCCTATGGGAAGGCCTCCACAGTTTGATGGAAGTGATTACACCATGTGGAAGTACAACATGAAGATGCATCTGATATCCCTGAACCCTAGTCTGTGGCACATTGTTTGCACAGGCATCGATATTCCGGACACGGATGATGAACTCACCCCAGAACAAGAACAGGAGATTCACAGAAACGCACAAGCTGTCGCCGTGATCACATCATCACTAAGCAGAGAGGAATTCACAAAGATCGATGGTTAGAAAGTGCAAAAGAAATCTGGGATACCCTCAAGACAGCTCACGAAGGAAATAGGTCAGTTCGTGAAGCCAAAATCGAAATGCTTGAAGGAGAGTTGGGAAGATTTGCTATTGAAGAAGGCGAATCACCTCAAGACATGTACAACCGGATGAAAGCACTCATCAACAGAATTCGTGCTTATGGAAGTAAGAAATGGACAGATCACGAAGTGGTCAAAAGAATGATTAGAGCCTTCATGCCAAGAAACGTCACACTTTGCTCAATGATTAGAGAAAGCCCCGGGTTTCACAAAATGACTCCCGATGAGTTATTGGGAAAGATCATAAATCATGAAATGATGGAGAAAGAGGCTCAATACGTCAAAGACTTAGCCGAGCTCACCTCTTCTAAAAAGACAACGTGCAGACCCAAACTCAAAGAAACTCATGAAGACCAAGACGATGGAGATACAAGCGACGAAAGCACCGATCTTGATGACGAAGAAATGGTACTCTTCATCAAAAAGTTCAAACGCATGATGAAGAGAAGACACGGCAACAATTCACATGAAGGCAAAAGCAAGGATAAAGGAAAATCCAAGGCTCGACGCACTTGCTACAACTGCGGAGAGTATGTTCACTTCATGGTGGACTGTACTTATGAGGAAAACAAAAAGAAGAAGGAAACAAGATCTCAAGAAAAGAAAAATTTTAGAAAAAGAAGACAAGCCCATCAAGCTCACATTGGGAAGGAGTGGGACTCAAACGACGAGTCCTCCTCCGATGAAGAAGAAGAGATGGCCACTATCGCAGTCAAGAAACCAACTATGAGAGCCACACTCTTTCCGAACATGGGAGGACGGGACATGAACATCCACACTTGTCTTATGGCTAAGGAAGGCAAGAAAAAGGTTAGACTTACTCCTCCTATACTAAATTCCTCCATTGATGACTTTGATAGCTCTAGTGATAATGAAGAATTATTTAGAGGGCTAAGTAAAATTGCTTTAAAGAAAATGGAAATGTTGTCGAACGAAATCTTTGAAAAGGAGGAACTTGTCAACCGACAAGAAGATATGCTCATCCATGAGAGGAAGAGATATCAAGAAGTTGAAAAGCTTCTTGAGCTTGAAAGAGAGAAGAATGAGTCACTTGAGTTAGAGCTAACCTTGAGTAAGGAAACTTACTCAAAGTTAGAGGACTCGCACATTGCAATCAAGGAAGAACTTGCTAACTTGTCAAAAGTTAACAAAATCCTTGAGGTGCAAGTTGAGTCGCTCAAACAAAGTGACTCCTCTTCCTCCAAGAGCTCTTCCTCCAAAGATATGCGTTCGACAACAGTAAGAACCTGCACTTGCTCTAGTAAGAAGAATGTAATTTCTAATGCTTTAACCCCACATGACATGCATTCTTCTCAAAACAGCATCTTTGATAAGGAGAAGATCAAATATGTAAGAAGTGCATATATGATCACTAGACCTTCCAATGTCAAAGATGGACTTGGCTTCGACAGGAATAAACATATGTCTACTTCTAATCATGCTAAGAATAGAATCATTTTTGTTAAAGAAAAATCCCATGAATCTGAGCTACAAACACTATTCCATACATTTGACGCTTCTTATGTTCTCATGAAAAACAAGTATGGAAAAGTCATTGCTAAATATACAGGGCCACGCCACAAGAACTTAAAAACTTGTGTGTGGGTGCCCAAGACTCTTGTGACTAACCTGAGAGGACCCAAGCAAGCTTGGGTACCTAAAACCCAGAAATAATTCTATTTTGCAGGCTTACTCCTCCGGTGGATCTAAGTGGGTGCTAGATAGCGGATGCACAAATCATATGACCGGAGAGAGAAGTATGTTTGTGGAATACGAGTGCAACAAGGATCCAAGTGAAGGTATATACTTTGGAGATAACAGCCAAGGAAAGGTCCTTGGTAGTGGTAACATTGAAATATCCTCTCAACACACCCTATCTAATGTTTTACATGTAGACTCTCTAGATTATAATCTTTTATCAATATCTCAACTATGCGACAAAGGTTACAACTGTTTATTCACTAATGAGGGAGTGACCGTCTTTAGAAGAAGCGATGGCTCGATTGCATTCAAGGGATTGTTGAAGGGAAAGCTTTATCTTGTTAACTTCAACAAAGATAAAGCCGAACTCAACGCTTGCTTGGTTGCTAATACCAACATGGGATGGCTATGGCATAGACGGCTAGCCCATGTTGGAATGAGAAATCTGCAGAAACTTCTAAAAGGTGGTCACATCCGTGGTCTTAAGGATGTGGTTTTTGAAAAAGACAGGCCGTGCAGCGCATGTCAAGCAGGAAAACAGGTTGGAGCACCACACCCCGCCAAGAATGTGATGACCACCGGTAAACCGCTGGAACTTCTCCACATGGATCTCTTTGGTCCAATTGCGTACATCAGCATCGGTGGTAACAAATACGGTTTAGTAATTGTTGATGATTTTTCAAGATTTACCTGGGTATTTTTCTTGTATGATAAATCAGAAACTCAAAGAATCCTCAAGAATTTCTTGAAAAGAGCTCAAAATGAATTCTCATCAACCGTAAAGAATATCAGAAGTGACAATGGGACAAAATTCAAGAACACCCAAGTTGAAGAATATCTCAATGAAGAAGGTATAAAGCATGAATTCTCGGCACCCTATTCTCCTCAACAGAACGGGGTGGCCGAAAGGAAGAACAAAACATTGATCGAAATGGCGAGAACAATGTTGGATGAATACAAGACGTCAGACCGGTTTTGGGCAGAAGCGGTGAACACCACTTGTCATGCCACAAATCGGTTGTACCTTCATCGACTTATGAAGAAAACTCCATATGAGCTTCTCACGGGTAAAAAGCCTAACGTTTCCTATTTCAAAGTTTTTGGTTGCAAATGTTTTATTCTGAACAAGAAACCAAGGGCCTCGAAGTTTGCTTCGAAGTCCGATGAAAGATTCTTGCTCGGATATGAATCGAACGCCTACGCCTATCGTGTATTCAACAAGGTGTCCGGCCTTGTTGAAGTAGCGCGTGACGTAGTGTTCGATGAAACTAACGGCTCACAAGTGGAGCAAGTCGATAAGTCTATGCTAGATAAGGAGGAAGCTCCATGTGAAGCGCTGAAGAAAATGGCACGTGGTGATATCCTACCACGAGAGGAGACACAAGATGAATTTCAACAAGGAAGCAATGATCAAGGGGGAGCTCCTACACAAGATCAAGTTGAGGAAGATCAAGAAAATCAAGATGATCACGGAAGCAATGATCTAGGGGAAGACATGACACATGAAGACAATGAAGAACAAACAACTATACAAAATCCACACCCAAGAGTACATCAATGTGTGCAAAGGGACCATCCTGTCAACAATATCATTGGAGATATTGCTAAGGGAGTAACTACTAGATCTCAAATTGCAAATTTTTGTGAACATTATTCTTTTGTGTCTTTTCTGGAGCCATACAGGGTAGAAGAAGCCTTAAGGGATCCAGACTGGGTGATTGCGATGCAAGAGGAGCTGAACAACTTCAAAAGAAATGAAGTGTGGGAGCTGGTGGAAAGACCAAGGGCGAACATCGTTGGAACCAAATGGGTCTTTCGGAACAAGCAAGATGAACATGGAGTAGTGACAAGAAATAAAGCAAGGTTGGTGGCCAAAGGTTATTCTCAAGTGGAAGGTTTGGATTTTGATGAAACCTTCGCTCCTGTAGCTAGACTTGAGTCCTTTCGCATTTTATTGGCATATGCTACTCACCATAATTTTAAGTTGTATCAAATGGACGTCAAGAGTGCCTTTCTGAATGGTCCGATAAAGGAGGAAGTCTATGTGGAGCAGCCACCGGGGTTCGAAGATCAGAAGTATCCCAACCATGTCTATAAACTGCATAAGGCTCTCTATGGCCTCAAACAGGCTCCTCGAGCCTGGTATGAGTGCCTTAGAGATTTTCTGATTCAAAATGGATTCAAAATTGGTAAAGCTGACTATACACTCTTTACTAAATATTTTGATGATCATTTATTCGTATGTCAAATTTATGTTGATGACATTATCTTTGGATCCACTAACAAGTCCTTCTGTGAAGAATTTAGCAAAATAATGACAGACAGGTTCGAGATGTCAATAATGGGTGAATTGAAGTTCTTCTTGGGATTTCAAGTGAAGCAACTGAGAGAAGGTACATTTATAAGCCAAACTAAATATACACAAGACATTCTCAAGAAATTCAATATGGACAAAGCCAAGCCCATCAAGACACCCATGGCCATCAACGGACATCTCGACCTCAATGAAGATGGTCCAAATGTGTACCAAAAGGTATATAGGTCCATGATTGGTTCCTTACTATACTTATGTGCATCTAGGCCAGATATTATGCTTAGTGTTTGCATGTGTGCAAGGTTTCAAGCCGTACCCAAAGAGTGTCACTTAATTGCTGTAAAAAGAATCCTAAGGTATCTTGTGCACACACCCAACTTGGGCCTTTGGTATCCCAAAGGATCCAAGTTTAACTTGATAGGGCACTCCGACGCTGACTATGCGGGATGCAAAGTCGATAGAAAGAGCACGTCAGGGACTTGTCAATTTCTTGGTAGGTCCCTAGTTTCTTGGTCATCTAAAAAGCAAAACTCCATTGCTCTTTCCACAGCGGAAGCAGAGTATGTTGCAGCCGGTAGTTGCTGTGCGCAACTGCTTTGGATGCAACAAACTCTTAGGGACTACGGCTACAATCTAAGTCATATCCCGCTTCTATGCGATAATGAAAGTGCTATAAATATTGCACACAATCCTGTAGAGCACTCAAGAACTAAGCACATAGATATCCGTCATCACTTTCTTAGAGACCATTCATTAAAAGGTGACATAGCTATTTCACATGTTAGGACTGAAAAACAACTTGCAGATATTTTTACCAAACCATTAGATGAGAAAAGGTTCTGTGAACTAAGAAATGAGCTAAACATTCTTGACTCTCGAAATGTGGCTTGAAACATTGCATACCTGGTTGCAACTTAAATTGTTCCTCCGTATTGTCAAAAATGCTCCTCCTCTCCTTTCTACTCAGAAAACTATTCTTAATGAATAAATCTTGTGGATTATGACCATTGCTTGATTGTTGATTGCCTACTGGTCGTAATCACCAAGACTACTTGCAAAATTGTAGTCCTTGGATCATTATTAGTTATCTATATATATATATCAAGTCTGTTGGAAACGGACTAGTCCGATTTGCAACCGGACTAGTCCGGACAGACAACAATTAGGTTAACATAGGGGTACCGGACTAGTCCGCTACCAGGACCGGACTAGTCCGGTCCGTCGCATATAGAAGCAGTCAGCCGGACCAAACGCCTCCCTCTCCACTCATAAGCACTTTGCCTCACCCTCTCACCTAAACCCTAGCTCTCAAAGTGATTTTCGAGTTGAGCCCTCAAACTCGGAGTTTTCTCCGTGAAAAAGCCTCTTCTCGACGAGGGGATCCTACTTTCCGGACTCATCCGGACTGATTTCCACTCCTTCAACGCGAATCTTCAAATCTTGGTAAATTCCCCCAAAACCCAAAATCTCAATTTTTCTAGCTCTATCTAGTTTCCTTTGATTTCAAAAGGATGTACATTGCATAAATAGATGTATTTCTACCACTTTCCTACCCTTGTATCCTTAGATAGGAGATTTGCTTCAAATAAAACACTCAAGTTAGGGTTCTTATGCTAGGCCGGACTAGTCCGGCGTCCAGATGCGGACAAGTCCGGTTCACCGGACTAGTCCGCACTCTGAAACCGGACAAGTCCGGTCTCTGACAGCTGAACTCCTACATTCCCATTTGAAGTAGATAATGCGTCCGTTTGCATCTAATCCTTAAACTCCTTATCAGGCATCATGTCTTCAGGATCAGATGACGGCTCTTTTCACATTGACGAAGAAGTTCAACGTGAAAGAGTAAGGAGAGCTAAGGAGGGAGTGATGAAGAAGAGACATGATGTCAAGGCTCACTCCCCACCCTCTGACGACAATCTACCTAAGAAGAGGAAAGTCATTATCAAAAGGCCTCAAAGGAAAGATGCTGCTGAGGGCTCGTCAGGGCCAAGAAGAGTTCTCAATAAAGGGAAGGGACTTGCTAGTGTCCCCATTGGGCCTCTGAAATTAAAAAATCCCGTTCACCGCAACAGGCAGCCTTCAAGTGAGGATTTCACTGGAAAAGGGAATGAGCTAGCTGATAACTTCAGAAAGATTGAAGTGTATGGCCGACCTAAACAATGTTCTGATCCTAGGTTCTGGAGCAACTTCCATGCAGACTACTACGAGCACATGTACATGAAGATGAAGAATCCCGTAGTAGAGAGTCAATGGCTGAATGTTGACTACCTGAAGTCGAAGAAGTATCCCGCCTTTCTTGAGATGGTGGAGGCCTTAGAGAGGCACGGTCTGACGGACCTGCTATCCTTTGAGTATGACTGGAACAATGAAGTCATTACCCAGTTTTACTCCACTCTCTACTTTGCTCGGGATGATGGAGACAGTCTTACTTGGATGACTCATGGTTCAAGGTATAGTGTCACTTATGATGAATTTGCTAGGATTCTCCACCTCCAAAACACTTTGGATCATGAACTGGTCATTCATAATCTGAAACCCCTGGAGAAGGAGGAACTTGAATTTCTCTATGACACATGGATGCCATATGTCCCTCCAACCATCAAATATCTAAAGCCCTTCTTTGTGGTTCTAAATAGAGTCTTGAGAAAGACGATAGCTCCGAAGGATGGAGATGCAGGAACTATACAAGGAACCTTGAGGACTCTCATGAAAGTCATTAGTGGGAGGAGACCATTCAATGTCTTTGAGTATATCTACAATGACATTGTGAACATCTCAATTACCCCCAATAGGTCCTGTGGATACGCACCGTATATCATGTACATGATTGAGAAGGTGACAGGACTCGAGTTTGTCAAGGATGTCAAGCATACGGGGTTGAAGCCGCAAAAACCCACCGAGTACACTCTTCCTCCGGCTCCAACTGCCCCGTCCTCTCCACCAGTGGAGAGGAGATCAAAGCAAGCTCATGATGACACTAGGTCTGCAGCTGCTCCTCCTGGTTCTCCACCTGCCCAAGAATCATCTAGCGGCATCCTCAAGATGCTCTCCTCTATCTTTGCCTGCTGCCGTAAGATCGAAGACAGGCAACGCAAAGAAAAACTTGCAAGAAAGAGACATCAACAGTACGTTAATGCAAATATCAAGTCTATCTATGCAAAGCTTGAGATTGAGCCTGTTGGATCACCGCCCGCCTCCGAGGACTCAGAGGAAGATCCTGCTCCTGTGGATGCTGAAGATGAAGATCAGACTGAAACTGACGGAGGAGACAGCGATGAGTGATTTCCCTCAATTTTTCCCTTTTTGGTGTCTTGATGCCAAAGGGGGAGAGATTGAGATGGAAGATTGAGATTAGACTTGGACCTTTTCTATCTAGTATTAGTCATTCAGATCTCTTGTGATCAAGGACATGTACCTATTTTTAAAAATCTTGTAATGCACTATTTCTTTTCTTATGTGTGATGTACTATGCTCTAATGCCCACTTACATGTTCACTACTGTTTGTCTTTAATTTAGCACATTTTGTTTATCACACACCTGTGAGGCACCCCACCATAAAGTGTGTACATATGTGAGAAGTTTTTTTGTGAATTCTTTATTGTTCTCATGTGTACGCACCTTATGAAAATCAACCTTTTATTCTCAATTGTGATATCTCAAATGGTTGTCATCAATCACCAAAAAGGGGGAGATTGTAAGTGCATCTAGGATATTCCTTGTGGGTTTTGGCTAATTGATGACGAACATATGAGATCCTAATGAAACTATTAAGATGATTGCAGGATAAACAAAGTGAACTGGCTCGGCACACACACAAAAAGGTGAAAAATAGAGTGGTGCCCGAAAAGGAAGAAGTTAGTGGAATTTAGAGAAGCAAAGTAGATATAAATGTATAGGTTGTGTGTGAGAGAGACACATCCCAAGAGCTCATGACTTTGCGTAAGGGTAAGGGGTTTAAAAATCAACTAAAATCCACTGAAAACCGGACTAGTCCGTTCATGGACCGGACTAGTCCGTTTAACTTTCTGAAAGACGCAAACATAGTGCACCGGACTAGTCCGCCTTGTGAACCGGACTAGTCCGGTCAGCTCACTGGAACGCAACCGGACAAGTCCGGTTTTAGACCGGACTAGTCCGGTCATGTCTCTATTGTCCTCTTTAGAGGACTACGGACTAGTCCATCCAAGCGACAGGACTAGTCCGCTAAAGTTTCTGAAACTTCATCTCACATAGCACCGGACAAGTCCGGTTTGTGGACCGGACTAGTCCGGTTAACCCACTGGAAGTAGGCCGGACAAGTCCGATCATATACCGGACTAGTCCGGTAGTAGGTTTAACAACGGTAACTTTTTGGGAAAGCCTATAAAAAGAGGTCCTTCGTCTTTTCCCCAAGAAGACACGACTCATACTGTCAAAAACTGAAACCCTAGCGCCGCCACCTGTCCCAAGAGCCCAAAAACACGTCTCCCCACACATCTAAGGTGCAAAAAGGTGAAGATCAATAAAATACTTGGATTTGGGATTGGGAGATCGTCGTTCCTTCGTTGTGAGCTCTTGGGATTTGATCTCTCTACACTCATATTCTGCATTGTAATCTTTTTGAGTGTATTTGATCAACTTCTCATTGTAATTCTTGTGGGAGCCCTCAACGTGTGAGGTTGCCCCATAAAAACGGTGATTACACTTGATAGTGAAGTCAAGTCGGTCTGTGTGGTGACTTGAAGAGGGAAAGGGTTGGGAACCCGGCTCTGTGTGAGCTTCCTCAACGAGGACGTAGATCTCTTGGTGAGATGAACCTCGGTAAAAATTCGTGTCTTTTGTCTCTCAATTGTTTTACATCTTGACACATTAGATCACTAGTTTGCTAGTCATCGTTTGAATTCCTTACAAGTTTGCACGTGCATCCATACAATAAATTTAAGTTATAAAAACTGTTGTTCTTATTCCGCTGCTATAAGATAAAATTTGTGAGACACACTTAATCAACTCAAATAATTCAGCACACCGGACTAGTCCGCCCACACCACCGGACTAGTCCGGTCAGTCAAGTTTCTGACAACTTTATTAAGTGTGCAGGAATTCATTAAAGGCCTATTCACCCCCCTCTAGGCCACATTCACTCGCGATTATTTGAGTACCCGCTTGTTCACTGCGCTGTGACGTAGTAAGAAGTGAAATAAGCCAACTGAAAATGCTGTATTGAACTATTAAATGTTTTGAAACCTTGTATGCTGTAGTTATAGAGCAAATTAAGTTTATATTCCACTTTGGGCATCTCCACATCGGGGGAAAGCGTTTCTTGTTTGATTGTGGACTTCCGATGTGAGGGCTGCCTAAGGCACCTGAATCTGCTGCTATAAAACTGAAAGTAAGGATCAACTTATAGGCGTGTCTTTATTGCAAAGTCCTTTCCTACCTTACATATCCTTGCACGTAGAGTTCCATGCCTAGGGTTGACGGTTAAGACTTGCTGAGCCTTCATGCTCACGGTTGCAATATTTGAGCTGTGTGCAGGTGAGACTTATGAGGAAGGTTCCGAGGACGAGGCGATGCCCCCGTCGGGGTACATGGCCGAGCTGGAGCCCTGCACGCCGCCGTGATCTCCGGTTCCATGCCGCTAGTGTGTAGCGTCCCCGGGCTGGACGGCTGCACTTTTGCATAGCTAGGATGAGAGGACATATATGTATATTACTTCCGCTGTATGCATAGGTTTTGTAAAAAGACTTCCGCTATTTTATATCAAATAAAAGTTTGTATGTTGTTCTTTATTCTTTTCGTGTGTGCTGTTGGGTGCCGCATCGCACGGCACCACCCTATGCGATCCTGGAGTGGGTGAACCACGGGGTGGTCCCCACAGAAAACTTTTTTCCATCTTACATAAAAGCACTGGTATCTCCCTTTCCAACTTCTCCATCATCTCGGTTGTGATTTCTTTAGCACAAAGTTGTCTATAAAAGTAGCTAAGTTCGGCTAACACCTTCCACACCGCATCGTCAAGGTAGCCCCGAAACATAACCGGTAGAAGTCTTTCCATGATTATGTGATAATCATGACTTTTAAACCTGTGAGATTTCTAGTCTTAACATTCACGGCTCGTCTCAGGCTAGCAGAATAACCGTCTGGTGTTCCACCATCTATGATGATGCATGACCTCTCGTGATGGATTAAATGATCATGGATGGTTTCAAGTGTGTTAGCATCACGAAGACCATTTACACTAGATATATTGTCCTTTAATATAGTTTGACTTAGGATAAAACTATAGATCAGCCTAGTTTGAGATAACATCAAAAAGTGAATATATTGGGAAAAAACCACAATGGATATCAATTCATGGGCTTTAAGAGTCAAACTTCCATTACAAATGATCCTAGGATGTTCTTGATGTAATGACAGGTATTTGGTTATTAAAGATGTGATGCAACCTACAGAGAAGTAATTTCCGTGCATGATATAAACATCAAGGCACAATATATCACACACTGCACGTCTGCACATGCATGACATAACCCTTCTGAGAACATCCGATGAGATATATAATATGGTGTTTAACATGGCATTTGCTAAATAAAATCAAGATATAAATGGACTAGAATCTTCTATAACAGGGCACGCAGGGGCGGTGGCGGCCGGCGGGGGCGCAGGGTCAGCGGCAGCCGGAGGGCGCAGGGGTGGCAGCGGCCGGCTGGGCACAGGGGCGGTGCCGGACAGCGGGGGCGCAGGGGCGGGGGCTTGCGGGCGGGGCACGCAGAGGCAGCGGCGGCGCAGCGGCGGTGGCCAGCGGGGGCGCAAGGGCTGGCGGCATCCGGCGAGGGTGCAGACACGGCAGCGGGGGAGCAGGGCCGGCGGGGGCGCAGGGGTGGCGTCAACTGGCAGGGGCGCAAGAGCCAGCGGTGTCCGGCGAGGGCGCAGGGGCGGGGTCTTGCAGGCGGGGCGCGCAGCGGCAGCGGGGTCGCAAGGGCCGGCGGCATCCGGCGAGGGCACAGGGCCGACGGGGGCACAGGGCTGGCGGCAACTGGCAGAGGCGCAAGGGCCAGCGGTGTCCGACGAGGGTGCAGGGGCGGCGGCGGCCGGCCATGGCGCAGGGGCCGGCAGTGACCGGCAGGGGCACAGGGAAAAAGGGCCAGCAGCGCGGGTCGGCCATGGTGCAGGGCCGGCGGGCCGGCGAGGGCGCAGGGGCGGCATGGCCAGTGGCGGCCGGCGGGGGCGCAGGGGCGAAGGGCCAGCACCGGCGAGGGGCGTCCCGGGGAGGCGCGGCGCGGCCGGCGGGGGGTGGGCCGGAGGGGGGAGAAGGGTGCTTCCGGTGAAGAAGGGGAGGAGGGAGGGAGGGGCGCGGCGTACCTGGCGGAGATCGGTCGGCGTTGGCGTCGGCGGCGTCGGCGTGAGAGGCAGCGGCGGTGGCGAGAATGAAAGACAGAACCGAGGGGCTGGCCCGTGTATTGGGACCTTAAAGACGACGGTGGGTTTACACCGTCGTCAACAAGGTATTGGGACCTTAAAGACGACGGTGGGTTTACACCGTCATCAACAAGGCTTAATTGACGACGGTGTAGGTCAACCATCGTCTATAAGTTCCCGGGAAGGCCCAGGTTACGACCCATATTGACGACGACCATTATTGTCGACGGTCCACCGCCATCTATAAGGCTCGAGAGCTTATAGACGATGGTGCTAGGTCAACCGTCATCAATAAATGATTTATTGACGACGGTGGAATCCAGCCGTCGTCAATATATTTATGGACGACGGGGCCATCATCAATTAATCTGGCCGTCGTCCATTGTCGTGATTCCTGTAGTGTAAGCACTGTTCCTTGACACTATGACACTTTTACAAAGAAAGAGAAAAAGAAAAAAATACCCTACCACTGCGCTAAGGATAGAACTTATGGAGGTGTTCTATGTTATGTGGATTCGTAGAGGTACCTATTCTCCGTGGCTAGGTGAACGCACCTGGGGCGGCATACCTGTGCTGCTCGGAAGGGACCCTCCCAGCTGGGAGAAGGTTTTTCACCCCTTCCCTTGTTGCACGACGGGGGAAACGTCTGGCTAGACGTGGAGCGTTTGGAGTCGCTCGATGTCGGCGCAGGAGTCAGAGTGGCCGTAGACGGCCTTCAACGCCCACTCAGCGTCTTGATACTCCATCTCCTGCTCAGCGCTGGCCTCAGATTTGACCTTTTGTTTGCCCTCCCTCTGGCGGGAGGGTGCGCCGTCTTGGCGCGGCCACTGTTGTTGCAGCTCACGGAAGCGCTCAACAAGCTTCTTGATCTCACGGCAGTCGCTAGTGCTGTGGCGGCTGGAGTTGTGCATCAGAAACCACTGGCCATCGTCGCTGGCAGACGACGGTCGTGAGCGCTTGTCAATGCGTGGGGCTCGGCCCCCACCGGCCGCTACTAGGGCGGCAGTGGGTGCCCCGGCCAGAGGCTTGTTCCTGCCCCCGGTCTTGTTCTTCTTGCTTCTGCGTGGAGGAGCATCCTCTCCGGCACTCCCTGCCGTGGAGGTAGCGCGTGAGTGCCAGTCTCGGCCTTCTGCCACCCTGCCACACTTGTCGGCCAGGCTGAAGAGCTCGGAGACGTCCTGCACGTCGTGCGTGGCCAGCTTCTCGAGCATCTTCTTGTTGTGGACGCCTTGCCAGAACGCGACGACGATGGAGGCGTTGGAGATGCGGGGTGTAAAAGCCCAAGATTTTACTTGTTAGAGTGTTCATCACATCACAACAAACCAGCTCATTTCGTGGATAGCTCATGAACACATGTGAAGAGCAAGTAAACACCATCAAGAGGTTGATTAGAAGAACTCACAAATCCAAAAGTAGGATCTCACACATTTAAACATGAGAGGCTGAGCTCACCATTAGGCCCTAAACATTCTTAGGAGTGCTCATGCCAAGTTTTATGCAAGTTTAAATTATTTTGAGGCACTTTTGGATACAACTGCAAAAAGGGCTATTTGAATTCAAATTCAAATTTCAGCCACTTTCATCACTTGGGTTCAAAAGTTGACTTCATATTCAAGCTTAGCACATTTTTCTGAGTCATCCCACCAATTTTCATCCTTATTGGAGTTCATCTTGTCGGGAGCCATATTTGGATTAATTTTAAACTGAATTTGAAATTCAAATTCAAAGAGCCAAATACATTTCAAATTATACACCAGAATTTAAGTCCATTTGAATTTTCAAAAATTCAAACCATGACTTGGTGTGGAAGTATAGCTTTTAATTGTGAGTAGTTGTGGGGGGAAATATCAGTGAAAAATGGAAAAGAATAGAGGGGAGACGGCCTACTGTTCAGCTACACAGAAGCAAACCGGCTCTGTTCTTCGGCCAAGCACCGAGAGCTCGCCAGCACGCGGTTGAACCCCGCCCCAACGAAATCACCGTTCCACCTCATGCTCCGAAGATCAGACCGCGTGAAAACGTCCTCCTCACGTTGTTGGCCACACCCGGAACCATTTCACCACTTCTGCCCTCACTCACGCTCGCGTGTCTTCTCTGTTTCTCACTGCCCGAGCGCCTCTCGGCTCCTCGTCGCCTCCGCGATACAGGCCACAACTTGGGCAATCACCTACAGAAAAAACACACACCATCCTCTCCTCGATTTTCCGGTGAACGCCTTGCTCCATTTGGTTCAGTAGCGAGGGAGTATTTTGAGGTTTACCGATTACCCGTTCTTAGGACCGAGAGGGGACTCGACTCAAAATTCATGGTGATCAGTCCATACCAGCTCATTTTCCTTTAGCCATACGTCCTAGGCCTTCCAACGAACCTCTAGGATCAACAACCGGCGAAAACCATCGACTATGGGTGCTGTTCTTCGAGTTTTTCCAATTGTTGCTGTTTTTAGCTCTAGGTCGACGGTGAGGTCCTAGATCTGGCCGTTTCCATGGCAAACCGAGTTCATTTTCGTGCTCAGCATGTCACCACGGAGTTGTAGGAAGAAACCGTTTGAAAAATAAGGTCCTGTATAGCTCGGGCGACATCACCGGAGTTGGAGCCACCGCTGTCACCGTTGCGGGATAGTTGCCGGGCATCTCCAACCCTAGCCGACCCCCTCAGAATGTTCCCCGTGCGAACTTAGGCCCAGGTGGCAAGTTTGATCGAGCTTCGAGTAGTTGAGCGACGGGGGTCGAGCCTCGCCGGAGTGCGCCGCCGCAGAGAGCGCGGGTGTCGCGAGAAAGACGAAGGGGGGGCCGGGTCCCACCGGTCAGCCTCTATTTTCCAGCAGGGATCAGTTTGTAGCTGTGATCCGGTGCGGCAGCACGGGTGAAACCCCGTGGGCTGCGGTGTGGCCGTGAGCTCAGTGGGCCGATTTAATTAGTGGGGCCCACAACCAGAGTTTAAACATTTCCAATAATTTCAGATTTTAGTTCAACTTCAAATGCCCATAACTTTTTATAGGAGGCTCCAAATTTAGTGAACCAAATTTTGTTGGATTCAGCTCTCAGAGTAATATCCATAAAAACAAGTTTCAGTTCCTGGAACTTATTATTTTTCCATAATTAATTACCTAAAATTTAAAATGTGGGGAATTTTATCTGGAGAATTTCTTTATGGTAAATTCTGAAATTTGTCTAGAATGTTCATTTGAAAATCCTTGAGCCACAAGAAAATTTTCAGATCCATCTAAGTTCATTTAGTCCCCCTAGTGGTGTGATTAAGTAAACTGCCCTGAGAAAATAGAAAAATGTACAGAAACATTTCCAGAATTTTGTTAAATCTTGATGAGGGCATAAATTTCTCTAGAATTCTTCAAATTACATGAAAACCAACTCCATTAGAACCATATCAAATTCCAGAAAGTAATGGTTTGATCCATGAAAATCTCTAGAAATCCTTACAAGCTCTAGTAGTGACCATTTAGACTTTTATTTGCGCAGAGCTCAAATGAGCTTTTGTTTCGAATGAAATTTGGTCAAGTCTCCGATTAGGTTCTTACCAAGTCACAGTAAAAATTTCAGAGCCAAACGGGATGTCTAGCTAGAGTTAGAGTCTTTATATGCTAAATTTAACACATTTGCATTTAAATTGACATATCGTTGAATTGATTACGTGTAGTCGCTGAACGTGAGGAGACCCCGGAGATTTTGGACTTCATACCTCTGGAAGAGACACTAACCCCTAACCAGAAGCAACAAGGCAAGCCCCGGTTTGCAGTTAACAAGTTTTATAAAGTTTTGCTTTATATTCACTTAGCTTGATGTATGTGTGCACATTAGGTGTAGGATGGATGAAACTCCAAATGCATAACCAGATTATTCCAAAAGGAGTGAGGGTAGTGTCTAAGTCATTGAGTATATCATGCTTCGCTTAATCTTAATAGGCTTCGGTACAAGTCGAGTAGTTAGAATCTACTCGCGAGTATAGGGTTCGCCACATACGGGATTGGTTCAAGATGTGAGACAACCTTAGTAAGAAAAACGAGACTAGGCAGGGTCTAGGACGCAGCAAGAGGAAGTCTTGTGGGTGTAGCCCTATCCGTGTCGACTGAGGACCGATCCGTGTGCAGCCCACACTGATCAAGTTTGAATGTCCCGAAGGCATATCGGATATATGGGGTCCGATAAACTGATGTAACCTATATCTCTGGGCGTCGAGGCATAACGCACCGATTTATAGGTGTAGGTTGAGGTTATCAAGGTCGAAATCCGCTAACGGGCATAGAGAGATGCTCCGTGTAGGGAACCTCCTATCCGTTTGGGTGCCACCGGTTCGACGTTTGGGCTGTTTGGTGAAAGGTTATTCCGTACGACATCGAGTGAGCGTGCTGTGCAGCTCCACGGATGGGCGTACGTGACGTGCTATTCGGGTATCCCTGCAGGTGTATATCGAGTCGATTCGTCGTCCCTCACAGTAATGAGTACCACTTGGTCACTGAGTCGTGACGTAGGTTAAAATATGGAATGTTGTGATTCAATACTGATGATATGAATAACTTGTATTGATACATGTGTGCCACCAAATATTGCTCACTAAATTTCAGATTTCTGAAACGTTAACTTGTGGCTAAAAGATGAATTAAGGATGAACTTGTAGGTGTGTCCTTTTGCTGCAAACTTTCATCCTATATTCGAGTATGACTTGCATGTAGCGTTTCATGTGTGGAGAGTCGGTTAAGACTTGCTGAACCATCGTGCTCACGGTTGCTGCTATGAGTGTTTGCAGATGAGGAGTACCCCACGGACTCAGAGTACGAGTCCACCGGCAAGGGCTACCCTCCGTCAGGGACTACGGCTGTGTGGGAGCCATACACACCGCGTTGAGGCTGAGTGGAGCTAGTGTGGGTTGTCCGTAGGGCTGGAAAACCAACTTTTGCTAGTTAGGTGTTGGCGTGAGTTGTATAAATACCTTCCGCTGTAGTAGACTCTGTACAGGAGTTATAACTGAAGATTGTACTACTTTTGTATAAATTCAGCATGTTTTCAATGTAATACTATGTTTCCTTATCATGTGTGTTGTAGGGTGTCGCATCGTGCGGCACCACCCTCTGTGCTCCTGGAATGTACGGATTTCAGTCCGTCTCAGGCTGACATCAGAGCTGCTTAGGGGATAGCACACTAAATAAGGATAGTATTACGGGAAAACTTAGGATTACGGTGAGTAATTGCTAGTATGCCGAAATAAGGACTATATTAGTGTAGTTACTTAAAGTGTCATGACTAACCTACTTGTTATAATTCCGAATTTTTATTATGTAACGATGCACCTATGACAGGTAAACATGGTAAGGAACGCCACCGAAAGCGGATCAATTTCGGTTAGCTCCCCTGACGAGGAAAGTGGTTCAGGGTATAGGTCTCACAGCTTGGTGTGAGACGTCAATATGAAACTCTTATACTCTTCTTGTTCCTAAGTTCATATGAAACGTTGGTCCTTGGCGTGCATTAGGCAAGAAAGTGGAAACCCCATCGTGTGGTCGGTAACGCGATAGTGTGTTCTTCTGGAAATAGCCTAGGAGGACATACACAACGCTTGCCATCGGCGTGCCCTGCAGGGCAGTAGGTGGTATCCGTTGGGTTGATAAAAATCCCAACCGTGATGACCCGTTCGTGCTCTACTCGGGTTCTCCGTCGTGTGGTGTGAAAACATGACCACGTACCTTGAGACGTGACTTGACTCAAGGACGGCCGTATGACAATGATGCGGACGTATGTTTTTACTATGATATGAACCTGTCTGAAATGACAACAACCTTTGAGTGCACTATTATTGAGTGTTCTTCTGCAGGTATTAACCACGTACGTATCTCGTGTAGTACACGTTTGCGAGAGACTGTTTTAGTGCAACAGTTGAGACGTATATGCCGACATAATCTGGTTAGGAATTTCCATTTTATGAAGAATGTAGTTCCGACATGTACTAATTATGAGGTATTTCCATTTGATGAGGAATTTCCATTTTATGAGGACTCTGGTTTTGAAGAAAAATTCAAAAGTTGATTAGTTTAGCTCAAAGGACTTGAAAAATAGAATGCTCTGTTTTAGGGCAGCAAGTTTGCTGAACTTTAACAGAACCTAACTCACAGGTTACTTAGCCAATGGAGGTGTGGGATATAGTTCTATAAAAGGGTTTAAGTGCTCCAAAACTTTATTGTAGACTTCCAGAACAGAATCACACATGAAGCTGGTTGAAATTCCAGATGATTGTAAACTATCCAGAACCAGGACGGATTCAAAACTCTCTCTGGACTGTTCTGTTTTTAAAGCATAACTTCCTGTAGAGATATTTAAAATAATCATATGATACATTTTTGGAAATATTAGGAGATGTGTTACATATTTGTAATTCAAAGTTTTTGCAGTTGCAGCACGGAATTCTGTGGAATTTTAAGTTGAAAACAACAACTTTCAAAGAAGGTGCTGTGGAAATTCTTCCAGAAATTCTGTTGACTTTTTAACAAGATCTGACCTGGGGGCAAATAAATACCCTTTGGAAAGATACTGAAGTTAACTTTAACTTTGGTATGCAACTTGAGTTATGAAAATGCCAAGTACCAGGTCAAAATCTGGGATAAGTAGAAACTGGTCATTCTGGGCAGAGGAATGAACAATTGAACTCATTTGAGAGATTATTGTACCTAGTGGGGTTTTATTACTTCCAATGGTGTAGAACATACTCATGAGTAGTTATCTTCAACTAGTGAAATATTTGAGTACATCACATTGATTTGATATGAAATGCTCATATACATATGAGACATTCTTCAAATTTTGAACACACATTGATTCAAACAAGTTTGTAAAAATCTGAAAAAATCATAAAGGTTGGTATGATGACTAAAAAGTCTCATAGAAAAATGCACTCACAAAATCAATGTATTATGTAAGATACAAAACTGACAAATATCCTATTAATTTCAGAGCTTTTTCCAAGTGAAATTTAATGGGCACCTGTAATACTAAATCATATTACAAGAACTTGGAATTTGGGCTTTTACAAACCCCCTTATTTTGATCAAGTATATTAATTAATCCTAAACTTAGTAAAGTTGTTTCACAGACGGTTCTATGTAAAAACCGTCTGAAATAATTGCCTCTCCATAGGTCTGCTCTTTAGTTTCTTCTTCCTTTGTTTTATTTTTTATTTAGATTCTAATGTAAATACTCAAACATGTATAGATTCTGGAAATTAAGTCCAAACTCGATGATTTTTTTCTATATTCTTCAAAAATTAATATATACCAGATAGAATAAAAAGTTTAAAACTTATATAGGTAACATTGTTATGTTTTGGTAAATATAACATTAATTTATATGCACATAGTCATATCTCCTAAAAATGAATCTTCCACTGAAAGTCAAATTTTATGAACATATTGTTTTATTTATACATGTATGAATTTTTTTTTATTTTTTTAAAGCAATCCAACATGGCAAAATTCAAATTAACCCTCATTCTAATAAAATGCTCATATCCATATGAGGCATTCTTATAATTTTGAACACACATTGATTCAAACAATTTTGTAAAAATCTGAAAAATTATAAAGGTTGGTATGATGACTAAAATGTCCCATAGAAAAATGCACTCACAAAATCAATGTATTATGCAAGATACAAAAATGACAAAAAACTTAGTAAACTTGTTTCACAGGTGGTTCTATATTAAGAACCGCCTGCGATAATTTGCCATCAATCACTTATGGCGCCTCTTCGACTGTAACAGACACACACACACAAAAAAAGAAAACTACCTCACCTGGCGCAGCCCAGCGGCCCAGCCCAATCCCTCTCCCCCCCCCGCTACCCCCTTCTTTCCCCCGGCCCAGCCCCTGGCGCCGCAGCGCCCTCTCCTCTCCCTCTCGCCGCCGCCCCTCCCGAGCTCCACCAGCCACCGCCGGAAGACCGGCGATGGGACGCCCGTCCCATCGCCCCGCGCCGCATCCCGCTCAAGCCCCCGTCAGCCGCTGCGCGCCGCGGATTCCGGCGACGGGACGCCGAATCGCGCGACCCCGAGGCCCGGCCGCCCGCTCGCTCGATCGCGCACCGGAAATCCGGTGACGGGACGCCTCTGCTCGCCCCCACGCCGCCTTCAATGCTCTGCGCCGAGCTCGGATCAAGGCAGCCCCGCTTCCCCTCCCGGATTCGTGGCCACCGCATCAAATGCCGCCCGGGGTCTCTCCCGCACGTGGCTGCCACCGACGCTCGCCCCCGCTCGGCTATAAGAGGAGCCCTCCTCCACACCAGCATGAGCACAGTGCCTCCTTCATTATCTCCTACCACTGATTGGAGCTCGTCCAGTGAATTCGCAAGGAACAGAGGTGCTCCCGCATTCTTCCTCAACTCCCGCCACCTCCCGAGTCCTCCACGGTGAGTTTCCCCACACCTCGACTCCTTAGTGTAGCAGAATATTTGTGGTCTCCTATAGCTCTCCGCGCTGTACTCTGTGTATTGGGCCGCCGAGACGGGCCAGTCACGCAAGGCCGAGCTCGTCGTTGCCATGGTGTGTCGCCGGCTGTCCTGAGGGCTGCATTGACCCAACCAAGGTCCCCGCAGCACCTACGCATCCTCGCGCACGTAGCAAACACGCTAGGCCGAGGGAAAACATGCGTAACAGCGAGTTCAAAGAACGTCGCCGTCCCCACATACTCCGGCAAAGGCACTGGCGACGCTCCGACAGTCGTCCTAGGTGCACATCCCACCCACAGGACTCCTCACGATATGTAGAGGCCCGACCACTAGCTGGTTGTCCCGGAGAACAAAAGGATTGCGGCTCCGGCTAGCCGCCGGCAGCCACTCCGCCGCCCAATCCTAAGTGGCACCTCTATGGCATGCACGTGAAGTACACGTGGCGCGACATGCTAGCAAACCAACCCACCTGGCCGCCACCGCCGCTATCTCCGGCAAACTGCCACCACCCCACCGGCGACCCCCGTGGCCTAAGGACCTTTCCGGTAGACTCCCCATGCTGCGTAGGCTTCCGGCATGAACCACGTTAGACAAACCAATAAAGAAAGCGCGGCTCTGGCTAGCTGTCGATCGCCTCCGCCGTGCCAACAACCTCCCCTGACCGGCCACTCACATAGCAGCCAGGTGACAGGGCCACACGGGTAAGGTGCTGATGTGGTCGCTGACCCAGCGCCCCACGGGTGCCAGCTCACCGCACGCTTGATAGAGCTCCTGTGGACTCGGTCCATGTGGACCGAAGGGCCAACAGCTATGGACCAAGTCCCGGTCAACGGAACAGTGACCCATGAGGTCCTGGCCCCGCCGATCAGCCACTACATGCAGAGAAAAGCGCTAGGTACACCCGATAGGTGAAACAAAAACTTGGAAAGAACATTCGCAAGTATATAAAACTCTAAGGCTAAAAACCATTTTTTTAGCGTTGCTAATTGCTAGTACTTGCACTAACCCAAATAATCAAGTAAACGACTAACGGGGATAGGATGAGGTCCCTGGCCAAAGACACAACCCCCTAAAACCCCTACAACCACCTTACTGAGATAGTACCTAAGTTCTTTCAATCCCTTGGGTTCGACGCTAACTCGAACAATTTACATACTATAGCGAGCGAGGGATTCGACAAGGAACTCGAAGACCCGGATTACGAGGAGTTCTTAGAAGCTTTCGAAGGCAAGCTCTAACTCCCTTGATCATTATTGCTCCAATGAATTTGCGAAATTACTCTGATAGCCTGTTTTCAATATGCATGTTCTTCGTGACTACTTTTAAACGGTGTGGTAGCTAAGACCCATTTGGCTAGTGGTCGCGTAGTCACGTGGTTGACTTACGACATGCCACGAACCCTCCTTGACCTTGTCAACTCCTCCTTGACGCCCTAAGGCCCCGTCATCACAATATAACGTGATGACGTGCATAATCCCTTGAAAGTTGAATTGCTTAGGGACCCTTG
The DNA here is from genome assembly GCA_030760725.1 of Neostapfia colusana. Taxonomy (NCBI): domain Eukaryota; kingdom Viridiplantae; phylum Streptophyta; class Magnoliopsida; order Poales; family Poaceae; genus Neostapfia; species Neostapfia colusana. Next base: position 73,126,788 of record JASWHV010000015.1, read on the forward strand.
CAATGTTCGCATCGCGTCTCACTACAATTAATCATTGGATTTGCGAAGAGTGTGAAAGGTGTCTTGGTGGTGTGAGTTAGGAAATGGGTTAGGGATGGTGTCATAAAACCTGCATGGAGTGAAGTGGGAAAAAGGGGTGGTTGAGGCGGGGTTGGTGAATGAGTAGTGTGTGCTTCGGTGTAGTCCACCTGTCGTGGACATGGACGGAGCCGCCTCACCAACTCAAGGACCGGTTCACATGACCTCGTCATAGTGATTCCGTACAACCACAGAACCTGTATGGGCAGGATTCCCTCTACCTTCTTGGTGACTTCCACATGAGCCATCTGGCGGCCAGTAGGGCACGGGGGACCAGGAAAAGACACGGGGGAGTCATTACCCGTGGTCCGGCTAGGAGAGTAATTGCCCAAACAGCCCCTGGGTGCGTCCCGAGGTGTGATTGTGGGGTTATTCGGGGAAGATGCGGTGAACGTTACGCTACTCCCTTGCTAGGAGTGCCTGACCTGTGGGTAAAGTGTACAACCTCTGCAGAGTGTAAATCCGGATAACCGTTGCCACGGTATTGGCACGCTATGCTCCGAGCTCTTGTTGATTAGCCTTAGTGTGTTTCCTTGGTGTGACGGGTGGCAGTGTTTGCCGTGTTTTGGAGATTTAGGCTGTGTGCCGGGAACTAGTAAAGTCGTGGGCTTAAACGTTCGGTTAAAACTTAGGGAACTGGCGGGATGGGGCTCGAACTCCCCCAGGTCCCACCAACTAAAAGAAAGAAACAACTGCCTCTTTTACTTTGCAAAATCTTCTTCAAAGAAGACCCTGCATGAATGCTTTTCGACAACCCTAAGCCATATGGCCCTTCCTTGTTATAATCCTAGCATGAAACACTTTCCCTTGCATAGTGTTAGGGCTTGCTGAGTACCTTCCGTACTCACTCTTGCTTTCTTCGCGACCCTCAGAAGCAGAAGAAGAGAGGGAGATGGAGGATGAAGCACAGTACATCGACAAGTAGGCCTAGTCCTGCACCCAAGGCTGCCTAAGGGGAATGGGAGCCACTTAGTCTGCTGCCTTTCACTAGTTTGTCGCTCTTTTGGGGCCCTGTGAGGCCAAAGAATTGTAACTTAAGGACTTGGCTGTAAGACCTTAAGGGTTATGTTAAGGCTGAATTAACGCATGGCTTTCGATCCATTCTATTGTGCGTACCGACTATTGATCCAAGGATTGGTACAAGATGCACAAGTGGGCCCCGCAAGAGGTGGTTCTCACAGAGTGGTATCAGAGCCGTACTTGGCCGTAGGACGAAGCCATAGAGACGAAACATCGACGGAACACATATTTTCCAAAAATTATGTGCGAAAACCTACCTTTACGAGACTTACCTCACTCTTATGTAAAATTATTTTGTCAAAACAACACTGACCCACAGTTTACCTTGACAGATGGACGGCTAGTCTGAGGGTACTTGCCAGGACCTGACTGGGTTCCCGCAGGTGCTGATCCGCACCTTGGAGAGACTTGGCTACATGAGGTTTCCGTGCTACCGCTGGAGGGAGTACGAGGAGGACGGTGCACTCCGCTGCGAGGCAGAGGTCCACGTCACTGAGGCATCAGGACCTTACGGAGTGCAGCCCTACTCGCTCACCTTCACCGGAGCCCGCTATGCGGACTCCATGAGAGCTGTTGCACGGGAGGCACTGTTGGAGCTCAGCGACAGGTGCATGGAGCAGACCGGGCCGATGCCCATCCGTTACTTCCCCGTGCGCCGAGAGGACAGCTACGTCTGGAGGCACCGAGTTTCGACACTGGAGGGACCCACCAGGACTGTGGAGGACACCACCTTGACAGAGACTGCCAGATACCTACATGCCTTGGATCAGTGCTGCGAGAACGCCCACACAGAGTGGAGGGCAGAGGTTGCTCGCACTCAGGACGTGGAGGCTAGAGTGAGGAGTCTGCAGGCCTAGCTGGACGAGGCCCGCACCGAGACCACGCGAGCTCGTGAGGTGACTGAGGCTCGTAAGAGCACCCTGGCCGTGCAGCACGAGAGTGGCACGCAGACGATGCATGTGCCAGCTGTACCCCACCCGACTCCCTCCGTCCGGGCCACTATAGCCAGGGGCACTGGACGCTTCGGCCGAGGCAAGAGCCTTCGACTGCTGGAGCAGCTGTGTGGAGGACGCACTGGGAGCACGGAGACGTACAGCGACTCCAATGACGACACCGGATACGAGCCAGAGGAGGACGAGCACCCGCAGGGAGGCGACGGTCAGGACTCGAGCGTCGAGATACTGGAGGAGGTTGCTAGCTGTGGAGGACCTAGTCAGGGGACCGCAGGACATGGCGGTGGACAGTTCCCCTTCACCGTTGAGGAGTTGGTCGACGACGGGATCGACTTGGGGCGCAAGTGGCGCTAGGACCACGACATGGAGGACGCCGTACCCCCACGAGTCCCACCACAGTAGGCAGCAGCCTGTAGTACCATGAGTAGCCCGGCATAATGTGAGTTATGTATCCTGTATTAGTGGATGATTAGCATCGTGATCGTTAGATGTGGCGTGAGTGTGTTACAAGGTCCTAGACCTGCTATGTGTTGTACCACGTGATGATTGTACTCTAGTAATGATAGTGTGATTCGCCGGGAATTAATGGACTTCCAGTATGTGTGATTAAACTCTATTGAGTGAAATGGGCAAGAGCTCAGGCAAGGGGCACCCCTCTTGGAAAAATATAATAATAATAGTAATAAGTAAAATATGAACCTAATTAGCAAACCCTTATGTTAGAATATGGTCACATAAAACAAGAAACAATAAACAAAGCAACAGCTAAAGTTCCGTGAAATTTTACTTCTCCAGATGGCCCCCAAGAGATCCGCCAGAGTTCAGGCACGCTGGGAGCGCGTTGCCGAAGGGGCTTAGGCACCTGTGGCGCGTGCACCCCGAAGCGTACCCGCCCGGAGGGGCAGGGGAGCAGGACGTCGTGCACCAATCCAGGCCCCACGGGTAGCAGATTTTGGAGGAGGTGAACCCAATAGAGCAAACAACCTTCCGGAGGGAGTTGGGGAAATCAACCCCGAAGAAGTGCCAGCTGTGGAGGAGGAAGTAGTGCCTCCACCACCACCGGCTACGTTGGCCGAAGTCATGGCAGTACAGACACAGCTGTTACAGGCCATAACTCAAGCAATGCAGGGGCAGCGAGGACCTGGGGCGCCTCCGCCCTCGGGGATGTTAGAGTTCATGAGACTTCGACCCCCGATTTTTGACGGCACTGACGAGGACCCGTTGGCAGCCGATGACTGGCTGCGCAACATAGGCAAGAAACTCGACATCACCGCAGCCGGAGACCAGGAGCGAGTAATGCTAGCCTTCCATCAGCTAGTGGGAGCTTCCACGGAATGGTGGAACAACTACCGTGAAGCAGCGGCCGAACCTAACACAATAAGCTGGGAGGAGTTTCAACAAGCCTTCCGGGATTACCATATCCCCGAAGGAGTTATTGAAATGAAGGCAGACGAGTTCCGTGCACTACGCCAAGGAGCCATGACCATCAACCAATACATCAAGAAGTTTCTGAAGTTGGGACGCTACGCCAGTAGCAAAATCAACACTGACAAGAAGAAGCAAGACCGTTTCCGTAAAGGGTTGAACGGTGTCATGAAAGCCCAACTTGTCACACACATATACCCGGACTTCAACACCCTCATGAATAGGGCCATACTACGAGAAGAGGCACGTTCCCAGCTGGATGGGGAATGAAAGAGGAAGTTCCAGGTGCAAAAGTCCAAGCAGCAAGAGCGATTCCAATGGGCAAGGCCCAGCTTTCTGCCGAAGCCACGACAATAACCCACAATGCAGTTCCGCACCACGGGGTCCAACCTACAGCAGCCAATGCAACAATACCGGCCGCCAAGCACCAATACACTGCAGCAGGGCAATGCCAACACAACTCGGACAAAGACTGCCGGCAGGGCTTGCTTCCATTGCCGCGACCCGGGGCAATTGATCGCAAATTGCCTGCTCATGAGGAAACCAAATGATGCCCCGACAAACTCAGGAGCAAGGACCGTTGCGTCCAACAACGGCGCAACCCACCGCAGGCATCAGGACCGCAGAACCGAGCTCAGTCCTTTGGACGCGGTCGTGTGAACCACATCGACGCAGGCCAGGCTGAGGATGCTCCAGACGTCGTACTCGGTGAGTACCTGGTCAACTCAACCCTCGCCACGGTACTATTTGATTCTGGGGCTTCACACTCCTTTATTTCCTCCAACTTTGTGGCTAAAAGTGAATCGCCCATGGTATGGCTAAAAACCCCACTAGTGACCAGATCCCTAGGGGCCACTATAAAGTGCCACCTCGGATGCCTGGGGGTTAAGATTCAAATAAGTGGGGTAGAATTTCTAGCAGACCTAGTCGTCCTGAAGTCAGACGGCATAGATGTCATCCTTGATGGACTGGTTGGCATGACATAGAGGGAATATATCATGTGCCGACCACAAGGTCACGGCGACAAACCGTGACGGGATTACCGTGACATGCCAACCCCGTAAGCTCAGGATGGAACCCCTAGTGTGCAGTCTGGAAACAACACCCTTGGATCAAGTGCCAGTTGTAAGTGAATACCCGGACGTATTCCCAGAAGAACTACCCGGAATGCCCCGGATAGGGACATCGAATTCCTAATCGACCTGATACCTGGGGCGACACCGATAGCCAAGAGGCCGTATCGGATGGCAGCCAACGAGCTAGCCGAGCTAAAGGAACAGATCGGAGAATTGCAAGAGAAAGGATTTATCCGACCTAGCTCTTCACCCTGGGGAGCTCCCGTGCTATTTGTCAAAAAGGACGGTAGCTTGAGGATGTATTTCGACTACCGGTCCCTGAATGAGGTCACGATCAAGAACAAGTACCCCTTGCCACGGATCGATGACTTGTTCGACCAACTAAAGGGGGCAAAGTACTTTTCCAAGATTGATATGCGATCTGGTTACTAGAAGTTGAAGATCAGAAACGCAGACATCATGAAGACGACCTTTGTGACTCGTTACGGACAGTACGAGTTCACAGTAATGCCGTTCAGGCTGACCAACGCACCGGCTTACTTCATGAACCTATTGAACAAGATATTCATGGAAGAGTTGGATAAGTTTGTCGTCGTCTTCATAGACTACATACTGATCTACTCGAGAAGTCAGGCGGAGCATGCCGAACATCTCAGAATAGTGCTGGGAAGGCTAAGAGCACACCAGCTGTACGCCAAGTTTAGCAAATGTGAATTTTGGCTGCAGCAGGTCGTGTTCCTCTGGCACATCATAAAGGCCGAGGGAGTGGCAGTGGACCCAGCTAAAGTCGAAGCAGTCACTGACTGGAAGCAGCCCACTAGCGTGACGGAATACGCAGCTTCCTTGGACTGGCCGGGTATTACCGGAGATTTATAGAAGGGTTCTCCAAAATTGCAAGGCCCATGATCGAGCTGACAAAGAAGGACAAGAGATTTGAGTGAACTCCCGCCTACGAGAACAGCTTCAGAGAATTAAAAAAGAGGTTGACCGCAGCCCCAGTGCTGATCTTGCCGGATATACACAAAGATTTCGTCGTGTACTGTGACGCGTCCCGACAAGGACTTGGGTGTGTGCTGATGCAGGATGACCGAGTTGTCGCCTATGCATCCAGACAACTAAAGGTTCATGAAAAGAACTACCCAACCCATGACTTGGAGTTGGCAGCTGTAGTCCACGCACTAAAAATCTGGAGACACTACCTGATCGGAAACAAGTGTCAAATCTTTACAGACCACAAGAGGCTCAAATACATATTCACTCAGTCGGAATTAAACCTAAGGCAGCGAAGGTGGTTGGAGCTGATAAAAGACTACAACCTGGAAGTGCAGTATCACCCTGGAAAAGCTAACATAGTAGCCGACGCTCTAAGCCGGAAGGCTCACTGTAGCACAATAAGGCTTGTTACCCGCCAACCGAGTCTGAGAGCGGAAATGCAAAAGTTGAACCTGCACATGGCACCAAATGGGTATCTGGGCACCCTATGCCTACAACCCACATTGGAGGATCGAATTCGGCAGGCCCAACGGGAGGATCCGGAAATCCGTACACTAAAGGCTCAGACAGGGGTAGGCAAGGCCCCTGGGTTTCGAGTGGACGAGCACGAGACCCTGTGGTACGAGAACCGGATATGTGTGCCGAAGGAAAACGGGCTAAGACAGCTGATAATGGATGAGGCCCGCAATTCAGCATACTCCATCCACCCGGGAACCACCAAGATGTACCAGGACCTAAAGCAAAAGTATTGGTGGGTGGCCATGAAAAGAGAAATAGCACAGTTTGTCGCCCATTGCAACGTCTGCCGCCGAGTAAAGGCCGAGCATCAGAGACCGCCAGGGTTGCTACAACCCCTAACCATACCGGTGTGGAAATGGGTGTAAAGGTCCAAAAATTATGAATACAAAGAAACACTTGTTTGCAAAGTTTTGGTTCATATGAGTGAAATTTGGGCCTTGTTAAAACTTTTCCCCACATGTGATAACACACATGAGGGTTTTCTTCACACAAGTCAAATGTTTATTTTAGAACTTGGAACCCAAGAGGGGTCTAAAACAAAGATGGGAAGTTCCCATATGTGTGGAAAAACAAAAATCAGATTTGGAACAATTTGTTCAAACAAAATTTCAAATGAGAACAACACAATGGAATTCAAAACTGTTGTGCTAAAAATCTCATTTGCAGCAGCCAAAATAAAAATCAGATTTCATATTTGAATTCCTTGAGTCCAAATCAGGGGGTGTCCAAAGTTTCATGATTTATGAAAATGATTTGCAACCCATTTTCCAAAATGGACTTTAAATGACAAAGAATTCAAATGCACATTTGAATTTGAATAAAACTTGCCCAATTATCCAAATGCCTCTCAGATTTAAACTTCCACAATTGAATTCCATCGATATTCAAATTGGGGAGATATTTTAGAGGGGATAAGGAGGACTGACATGTGGGACCCACCTGTCATTGGGAGCACGGAAAATTGCAAAAGATCTGCAGTCCATAGTCTCTGTTTGATTTCCTCCCACGCGAAGCAATGGCCGAAGCCGACTTCCCTCCGCTCGACACCGAGCTCGGCCGCAGCCACCTCCTGCTGGCTCCACTTCACGCTGGAGAGCTGCTGGACGTCGGCAGCTACCGCCTCGCGCCCTCTCCCGCCTCTTAACCGAAGCCACGGCGCCGTTTCCTCTCTTCCTCGCACCGAGAGACAGAAACGCGGCCGCTCTTCTTCGATTGCTCGGGTACTCGAGCAGAGCAAGTGAGCAGCTCCTCTGAGCAGCAAAACAACGCCACCATCATCCCCACAACCTCCTCGAGCCATCGCCAAGTGCGTTCGTGCCCTCTACGTCGAGGACATCGAGTTCCCGCGGCGGCCGAACACCCTGGCGGCGACGTGCTCCCGTGGACAGCTCCACATAGCGGCTTTCATGACCAAGCAAGCGGTCCCTGGGGCGCGCAAGAGATCCACGCAGCTTCCACCCGAAGCACAGAGCTTGTCTTCGCCTCTGGACAACGAATTTCGGAAATCTTCTCCGGCCGGGGAAAACTGACCCATGGGTATGAATCCATGAAATTCTTGAGTTATGTTCATTTAGAGCTCTGCAAATTTCGCACACAGAACCTAGACTGGTGTAGCAACCTTTCTTCTTCACAAAGCGTCGCATGAAACACACTGTGCACGGTGCAATTTCAAGCTTTCCGAAGGTGACTATGGCGGGAAGGTGCGGGTGCACGGTGAACCCTAGGGTAGAGCCGTTCCCGAGCCCATATGCGGCCATGCCAAACTTGGCCAACCTCCACTGGTGCTGTAGAGCCTTTCTAGGGAGCTTTTGGCGGGCTATAGCGCCGGGGCGACGTCGCCGGACTTCATCCGAGCCGGTACAAGATGGCACCCAATGAACATGGCAGAACTGAAGACACAGCTGAATGACCTAATGAGCAAGGGCTTTATACGACCGAGTTCGTCACCTTGGGGTTGTTCAGCGTTGTTTGTCAAAAAGAAGGACGAAACACTACGGCTTTGTGTTGATTATCATCCTTTGAATGCCGTTACCATCAAGAACAAGTATCCACTACCTCGCATTGATATGCTCTTCGATCAATTAGTGGGTGCGAAGGTATTTTCGAAGATGGATCTTCGTTCCGGATATCATCAGATTAAAATCCGGGCAGAAGATATTCCGAAGACGGCATTTTCAACGAGATACGGGCTGTATGAGTATCTCGTGATGTCTTTTGGTTTGACCAATGCCCCGGCACACTTTATGTACCTGATGAATTCAGTGTTCATTCCGGAGTTGGATAAATTCGTCGTTGTCTTCATCGACGATATCTTGGTGTACTCCAAGTCAGAGGAGGAACATGCTGAACATCTGCATATTGTGCTACAAAGATTGCGAGATCATCAGCTCTATGCAAAATTCAGCAAGTGTGGATTCTGGATTAATCAAGTACCTTTTCTCGGACACATCATTTCAGCGGATGGCATCGCTGTAGATCCGAGTAAGATTATCCAAGTACAGAAATGGGAGGCACCAAAGTCAGTACATGAAATCCGTAGCTTCCTCGGTTTAGCGGGTTATTACCGGAGGTTCATTCCGGGTTTCTCCAAGATTGCTAAACCGATGACGGAATTATTAAACAGATTTGTATGGGGTGCTGCGTGTGAACAAGCTTTCAAGACTTTAGTGAAGCATCTCACAACAGCCCCAATTCTTGCTCAGCCGGATACGACGAAGCCATTCGACGTGTATTGCGATGCATCTGGCATCGGACTTGGCTGCGGGCTGATGCAAGATAGACGAGTGGTCGCTTATGGATCTCGTCAACTCAGAAATCATGAGCAGCATTATCCAACTCATGATCTGGAGTTAGCTGCCGTGGTCCTTGCTTTGAAGATGTGGAGGCATTACTTGCTCGGAAATCTTGTACACCTCTACACCGATCATAAGAGCTTGAAGTACATCTTCACTCAGAAAGAATTGAACATGAGGCAACGAAGATGGCTAGAGCTCATTAAAGATTATGAACTTGAGATTCATTATCATCCAGGAAAGGCGAATGTGGTCGCCGATGCGCTCAGTCGTAAGGCGCATATCCATCACCTAACTATTGCTGAAACGGATGATGAAGAACCAAGCCTCCGTGTTATCCCGTATGGAGCTCTCTATAATCTCGCTCTCATCCCTACCATTCGAGAGGAGATCATTGAGGCTCAACGAAAAGACAAGGGTATGTCTCACATACGGTGAAGATTAGACAACGGAGAATGAAGTGCTTCCGGAAGGACGATGAAGGTACTTTGTGGTTCAACGACCGGATTGTAGTACCCCAGGATATGGGACTACGGAAGAAAATTTTGGATGAAACTCATTTGTCCAAGTTTTCCATTCATCCGGGCAGTAATAAAATGTACCAAGATCTCCGGAAGAAGTTTTGGTGGACGCGTATGAAACGTGAGGTTGCAAAATACGTTTCAGAGTGTGATACGTGTCGAAGGGTTAAGGCCGACCATGTGAAGAAGTCGGGCCTGTTGCAGACATTGCAAGTACCAGCATGGAAGTGGGAAGACTTGAGTATGGACTTCATCGTCGGGTTGCCGATGACCTCCCGCAACCAAGATTCGATTTGGGTAATCGTGGATCGGTTAACCAAATCAGCACATTTCATCCCTGTGCATACTAGGTATAACGCAAAGCAGTATGCGGAGCTGTACATAGCACGGAGCTGTGCTATAACTTGTATTGCAACCATGATTGAATTAGAGATAGGCTCATTAAACTTTACTTTCACTTTGTGCAAGGAGCATCGCAACAAAGCGTTTCTTGTTTGATTGTGGAGTTGCGATGCTTTTCGGCTCAAGGTCTGCACAATGAGGCTTAAAATCTGAAAGCTAAGGATCAACTTTAGGCGAGTCCTTTATGCAAATCTAGCCAACCCAATTGCAACCGTCGTGCATGTAGAGTTTCTTGCTTAGGAGAGACGGGTCAGACTTGCTGAGCCTATGTGCTCACGCTTGCTGTATAAGTGGTTTTGCATATTAACATCGATGCTGAAAAGAAGGTTGTCTGGTGAGACTCGGAGACTTCCGAGTCATTTAACCCAGGGAGAACCCAGCCGCTGCTGTTGTCTTCGTGTTGCTAGCGAGAGGAGTCCGCGGGCTGAACTTCATCTCGAGTGCTTTTAGTTATTCGACGAGAGTTGATATAGAATTCGGCTGTAGTTACTTGATGTAAAGTATTTACAAAGAAAAACTTGTAAGCTTCCACTATTGTTTTATGTAATACATTGTTCCTCATATGTGTGCTGTTGGGTGCCGCACAACACGGCACCACCCAATGCGATTCCCGGGTGAGTGGCCTGTCTCGATTGGACGGGGCCGCGTCAGCGTGGTATCAGAGCTGAGCCCTGTCTCAGTCGGTACCGCGCCCGTCTCAGTTGGTATCGGAGCCGCATTGGTAATAGCACACGGAATAAGGAAGGTATTACGACAAAAATTTAGGTTACGGTGAGGATACGGTACTAGGCCCACATAAGGATTACTATTAGCTTAATATGAAGGTGGCAACCTAACTTATTTGTTATGTCGGAAAATCGTGCATCTCGGGACGACTTATGTCTTGGGGGGTGCACATAAGCCCTGTCCACCAGTGCGCACAAGCTGAAGGGTGGAGCCACACGGGTGGCAGGTAACCCGACCCGCTTTAGTATCCTCTATGACTCCTCATGTCGTTAGGGGTACTCGAGCAACGTCTGTCCCAGGCATGTGTGGTGTAATTTGGGAAACCCCGTCACGTGGTTAGTAACGTGAACACGTAGCTCAAGGCGTGTTTGGCTTGAGAACACCTGTGCGAGTGATGACGGACGGGTGTAAGAGCTGTATGGATACCGGGTTCGGTGTGCAGCCGGACCTGACGATTGAGTGTGACTTATGCAGGATTAACCACGAAACCGTAGTACGAATAGTACACGTTTGCGAGTGACCGTTTTAGTGCCACCTAAGATACGGTTATGCCGGTATAATCCGGATAGGATTTTCTTTTTGTGAGGCTACGTAGTACCGACATGCTTCTTACGGTGCATCGACACCGTACTAAACTTAATAACCTCTTTCCTTTGAAGAAATGACTCATGAACTAACTTTCAACTAAAAATGAAAGTTTGAAACAAATATTAGTTACTGAACTCTTATTTTGAGCTAAGATTCAAATGAGAGGAAGACTAGGCTTCAAAGATTTCAAAAACAGAGTGATTTGTTTTCGGCAAGAATTCTTGCTGGATTTTAACAGATCCTAACTCTGAGTAGCTTGAGCAAATTGAGGTGTATGAAACAGTTCTGGAAAGATTTTCAAGTGATCTACAACTTATTTGTAGACCTCCAGAGCTAAATCACATGCTAAATGGGTAGAAAGTTCAGAGGAAGGTAAACTGTCCAGAACCAGGACAGCGGCAAAACCTCTCTGGACCTTTCTGTTTTTAAGCCATAACTTTCTGTAGAAAAACCCTTAAGAAGCCTATGATACACCATTGTAAAGGTTATGAATTTTGCCACAATTTTGTAGTTCAAAGTTTGTTCAGATTCCTATTGTATTTACATATACAACTGTGATGAAATCAGCCACATACAGAGGAGATGCTGGCAAATTTTATCCAGGAATTCTGTCAACTTTGGAAAATCATAACTTTTAATCCGGAGATAATCTTGGGGCATATGAATACTCGTTGAAAATATACTGAAGTTAACTTTAACTTTTGTATTCAACTTGAGTTATGAAAATGCCCTTAACTAGATCAAAATCTGGAGATAGGGCATAAAGGTCTGTCCTGTACAGATAGGCTGGATAGTTATGCCTACTAAGGAATTGTGTAAACATGGATTTTGTTACTGCTTTTACTAAAGTTTTGACATAATCATGTTTCCATTAGTCTCACATACTGCTGAGTTCTTGTTTAACTCATCTCAACTACATTTTGCAGTATGGTTCGTACTCGCTCTAGGAGTAGGGCCGAAAGTTCTCGCCGAAGCGGTGATACTTCTATTCCACCGTCGGAACCACCATCCACGGGATGGATGGATCTTATGACTCGAGTTGTCGAGTCTAATCAAGAGAACGCTAGGCTACTCCAAGAAGCAACGCAAGAACACACACACTTACTCCAAGCTTTGGTACAGCAAGGCGTACTTCAGAGCACGCAACAAGCCGTTCCATCTCGGGACGCTTATCTGGATTTCTTGGCGACTCAACCGCCAATTTTTACTGAAGCCACCGAACCTGTGGAAGCAGATCGATGGCTTCGTGTCATGGAGTCAAAATTTGGAGTATTCAAGTGTGATGAATACCAGAAGACAAAGTTTGCCGCTCAACAACTCCATGGAGCCGCCAGAAACTGGTGGATGGATCATCTTGCCACCATTCCGGAGAACCATCAAGTAACATGGTGTGAATTTTGTGAAGCCTTTCGTACTCATTACATACCACTAGGTATTGTCAAGGCAAAGCGGGAGGAATTTTTGGGCTTGAAGCAAGGGGACATGAGTGTCCTCGAGTATGTCAGAAGGTTTAACCTTTTGGCCCAATATGCTCCCGAATATGTGACGAAAGAAGAGGCACGGTGTGACCTATTCTTCCATGGCCTGAGTGCCATATTACAGGAAAAGCTGGCCATACACAATAACGGCAGTTACACCGACATGGTCGATGCGGCTTTCATCCAAGAAAAGCCGACACTTGAGTGGCAAGCCGAGAAGAGAAAGATGAGTGAGATCGAGCAGGCTAGCACAAGTTATGTGCCTCAAAAGTACCGTTTGGTGTATCAAACGCCACCCGGTGAAAGGTGGAGGCCACCTGTACGATCAACTCCTCAGAGATTGATTGCTGGTCAAGTTCTACAACTTGCACCACCTCCACAGCCGCTGCATCAGACGGTGGTTTGTGCTCCATCGCTGCAGCCATATGTACCTAGCAGTCCACCGCAAGTCAATAAAGAACCGGAGAGGCATCCATGTTTTACTTGTGGGCGCATGGGCCATTATGCTAGGCAATGTCCGGAGGGAATTCAAGGCTATGGGTCATCATATTTACAACAATACGATCCGTACCTCAATCTTCAGATAGGAGGGCAGATAAGGGGCAACATTCACTATACTGTGATTGATGATGTTCCGGAAGGAGAAGCCGATTTAGCAGGGATGTTTTCTCTAAATCAGCTACCGGTTTTAGTTCTCTTTGATTCCGGTGCCACACACAACTTCATTAGACAATCTTTTGTGGCTCAACATCAGCTCCAAACAGTTTATACAAAGAGGCAATACCTCATATCTTCGCCCAGGGGCAGCAGGACCGCAAGTGAGCTTGTCTCCCGAGCACCTCTTTGTTTGGGGGGTAAAATATACCCTACGACCCTCATTATTCTTGAAGGTCTGAAGATCGACATCATTTTGGGGATGTCGTGGTTGAATTACCACAGAGCGGTTCTTAACATCAGCTCCAGGACTGTTGACCTCAACTCCCCACAGCACGGTCTTCATATATTAATTCTGGGCGCCAGACGGCGGCAGGTTGTAACAGTGAACCACACGGAAGCTGTTAAGATAGTGGATATTCCGGTGGTACGTGAGTATCCAGATGTATTTCCCGAGAATTTACCGGGCATGCCGCCCGAACGAGACGTTGAGTTCAAGATTGAACTCATACCGGGAACGACACCGATATCACGAAGGCCGTACAAGATGGCACCCAATGAACTGGCAGAACTGAAGACACAGCTGAATGACCTAATGAGCAAGGGCTTTATACGACCGAGTTCGTCACCTTGGGGTTGTTCAGCGTTGTTTGTCAAAAAGAAGGACGAAACACTATGGCTTTGTGTTGATTATCGTCCTTTGAATGTCGTTACCATCAAGAACAAGTACCCACTACCTCGCATTGATATGCTCTTCGATCAATTAGTGGGTGCGAAGGTATTTTCGAAGATGGATCTTCGGTCCGGATATCATCAGATTAAAATCCGGGCAGAAGTTATTCCGAAGACGGCATTTTCAACGAGATACGGGCTGTATGAGTATCTCGTGATGTCTTTTGGTTTGACCAATGCCCCGGCACACTTTATGTACCTGATGAATTCAGTGTTCATGCCGGAGTTGGATAAATTCGTCGTTGTCTTCATCGACGATATCTTGGTGTACTCCAAGTCAGAGGAGGAACATGCTGAACATCTGCATATTGTGCTACAAAGATTGCGAGATCATCAGCTCTATGCAAAATTCAGCAAGTGTGAATTCTGGATTAATCAAGTACCTTTTCTCGGACACATCATTTCAGCGGAGGGCATCACTGTAGATCCGAGTAAGATTATCCAAGTACAGAAATGGGAGTCACCAAAGTCAGTACATGAAATCCGTAGCTTCCTCGGTTTAGTGGGTTATTACCGGAGGTTCATTCCGGGTTTCTCCAAGATTGCTAAACCGATGACGGAATTATTAAAGAATACCAGATTTGTATTGGGTGCTGTGTGTGAACAAGCTTTCAAGACTTTAGTGAAGCATCTCACAACAGCCCCAGTTCTTGCTCAGCCGGATACGACGAAGCCATTCGACGTGTATTGCGATGCATCTAGCATCGGACTTGGCTGCGTGCTGATGCAAGATAGACGAGTGGTCGCTTATGGATCTCGTCAACTCAGAAATCACGAGCAGCATTATCCAACTCATGATCTGGAGTTAGCTGCCGTGGTCCTTGCTTTGAAGATGTGGAGGCATTACTTGCTCGGAAATCTTGTACACCTCTACACCGATCATAAGAGCTTGAAGTACATCTTCACTCAGAAAGAATTGAACATGAGGCAACAAAGATGGCTAGAGCTCATTAAAGATTATGAACTTGAGATTCATTATCATCCAGGAAAGGCGAATGTGGTCGCTGATGCGCTCAGTCGTAAGGCGCATATCCATCACCTAACTATTGCTGAAACGGATGATGAAGAACCAAGCCTCCGTGTTATCCCGTATGGAGCTCTCTATAATCTCGCTCTCATCCCTACCATCCGAGAGGAGATCATTGAGGCTCAACAAAAAGACAAGGGTATGTCTCACATACGGCGAAGATTAGACAACAGAGAAATGAAGTGCTTCCGGAAGGACGATGAAGGTACTTTGTGGTTCAACGACCGGATTGTAGTACCCTGGGATATGGGACTACGGAAGAAAATTTTGGATGAAGCTCATTTGTCCAAGTTTTCCATTCATCCGGGCAGTAATAAAATGTACCAAGATCTCCGGAAGAAGTTTTGGTGGACACGTATGAAACAAGAGGTTGCAAAATACGTTTCAGAGTGTGATACGTGTCGAAGGGTTAAGGCCGACCATGTGAAGAAGTCGGGCCTGTTGCAGCCATTGCAAGTACCAGCATGGAAGTGGGAAGACTTGAGTATGGACTTCATCGTCGGGTTGCCGATGACCTCCCGCAACCATGATTCGATTTGGGTAATCGTGGATCGGTTAACCAAATCAGCACATTTCATCCCTATGCATACTAGGTATAACGCAAAGCAGTATGCGGAGCTGTACATAGCACGGATCTTGTGCTTACATGGAGTTTCCCGTACCATTGTGTCAGATAGAGGATCGCTGTTCGTAGCCCGTTTCTGGGAGCAGCTACACGCATCCTTGGGGACCAAACTAATTAGAAGCTCTGCGTATCACCCTCAAACCGATGGGCAAACTGAGAGGGTGAATCAAATACTAGAGGATATGCTGAGAGCGTGTGCCATCCACCACGGTAAGATCTGGGATGATCACTTACCGCTGGCAGAGTTCTCGTACAACAACAGATATCAGACGAGCATTAAGATGGCACCATATGAAGCTCTATACGGCCGGAAGTGTCGTACATTATTGAATTGGTGCGAATCCGGTGAACGAGTAACGTTCGGGGTTGATCTTGTCGACGAAGCCGAAGAGAGAGTTTGGATGATACAAGAGAACCTCAAAGCTGCCCAATCTCGTCAAAAGAGCTACGCGGACCAGAGACGTTGACCGCTGCATTTCGAAGTCGGAGAGCACGTGTATCTTCATGTGTCTCCGATGAAGGGGATTCATCGGTTCGGTGTCAAGGGGAAGCTTGCTCCCCGGTTCATCGATCCGTTTACTATCACGGAGAAGTGTGGAACTGTAGCCTACCGGCTGGAACTACCGGCAAGTCTTGCCGGTATTCACGACATATTCCACGTGTCCCAGCTGCGGAAATGTCTCAAGTTTACCGCTGCCATCCGCACCGAAGACATCGACGAGTTGAAGCCGGATCTCACCTATGTCGAGCAACCTGTACAGATTATCGACGAAAAGACCCGGACCACCAGGAACCGGACTTTGAAATTTTACAAAGTCCTGTGGAGTAATCATACTCCAGAAGAGGCGACGTGGGAAACCGAAGATTACATCCATAAGAACTATCCGGAGCTGTTGTCATAAACCTTGTAATTACCTCCCACCTCGTTCTTCTTTTGAATCTCGGGACGAGATTCCTTTTAAGGGGGGAGGAATGTAAAGGTCCCAAAATTATGAATACAAAGAAACACTTGTTTGCAAAGTTTTGATTCATATGAGTGAAATTTGGGCCTTGTTAAAACTTTTCCCCACATGTGATAACACACATGAGGGTTTTCTTCACACAAGTCAAATGTTTATTTGAGAACTTGGAACCAAAGAGGGGTCTAAAACAAAGATGGGAAATTCCCATATGTGTGGAAAAACAAAAAACAGATTTGGAACAATTTGTTCAAACAAAAATTCAAATGAGAACAACACAATGGAATTCAAAACTGTTGTGCTAAAAATCTCATTTGCAGCAGCCAAAATAAAAATCAGATTTTATATTTGAATTCCTTGAGTCCAAATTAGGGGGTGTGCAAAGTTTCATGATTTATGAAAATGATTTGCAACCCATTTTCCAAAATGGACTTTAAATGACAAAGAATTCAAATGCACATTTGAATTTGGATAAAACTTGCCCAATTATCCAAATGCCTCTCAGATTTAAACTTCCACAATTGAATTCCATCAATATTCAAATTGGGGAGATATTTTAGAGGGGATAAGGAGGACTGACATGTGGGACCCACCTGTCATTGGGGGCACTGAAAATTGCAAAAGATCTGCAGTCCACAGTCTCTGTTTGATTTCCTCCCACGCGAAGCAACGGCCGAAGCCGACTTCCCTCCGCTCGACACCGAGCTCGGCCGCAGCCACCTCCTGCTGGCTCCACTTCGCGCTGGAGAGCTGCTGGACGTCGGCAGCTACCGCCTCGCGCTGTCTCCCGCCTCTTAACCGCAGCCACGGCGCCGTTTCCTCTCTTCCTCGCACCGAGAGACAGAAACGCGGCCGCTCTTTTTCGATCGCTCGGGTACTCGAGTAGAGCAAGTGAGCAGCGCCTCTGAGCAGCAAAACAACGCCACCATCGTCCCCACAACCTCCTCAAGCCATCGCCAAGTGCGTTCGTGCCCTCTACGCCGAGGACATCGAGTTCCCGCGGCGGCCGAACACCCCGGCGGCGACGTGCTCCTGTGGAAAGCTCCACAGAGCGGCTTTCACGACCAAGCAAGCGGTCCCTGGGGCGCGCAAGAGCTCCACGCAGCTTCCACCCGAAGCACAGAGCTTGTCTTCGCCTCTGGACAACGAATTTCGGAAATCTTCTCCGGCCGGGGAAAACTGACCCGTGGGTATGAATCCATGAAATTCTTGAGTTATGTTAATTTAGAGCTCTGCAAATTTCGTACACAGAACCTAGACTGGTGTAGCAACCTTTCTTCTTCACAAAGCGTCGCATGAAACACACTGTGCACGGTGCAATTTCAAGCTTTCCGAAGGCGGCTATGGCGGGAAGGTGCAGGTGCACGGTGAACCCTAGGGTAGAGTCGTTCCCGAGCCCATATGCGTCCATGACAAACTTGGCCAACCTCCACTGGTTCTGTAGAGCCTTTCTAGGGAGCTTTTGGCGGGCTATAGCGCCGGGGCGACGTCGCCGGACTTCATCCGAGCCGGTGCGCCGTCGTGGGCTAGTTTAGGGGCCCTGCCAGCTCGAGAAAGCCCCACCATCGTGTTCCTCGGGTTAAAATAGGGCCTAGCGGCGAGTCTCAGCAGCTGCGATGGCCGGACGACCGATTCCGGAGCTTCTCCGGCGAGCCCGGCGGCGCAGAAGCGCGGGGGCAGGGGGTAGACGAAGGTGCTGCCGGCCCCACACGTCAGTCGCACGGCAACAGTGGGTCGGATACTCTGTGGCGCCGGATCAATTGTGACAGCGCGGGAAACGACCCTGTGACCCCGTGTGGCACTCCCTCAGCAGCTGAAACGTGCCCCGTGGCCCCACCGTCAGGTTTAAACATTTCCCGGATTTATTCAAATTCCTGATTTTTCCCCAAACTTTAGAAGAGCATAACTTTTGCTAGGAACCTACAAAATTAGTGATTCAAATTGGGTTAGATTCAGATGGACAAACTCTATCCAAATATGCAACCCAATTTGTATGAAAGTCTTTATTTAATTCTGGAAAATTCTTTAAAGCTTTTCAGCAAAAGAATTTTAGAGGGAGTTTGGTTTATCCAAAAATCCTCAAATTTTGCCAGAGTATTCTTTAGGTTGTTGTTAGACTCCTGTAAAAGTTTCAGCTCATTTGGAGTTGAATTTATCAGGGTAATTCAGATTGTAAATTCCTGTATTCAAATGAATACAGAAACATTTTCAGAGAATTTCCAAAACTTGTAAATTCAGTTCTGGGAAATTCTTAGCTCCAAAAATCCTAGGAAAAATTCATGTAGACTCTAAGAACTATAATTGAAATTGTGGTTCACTGAGTTTGACATGAACATGGGTGTTAACTCAGAATTAATTCATCTTTGATTAAACACTTAGAGAATTGTTCTGAATAAGCCACTCCATGAAAAGTGCTAAATTTTGGTCCAGAGGACTTTCTTGTGATAAGGAACTCACATAAAAATTCTCAGCTCCATTAGAGCTCCGGATCACCACTGTGATGTGTAATCTCTTAAGGTGATCAATGTTTAAGTGGGAAAAACACTTAACATTTGATCTTAGTGTTTAAGCCCAACCCAAACCACTAGCACCAGTGTCATTTTAAATTCTTAAACAAAGTTCCAGTTTTAAAACTGTCCTTAGATCTTATTAGAAAAAGCTTTTCAATTAAATACATATGCATGATCATATCGTGTAGCATATACGTGAAGAAGGTGAGAAGGACTTGAAGTGAAGATCAAGGAGGGAGGAAAACAAGTGATCAAGCTCCAAGTGATCATCACTAACTGATTGTAATCTTAGTCACCTGCAAAACAGGCAAGCCCCGGTTTGCATTTGAACAGTTTTATAAAGCATTTTCATTTGTAGAGATCATAGCTTTGCATCGTTGATTGCATTACGTCTAGATGATATTGAAAACCCCACTTGCATGACCAGAAATATCTAAGAGAGAAAGGGTAGAATAGCAAATCCTCGAGTGGATTTGGCTACGCTAATGTTAGTAGGAAAGGTTCGGTAGAAGTCGAGTAGTTGGAATCTACTCGCGAGTTTAGGGCTGGTTTACTCGAAACGGGTCCGAATTAGAAAAGATGAGGAAAGTTCACATATAAGAAATGGAGACCGGGCAGAGAGGTTTAGATGCAGCAGGTTGCAGGCCGTGCATGCATAGCCCTGCCAGTGTCGGTTAAGGCCCGTCCGTGCTTGGTCCTGTTGGACAAGTTTGAGTTGTGTACCGGGCGCATACTGGCTATATGGGACCCAGGAAACCGATGTACCTTGGGAGATCCATAGTGGAACTTTTCTAACTGCCTTAGGCTTTCGGCGTCAGGGTAGCAGGAGGTACCTCACTCAAGAACATACCACTGCGGGTATGTACCTTGAGGGAGCTTGCGTACTCGGGGCAGTTGGACTGCGTCCAATGTGGAAGATCTTGGGAAAGGTGGCCGCGTACAACGTCAGTCGAGGTTGCTGCCGGCAACTTGGAGTACGGGTGTACGTGTCGTGTAGTCCGGGCGTGTACTGATTCGAATCACCGTCGCTTGCGGTTATATGAGCATACTTGCCCACTGCATCTTGACGTAGTAAGAACTGAACTGGTTATTCTTTTGAACTTGATAAGGCTGTGCTATAACTTGTATTGCAACCATGATTGAATTAGAGATAGGCTCATTAAACTTTACTTTCACTTTGTGCAAGGAGCATCGCAACAAAGCGTTTCTTGTTTGATTGTGGAGTTGCGATGCTTTTCGGCTCAAGGTATGCACAATGAGGCTTAAAATCTGAAAGCTAAGGATCAACTTTAGACGAGTCCTTTATGCAAATCTAGCCAACCCAATTGCAACCGTCGTGCATGTAGAGTTTCTTGCTTAGGAGAGACGGGCCAGACTTGCTGAGCCTATGTGCTCACGCTTGCTATATAAGTGGTTTTGCAGGTTAACATCGATGCTGAAAAGAAGGTTGTCCGGTGAGACTCGGAGACTTCCGAGTCATTTAACCCAGGGAGAACCCAGCCGCTGTTGTTGCCTTCGTGTTGCTAGCGAGAGGAGTCCGCGGGCTGGACTTCATCTCGAGTGCTTTTAGTTATTCGACGTGAGTTGATATAGACTTCCGCTGTAGTTACTTGATGTAAAGTATTTACAAAGAAAAACTTGTAAGCTTCCGCTATTGTTTTATGTAATACATTGTTCCTCATATGTGTGCTGTTGGGTGCCGCACAACACGGCACCACCCAATGCGATTCCCGGGCGAGTGACCTGTCTCGGTTGGACGGGGCCGCGTCAGCGTGGTATCAGAGCTGAGCCATGTCTCAGTCGGTACCGCGCCCGTCTCAATGGGATGAAATCGCTATGGATTTCATAACCGAGTTACCACGGACGAAAAAGGGAAACGACTCCGTTTGGGTCATCGTAGACCGTCTGACGAAGGTGGCCCATTTTATACCGGTCAAAACGACCCACCGTGGAGACCAATTGGCACAGCTATACATCGACCACATACTCCGACTACACGGAGTGCCAAGCAGGATAGTGTCAGATCATGGCTCTCAGTTCACAACACACTTTTGGAAGAGTTTACATGCTCTCCTGGGCACCAAACTAGATTACAGTTCCGCCTACCATCCGCAGACAGACAATCAGACTGAACGGGTAAATCAGATACTAGAAGACATGCTACGCGCATGTGCCCTGACATACGGAAAGGATTGGGAGAAGAGTTTGTCCTTCGCAGAGTTCTCCTACAACAACGGCTACTAGGCCAGCCTACATATGTCACCCTTCGAGGCATTGTACGGAAAAAAGTGCCGAACACCACTGATGTGGTCAGAGGTTGGGGAGCGATCGTATTTTGGCCCCACCATAATTAAGGACGCAGATGAACGAGTGGCCACAATCAGAGAGAACCTCAAGGTAGCCCAGAGCAGACAAAAGAGCTATGCAGACACCCATCGAAGGGAGCTCACTTTTGAAAAGGGGGACTTTGTATACCTCAAGGTGTCGCCTATCCGAGGAACGAGAAGGTTCTAGATACGGGGAAAGTTGCCCCATGATACATCGGACCATTTGAAATACTTGGAAGAGTAGGAGCGGTAGCCTACCGTTTGAAGCTGCCAGAGACCATGTCTGATGTCCACAACGTGTTCCACGTGTCACAACTTAAGAAATGCCTAAGAGTACCCGAGGAACGGGTACCGTGTGACGCAATGGACCTACAGCCAGACTTAAGATACCAAGAGCTGCCTACAAGAATCCTAGACATCGTCACCCAGCAGACACGCAGGAGTGCAGTATGATTCTGCTGAGTCCAATGGGCTAACCATAACGAGGCAGAAGCTACCTGGGAACGAGAGGACGACCTCAGAAGAGAGTTTCCTCACCTATTTAAGGAAGCAACCAAATCTCGAGGACAATATTCTATTTAAGTGGGGTAGATCTGTAACAGAAACACACACAAAAAAGAAAACTACCTCACTTGGCGCATCCCAGCGGCCCAGCCCAATCCCTCTCCCCACCCCGCCCGCAACCCCCTTCTTTCCCCCCGTCCAGCCCGTGGCGCCGCAGCGCCCTCTCCTCTCCCTCTCGCCGCCGCCCCTCCCGAGCCCCACCAGCCACCGCCGGAAGACCGGCGATGGGACGCCCGTCCCATCGCCCTGCGCCGCACCCCGCTCAAGCCCCCGTCAGCCGCTGCGCACCGCGGATTCCGGCGACGGGACGCCGAATCGCGTGACCCCGAGGCCTGGCCGCCCGCTCGCTCGCACACCAGAAATCCGGTGACGGGACGTCTCTGCTCGCCCCCACGCCGCCTTCAATGCTCTGCGCTGAGCTCGGATCAAGGAAGCCCCGCTTCCCCTCCCGGATTCGCGGCCACCGCATCAAATGCCGCCCGGGGTCTCTCCCGCACGCGGCTGCCACCGACGCTCGCCCCCGCTCGGCTATAAGAGGATCCCTCCTCCACACCAGCATGAGCACAGTGCCTCCTTCATTATCTACCACCACTGATTGGAGCTCGTCCAGCGAATTTGCAAGGAACAGAGGAGCTCCCGCCTTCTTCCTCAACTCCGGCCACCTCCCGAGTCCTCCACGGTGAGTTCCCCCACACCTCGACTCCTTAGTGTAGCAGCATATTTGTGGTCTCCTATAGCTCTCCGCGCTGTACTCTGTGTATTGGGCCGCCGAGACGGGCCAGTCACGCAAGGCCGAGCTCGTCGTTGCCATGGTGTGTCGCCGGCTGTCCTGAGGGCTGCATTGACCCAACCAAGGTCCCCGCAGCACCTACGCATCCTCGCGCACGTAGCCAACATGCTAGGCCGAGGGAAAACACGCGTAACAGCGAGTTCAAAGAACGTCGCCGTCCCCACATACTCCGGCAAAGCCCCTGGTGACGCTCCGACAATCGTACTAGCTGCACACCCCACCCACAGGACTCCTCACGATATGTAGAGGCCCGACCACTAGCTGGTTGTCCCGGAGAACAAAAGGATTGCGGCTCCGGCTAGCCACCGGCAGCCACCCTGCTGCCCAATCCTAAGTGGAACCTCTATGGCATGCACGTGAAGTACACGTGGCGCGACATGCCAGCAAACCAACCCACCCGGCCGCCACCGCCGCTATCTCCGGCAAACTCCACCGCCTCTCCGGCGACCCCCGTGGCCTAAGGACCTTTCCGTTAGACTCCCCACGCTACGTAGGCTTCCGGCATGAACCACGTTAGACAAACCAATAAAGAAAGTGCGGCTCTGGCTAGCTGCCGATCGCCTCCGCCGTGCCAACAACCTCCCCTGACCGGCCACTCACATAGCAGCCAGGTGGCAGGGCCACACGGGCAAGGTGCTGATATGGTCACTGACCCAGCGCCCCACGGGCGCCAGATCACCGCATGCTTGATAGAGCTCCTGTGGACTTGGTCCATGTGGACCGGAGGGCCAGCAGCTATGGACCAAGTCCCGGTCCATGGAACAGTGACCCGTGAGGTCCTGGCCCCGCCGATCATCCACTACATGCAGAGAAAAGTGCTAGGTACACCCGATAAGTGAACACAAAAACTTGCAAAGAACATTCGCAAGTATATCAAACTCTAAGGCTAAAAACCATTTTTTTAGCGTTGCTAATTGCTAGTACTTGCACTAACCCAAATAATCAAGTAAACGGCAAACGGGGATAGGATGAGTCCCCCGTCCAAAGACACAACCCCTAAAACCCCTACAACCACCTTACTGAGATAGTACCTAAGTTCTTTCAATCCCTTGGGTTCGACGCTAACTCGAACAATTTACGTACTATAGCGAGCGAGGGATTCGACGAGGAACTCGAAGACCCGGATTACGAGGAGTTCTTAGAAGCTTTCGAAGGCAAGATCTAACTCCCTTGATCATGATTGCTCCTATTAATTTGCGAAATTACCCTGATAGCCTGTTTTAAATATGCATATTTTTCGTGACTACTTTTAAACGTTGTGGTAGCTAAGACCCATTTGGCTAGTGGTCGCGTAGTCACGTGGTTGACTTGCGACGTGCCACGAACCCTCCTTGACCTTGTCAACTCCTCCTTGACACCCTAAGGCCCCGTCATCCCAATACAACATGATGACATGCGTAATCCCTTGAAAGTAGAATTGCTTAGGGACCCTTGCGATGTTCGCATCGCGTCTCACTACAACTAATCATTGGATTTGCGAAGAGTGTGAAAGGTGTCTTGGTGGTGTGAGTTAGGAAATGGGTTAGGGATGGTGTCATACAACCTGCGTGGAGTGAAGTGGGAAAAGGGGTGGTTGAGGCGGGATTGGTGAATGAGTAGTGTGTGCTTCGGTGTATTCCACCTGTCGTGGACATGGACGGAGCCGCCTCACCAACTCAAGGACCGGTTCACATGACCTCGTCATAGTGATCCCGTACAACCACAGAACCTGTATGGGCAAGATTCCCTCTACCTTCTTGGTGACTTCCACATGAGCCATCTGGCGGCCAGTAGGGCACGGGGGACCAGGAAAAGACACGGGGGAGTCATTACCCGTGGTCCGGCTGGGAGAGTAATTGCCCAAATAGCCCCTGGGTGCATCCCAAGGTGTGATTGTGGGGTTATTCGGGGAAGATGAGGCGAACGTTACGCTACTCCCTTGCTAGGAGTGCCTAACCTGTGGGTAAAGTGTACAACCTCTGCAGAGTGTAACTCCGGATAACCGTTGCCACGGTATTGGCACGCTATGCTCCGAGCTCTTGTTGATTAGCCTTAGTGTGTTTCCTTGGTGTGACGGGTGGCAGTGTTTGCCGTGTTTTGGAGATTTCGGCTGTGTTCCGGGAACTAGTAAAGCCGTGGGCTTGAACGTTCGGTTAATATTTAGGGAACTGGCGGGATGGGGCTCGAACTCCCCCAGGTCCCACCAACTAAAAGCAAGAAACGACTGCCTCTTTTACTTTGCAGAATCTTCTTCAAAGAAGACCCTGCATGAATGCTTTTCGGCAACCCTAAGCCATATGGCCCTACCTTGTTATAATCCTAGCATGAAACACTTTCCCTTGCATAGTGTTAGGGCTTGTTGAGTACCTTCCGTACTCACTCTTGCTTTCTTCGCGACCCTCAGAAGCAGAAGAAGAGAGGGAGATGGAGGATGAAGCACAATACATCGACAAGTAGGCCTAGTCCTGCACCCAAGGCTGCCTGAGGGGAATGGGAGCCACTTACTCCGCTGCCTTTCACTAGTTTGTCGCTCTTTTGGGGCCCTGTGAGGCCAAAGAATTGTAACTTAAAGACTTGGCTGTAAGACCTTAAGGGCTATGTTAAGGCTGAATTAAAGCATGACTTTCGATCCATTCTATTGTGCGTACCGACTACTGATCCAAGGATTGGTGCGAGATGCACAAGTGGGCCCGCGAGAGGTGGGTCCTCACATCGACGGTGCTGAAACCGCTAGAATCTGAAACACTTTTATAATAAGCAGTTGTCGCGCCCTTCCTCATCTTCCTCGTAGCGCCGTTCCTCATTCTTCCTCGCAGCGCCCTTCCTCATCTTCCTCGCAGCTCCCTTCCATCTTCCTCGCTCTTCACAACCATGGCGTCTGCAGGATCCTTGTCTCGCCTCCCCGCTGGTCATCATGATCAAGGTGAAAAATGCAAGCAGCCGTCGCTGGCGCTCCCGGAGTCAAGCGCTGGAGCCAAGCGGCAACCTTCTTGTGGCCCACCGGCGAACAACCAGGGAGCCAAACTGCAACATTCTGGTGGCCCACCGGTGAACCACTCCTGATGGTCGTTGTCTCTGGTCCCGGTGGCTCCGCCAACACAGTTGGCGACCTATACCACCGAGGTCATGTTGAACAGCACCGTGATTGAGACCACCGTCACGTCCTCCGGCGTCGATGCCGAGCGCTTCCTTTTGCAGGTTCGCAGGAACAACCTGGAGCCCCTCATCGTTGGCCTGGACATAGCGTGGTACGACGTCAAGAACCTGGACGGGTGCAAGTCGTACAAAACGGCCGTCCTACAGCTCTGCGTGGGCCGCCACTACCTCGTCTTCTAGATCATTCATGCAGACTATGTCCCAGAGAGTGCCCTGAAAAACTTCTTCGCCTATCCGCACAACAGATTTTCCGGCGTCAGTATCAGTATCAACGTAAAGCGGCTGCGCGAGGACTACGGCTTCGAGTTAGCAAATGTGGTTTTCTTTATTTGTTTCTCACTTTCTACATTTAGTCGTTTTTTCACCACTGGTGCGGAAATTGTAATGTAACTCTAATCCCCTTAATGCAATGATTCCAGCTTGTCCAACTTTTGAGAAAAAGGTAGCAGATGTGGTTGAGCTCCGGGACCGCGCCATGAAGGTGCTGCACCGGTCGGAACTCATGTCGGCGTCGCTCAAGACCCTGGCGCTCGAGGTGATGGATGTGCACATCGACAAGGCTAAGGACATCAAGTGTGATAAGTGGGATAAGGTGATCCTGTTGCCACAGCAGATGGAGTATGCCTGCATCGATGCGTTTACCTCTTGCGAGATTTGTGTGCTGCTGCTCAACCGTTAGGCTTCCTCGCCATCTTCTCTGGCCAAGGAGCAGTGCCCCTCACCAGGGTACGTCAGCACGGACTCCTATGATGACAAGTATCATGGCTACAAATTGCCAGTCCTAGACGCGATGATCTGCGCATCATCGAGCACCCAGTAGCTACCTGATATGCCTAGTCTGTCCCAACTTGAAGCGCAAATGGAAATTGGAAGACATCAACTCCATCCAACGTCATGCTGTGAAAGTTGGGCTCTCCAATTCAGAAAGACATAGTAATAAGAAGAAGAGCCGACACCGTCGAATGGTGAGGAACCATGGCTGGATGTGATAACTCCTCGACGTCCTTTCATATTAGTTATTCTGTTCTGAACAATGTATGTGGACAATGTATGTGGGCTGGATATTTGTGCAGTACCCTTAATAGCCTCTTCTGAAATACTTTCTCGGATGGATGTGCCCATGGTAATCCTACTTTGTTTTCCTCTTACTTAACTATGATCCTGATGCAACATTTCCCTGTTGTTGTTTTTTCTGGTATAATTATTATTCTGCTCTATCTAAGATTAAAGAACAACACTTGTGCGTATGTTATCCTTGATGTGTCCCATGTTACTCTGGTCCTGTTACTCTTCTAACCAGATGTTACTGTTCTCATTAATCCTAAACTTAGCTAGTAAACTTAGTAAACTTTTTCACATGTGTTTTTGTATTACAAACCGGCTGCGATAATACATCTTCGCAGGCGGTGTTTGTGGGTACCCTGCAGACTGGATACCCCGCGTAGTGGGTAAAAGACAACCTGGGCCCCGCCTTCCAGCTTAGACGGGCCCTATCATAAGCCACGTGCCCTGGGCCCCATGGACAGCCCCGGGGCTGCCACGTGCCTTTAGGCTCTTAGCCTCACTGCCGGTCGAGGATGGCTCCGCAGCCGCCATGTGTCCGATGGTGCCGGGCCTGACCTCCTGCCAGGGAGGGCTCCGGCGCTGCCATGTGTCCGGAACCTCTGAGCCACACCCCCCGCCAGAGAGGGCTCCGGAAGTGCCACGTGTCATACGACTCCGCGCCCGACCTCCAGCGTGGGAGGGCTCCGGTGCTGCCACGTGGGCAACGACTTCGGGCGTACCATCCCTCCAAGGAGAGCTCCGGAGGTGTCACGTGTCTTGTGGCCCCGGCCCCGACCTCCAGCATGGGAGGGCTCCGGTGCTGCCACATGTCCAACGACTCCGGACCCCTCGCTACTCTGCAGGACAGCTCCGGTGGCGACGTGTCCCGGGGGCCAGCCACCCGGACATCACGCCAGCAAGCAACGGGCAGATAGCCAAGGAGTAAAGAAGAAGGTGCGCTGACACGCCATGCATTCAAGGCTCGCACTTTCCCCAGAAGCATGGCCCATGGCACACGCCTCCACCCTCTGCCTGTTCACCATTACGGTGACGAGACAGGGCGGCGAGGCGTGACGGTGGTGTAGTGCCGCCCAACGGCACAGAGCCGCTCAGCAGAGCAAGAAGACACGACGACAAGACGGGGACTCCATCATCACCGGCTACCCGGTTAGAGGTGCCCAGCATGTCAGGCGGCGCACCATAACTCCTTCGACATCGACAGTACATATAGCTGTAAATACCCTAGCTCATGTATAGGGTATAGATAGCTGCAGGGCCACCTGTCGGGCCCCAGGCAACATTGTAACTGCCCCCACCTTGGGATATAAAAGGACCGAGGCAGCCTCTGGGCAAGGCATTCGCACTCTGGTTCGCAAGCCAACCAACTCACTCTCTCACACTCATACCCGCAAGCAATACAACAATCACTCCCATGGACGTAGGGTATTACGCTCCGACGGCCCAAACCACGTAAATTTTCGTGTTCATCCTTGCCATCGTGCTCCGACCTTCGAAAACCACTAGCCCCTCCGAAAAAAGAACCTCCGCGGGCTGCTTCCAAGCAGACCGAGGGAAGTGTCGTAGCGAACACTTTGACATTTGGTGCGCTAGGTAGGGGGCTTTGGTCTTTGAAGCTTTTAATGAAGCTCACAATGTTGAACATCCAATCCTTCAGAGGTTCTTCCTGCCCCTTGCGTTGCCAGCAGCAGAGGGAGCAGGAAGCCTCATCCCGTTCCAGAGCGGGAACAACTGCGCTGGCGCCTGTCCCTACAGTGACGGTGCCCGTTGCCACCCGTCAACCATCGGTTGCGACGGTGTCCCAAGCACCACCTGAAGCTAGCCCAGATAGTGCGCTGCAGGCAGCGCTCGCGCTCCTACACAACCCCCTGAGCGCGCGAGCTTCTCCGTCCGCTGCAGAGAAGTGGCGCAACAACGTCGACCACCTGGTCGTCACCGCGCTCAACTCGCCATGCCACCGAATACAGCGACCGGAGACGGTACAGCTGCCGGCCCGTACCCTAACGGGGGATTACAGGACGGCAGCAACCCACTTGACGGCGACGTCCAGGCTCCCAACCGCATACCTCAGGGTCGAGCTGGACCGCCGCCGCTGTCAGAAATAAGATGGCCGCGTCGCCATCAAGCGACAGCGCAAGCGGCATCGCAACCTCGAGGAGGAGTATGGTACCCTGGGTACCATGTGCCCCATCTATGTGGGCCAGAGCCCCGTCTCCCCAGGTTCAGTGCGAGGCTGCATGGCTCTGGCCCCACATCTTCGTATGGCGGTATGGCCACGCAAGTTCCTGCCGCACTTCCTAGAGAAGTTTGACGGGACAGTCAACACTGTCGAGTTTCTATAGATCTACTTCACCGCCATCCTAGCTGCAGGAGGGGATGAGGCCATCATGGCCAACTACTTCCCCGTGGCCTTGACTGGGTCAGCCAAGTCATGGCTCATGAACTTGCCCCAGGAGTCCATAACCTCGTGGGAAGAGTTGTGCCGATATTTCATGGACAACTATGGGAGTTCCTACACCCGGCTGGGCACGGAGGCCGACCTCCACGCCCTGCAACAGCAACCAGGAGAACCGCTGCATTCCTTCATTCAGCGTTTCTCCCAGGTTAGAAACACCATCCCCCGCATCTCCAATGCCTCCGTCATCGTCGCCTTCCGGAAGGGCGTCCGCGACAAGAAGATGCTCGAGAAGTTGGCCACGCACGATGTGCAGGACGTCTCCGAGCTCTTCAACTTGGCGGACAAGTGTGCCAGGGCCGCAACTAGCACACACCGTCAGGCAAGGGAAGTGAGCTTGCCAGGGAGAACTCTGGCGGTAAGAAGAAGAAGACTGGTGGCAAGGACAAGTCGTTGGTAGAGGCCCACATAGCAGCAGCAGTAGCGGCTGCAGGGGGTCGGGGGCCGCGCATCGACAAGCGCCCGCGACAACCGTCCAACAGTGACGACGACAACCAGAGGTGCCCAGTCCACAACACCAAACGGAACAGCAGCAGCGAGTGTCGGGAAATCCAGAAGCTGGCGGAGCGCTTCCGAGAGCTCCGACAACAGCGCCAGGATGGCGCGCCCTTCCGCCAGTGGGAGGGCAAGCAAAAGGCTAATCCAGAGGTCAGTAAGGACCAGGAGATGGAGTTCCAAGACGCCAAGCGGGTGTTGAAGGTCATATATGGCCAGGGAGAGAGCTTCAACTTCGACCATAGCGAGTGACGCAAGACGCTCCACACCTAACCAGGCATTCTCTCCCCTCCACCGTGCGACAAGGGCTCAACCGACGTCCAGACATATGGAGAAGCCACGCAGGATCAACTTCTGCGTGAAGAGTAGGCAGCCCAAGGTAGGGCTACCTGGTGCCTCGACCAACGCTTTCTCCAAGAGGGGTGGCAAACCCTCCCCTAGCTGGGAGGGTCCCTCCCGACCAGTACAAGCATGCCGCTCCAGGTGCGTCCGCCTAGCTGTAGGGGATGGGTATCCCTACCCAGACCACAGGAAATAGAACACCTCTGTAAGTTCTACCCTTAGCGTAATAGTAGGATATTTTTCTTTTTCTCTTTCTTGTAAGGGTGTCATAGTGTCTAGGAACAGTGCTTAGAATAGCTAAAGTCCCGGAAGGGTCCAGCTACTCTTGTCACCCGAGGCAGGTCGCTGCCTTCTTACACAGCATGTTACCTCGTATTGCCCGAAGTGAGCCAGAAATAAGAAAAGTGTATCCTACCCTGCGCACTTTATTTACACCTTGTACTGACTCATGCATACCAATTGTAACGGCATGTCCGGAGCCCGTCCTACACACTTGTCCTAGGTCCCGTGCCACTGGAAGGTCTCCTCGCTGAAACGTTAACGCCAGCAGAAGGTCCAGGGTGTGTAGCCTTCTATGCATGGTATCGTACCCGTAGCGTGCGCATCCTACCTCCTCAACGCTATAACTAAGTACTCGGGGGCTAGAAAGAGCACGCTTATGGAAAAGTGGAGTAACCGTACCATGGACGCTGCCCCAACGCTCTTTACGTATTTCCCTTCCATTCCGCTCCGGACGTGTGGCCAGTCACATTTTCCTGCGTTCAACCGTAGCAGGAGCTATGCTATCCTACTGCATGTGGGTATGCTTGAGGTACCTGTGGCGTACCCGGGATCCTGTGGTTGTCTCATTGCTCAGGGGCCTTATGACGTCGACTGGCCTTCCCCAGAAAGGCTTAAGCTAGCGGGAGGTCCAGGGTGTGTAACCTGCTTAGTCTGGTTCTGTGCTCTAAGCGTGCACACTCTGCCTCTCCAGCACTACAGCTCAGTACCAGGGAACCAGACGGCTCATACCCCTGAGCAAGGCTTTAAACACATCGGCTCATACCCCTGAGCAAGGCTTTAAACACATCCTGAACGACCACATCAAATTACCCAAGCCCCGTAGCTCGGCTGAGGACCATAACCCGCAATAATGCTACCAAACAAGGAAGAGTGACCAGAGAGCATGCTACTCCTTTTTCCTAACATACCTGCAGGTCTGCTCAGATCCTTGGCGTCTCGGACCCCTCAGGGGGCCCGGTGCTGACGTCCTGCCTCATCCAGTGGTAGGTGACCCCCAACACAGGTGCCACACCTACCAGGGGGACGCCACGGTGAACCACGCGGACAGGACATTGGACCACTGCAGCAGGACGCAGAAAACCCAAAGCGCCAGCTACGACAAGCTGAAGACAAGGGCCGAACTTCTCTCGGGTCCTTGCGTTGCCATGGACCCGGAGGGAGTGGTAGCCACACTGTCAAAACGCCCTAGGTCCCTATGATTCTAAGGGCCCGGAGGGACAAGCTTGGGACATTGGCAAAGAGCTACCCACATCAGCTAAGTCGTTCTGGACCTTTCTGCTCCCTTGCCTTATGCACATCTATATTTATGCAACTTTTCTTTCAAGCTTGCCTATGTTTTTGCGTGTCTCTCGACGTGTACATAATTGTGTCTCTCTGTTTTGCTCCTGGCCAAAATTATGCTGTCCAGATACAAGGCGGAAACGCCTGAGACACTTGTGTTGGCTCCGGACCCCTTGGTTACCTTCTTGCTCGGGTCCCGTGGCGCTAGAAGGTTGCCTCCTCCTTCGGAGTACCCTGCCAGCGGGAGGTCCAGGGTGTGTAGCCAGCTTAGAATGGTCCTGTACCCTAAGCGTGCACACTCTGCCTCTTCAGCGCAGCACCTGAGTGCTGGGATCCCGGATGACACACCGCCCTGGGAAGGGTGGTAACCATGGTCCGGACACTCCTACACCGAATTGCCTAGACCCCGTAGCTTAGTGGAGGACCATGAGCCATAATGGAGTCATCGAACAGAGAAAATACAACTACACGGCGCGGTTACCCCTTTTTTATAGTATATGTGCATGCCACAGGGTTCGGATCTGTGGGACTGGAACTTCAACTTCCCCAGGGGGCCACTCTCGGACCCTAAGGCTGGCGTCTCCCGAAGGGTTCGGAGCCGGCGTCTTACACTTGGGCGCACCTACCTCACAGCCGACGTGGGCCCTGGGCTCCAGTACGAAGCCTCCCTGCCGGATGAAGTCTAGAACCGCCATGTGTCCCTAGGCTCCGAGCCACCTCCCCGTTGGGGATGGCTCCGGTGCTGACACGTGCCCCAGGATCCGAGCCGCCTCCCCGCTGAGGATGGAGCCGGTGCTAACACGTGCCCCAGGATCTGGGCAGAGTCTCCCTTCTAAGGAAAAGTATGGGGGCTGTAGACAAGGGCCGAATTTCCTTCAGATTCTTGCGCTATTAAGGATCCAGAAGGAATAGTAGCCACACTGCTGGGGCGCCCTGAGTCCTTACGTGACTAAGGACCCGGAGAAACCAGCTCGAGGTGTCGCCAGAGAGCTACTCACGATGGTTAATTTATCCCTGGCCTTTGGGCTGCTAAGGATCCAAAGTCTACATCGACAACACAAGGAAATAAAAGGTTTAAAACAAAGATACTTTCATTAATAATGGAGTCCTGGCATACAAAAGGGGATACAAGACAACTAATGAACTCAGTAGCTACAAGTCGAGTAGTCTCCTGCTCCGTGGCCTGCTTGGTTGTCCCCCAAGCTGATCTCTATGCAGTGAGACGGTCACCTGCTATTAGACCAAGGATGGCAGCAATGCATGCTGGACCGAGGCAATAGTGACATCTAGTGTCGTGTGGACAAAATGCCCTCTATGACATATTTTGTTGTCCACAACAGTACCTGGAGGAAGGCTTGACCACTTTGTACTTAACCTTCCTCCAGTACCCGCGGGTAGCCCTCCTTCGGCAAGGTGCCTAGAGGACATGCCCCTCTCGACAATGGTGTATGGGCTCACTGCAAGTCGATGACCCTGCTCCTGACGACCTTCCTGATCACCGACACACCATCAGGATGGCTTGTGCCTCTATCCAAGTTCGTCAAGGAGAGGAATGCATCAGAGAACCTCACCGAAGGCCACACACACATGAACATCTCGTGGAAGTGGACGAAGATGGCTACCAGGGATAAGCCATACGGTGGGCAAGAGCGCCTGGAAGCAGAGACTCCCAGCGTGCAAGAAGAGGGCAAAGGAAACCTGGTGAGGGGCTGTGCCATCCTACACTGCAAGGCCTCCTTTTATACCCAACCACGGCCTCTAGTAGGGCAACAGGTGTAGCGATTGGATTTCCACCACTGCATGCCGCGGGTTATTCGCCTCCCCCAACGATGGGCAGCGTCCAAGTCTACTCATCAGACACTGGGGGTCGGGAGGATATCCTCTCGGGAATGTCCGGCGGCTCCCGAGGAGAGCGGTGCGACCAACCCGTCGGTTACCACAGTAAAGGACCCGAGGCAACCCCTCGAGCACACCATCTCAGCACTCGCCCCCACCAATGACAGGTAGGGCCCAGGCCCACTAGTCAGGCACTAGCGGGACAGGCGAGTAAAAACTCAGGAACATCCGATGGTTCCCGAGGAAAGCAGTGCAGTACTTTGGCGGTTCCCAAAGTGACCCCTCGACTGCATCAACGTGACTAGTCAAATCGAGAGTGGACACGACGATGCGCTGCTGCTTTGGCTGAGTGCGCCCACTACACCGAAGACAAGAACCCTCTTTGTCTCCCAGGTACAGCCGCTCGCCCACTACGCCAAAATCTCGCCACCACTTTGATTCCAAATCGCAGGTTCAAAGCCACCACGCGGAAGAGATAGGGGCCTCACCTGCGGGCTCAATAACTCCCCCGAGATGGGCCCGAGGGCCACTGTCGGTACCCTGCAGACGGGATACCCCCGCGTAGCGGGTAAAAGACAACCTGGGCCCCGCCTTCCAGCTTAGGCGGGCTCCAGCATAAGCCCCGCGCCCTGGACCCCATGGACAGCCCCGGGGCTGCCACGTGCCTTCAGGCTCTAAGCCTCACTGCCGGTCGAGGATGGCTCCGGAGTCGCCACGTGTCCGATGGTGCTGGGCCCGACCTCCTGCCAGGGAGGGCTCCAGCGCTGCCACATGTCCAGAACCTCCGAGCCACCCCCCCCCCCCACCAGAGAGAGCTTCGGAAGTGCCATGTGTCCTACGACTCCAGGCCCGACCTCCAGCGTGGGAGGGCTTCGGTGCTGCCACGTGGGCAACGACTCCGGGCGTACCATCCCTCCAAGGTGAGCTCTGGAGGTGGCACGTGTCTTGTGGCCCCGGGTCCGACCTCCAGCATGTGAGGGCTCCGGTGCAGCTACATGTCCAACGACTCCGGACCCCTCGCTACTCTGCAGGACAGCTCCGGTAGCAACGTGTGTCCCGGGGGCCAGCCACCAGGATGTCGCGCTGACATGCAATGGGCAGATAGCCAAGGAGTAGTGAAGAAGGTGCACTGCCATGCCATGCATTCAAGGCTTGCACCTTCCCCAGACGCATGGCCCGCAGCTCACGCCTCCGTCCTCCGCTTGTTCTCCATTACGGTGATGATACAGGGCGGCGAGGAGTGACGGTGGAGCAGTGCTGCCTAACGACACAAAGCCGCTCAGTAGAGCGAGAAGACGCTGCGACAAGACGGAGACTCCATCATCACTAACTACCCGGTCAGAGGCGCCCGGCGTGTCAAGCGGCGCGCCTTAACTTCTCCGACAGCGACAGTACATATAGCTGTAAATACCCTAGCTCACGTATAGGGTAAAGATAGCTGTGGGGCCACCTGTCGGGCCCCGCCACATTGTAAATGCTCTGGCCTTGGTCTATAAAAGGACCGGGGCAGCCTAGAAGCAAGGCGTTCCTACTCTGGTTCGCAACCCAGCCAACTCACTCTCTCACACTCATACGCGCAAGCAATACAACAAGCACTCCCGTGGACGTAGAGTATTAAGCTCCGGTAGCCCAAACCACAAAAATCCTCGTGTTCACCCTCGCCATCGTGCTCCGAGCTTCGAAAACCACTAGCCCCTCCGAAAAAGAACCTGTGTGGGCTGCTTCCGAGCAGAACGGGGGAAGTATCGTAGCAAACACTTTGATAGTGTTTAGTTTACCTTCGAGGAGGGAGGAAATTAAGTTCTCTGTAGGTCTTCCTCCTTGGGTCGCTCGTTTCCCTGTGTCAACAATGGAAAGATGTGCTTTTATCTCGCCCATCTATTCACCACTGGCCGCAATTAAGTTCTCCGCACCTCTTCCTCCTCGGGCCGCGTGTTTCCCTTCCGTCTAACTCCAGCCGTCTCTCTTTTTCCACAGTCGGTTCTATATTAAAAACCGCCTTTGATAATACATCTTCGCAGGCGGTTTTTAATTCATCTTCAAGGAGAGAGAAGGGTCTCGCACGCCGGTCGCACTTCTATGCACCACCGTACCGGCCGAAATTAAGTTCTCCGCAGTTCTTCCTCCTCGGGCCGCTCGTCTACCTTTGTCAACAATGGAAGACGTGGTTTTATCTCGCCCATCTCTTCACCACCGGCCACAATTAAGTTCTCCGCACCTCCTCCTCCTCCTCGGGCCACGCGTTTCTCTTCCGTCCAACTCCAGCCGCTCTCTCTTTGAACCCTTTAGCGATCGACCAACTCTAGTGCGGCCGCCACCCGCCGTCCACTGTTTGCCATTGTTGTTGTTGTCGTCGCCATCACTACTCCTTCCTATTCTACATCATCATCATCGTTCATGGTTGGGAACTTTGTTAACGACGTGGCGCAAGAACCACCCCATGTATGTACATATGGCACACTCGTCTTATTTGGTTTTGGTATTTTCAATTTCATGGCTTGCCATTTGCGTCACTTGTCCAATTTCTATGCGTAGGGTTTCTCTGTGAAGTCTGAGTCGGGAGACTTATTGAAGTGGCAGTGCATCGTCCTCGGTAAAGAAGGGGTAAGTCATGAAGAATAAGCACAATCCAGTATAACCATCGTCCCCTTATTAATGAATTTCCTTTGTAGACTGACAGGGAAGGTGGTTACTATCCACTGACAATCTCCTTCTCGGATTACTATCCCTTGGTACCCCCGAGGTGCGCCTTTCCTCCTGGTTTCTTCCACCCAAATGTCCATCGCTCAGGATTTCTCTGCCTCAGGGTTCTTGATCAAGAGATTGTAAGATAGACTTATTTTGCTCAAGTATTTAGTAATTTTTGCCGAACTTATTTGAAGTGATTTCTTATGTTACTCAAATTGAAGTTGGTGTCCTAGTATTAATGTCAGAATTTTACTACTTGAGTTCAGCGTTTGCTTCATCAGCCAAATGCGCCCGATGTTGAACACGATTGCTATAATCTACATATCAAGGTTAGTAACTTTGTGTTAGTGAGCAACCTAGGTTATATATCATTCTTCATTCGACATTTGTCAATTTTGAAGAATGTCAATATTATTCTCAGGATCCAGAGGAATATAAAAGACGTGTTTGGGAGCAACCTAGACGGTACAGTTTAGATCAATCAATGGGAGCTTCATAGGAATACAAGTCTGAAATGTATAGTTTAGACGGCACACAATGTGTATAAACTATAAAATGTTAATGTTTATCTCTAAATTACAATGTCATTGCGGTTCTATATATTTATTGTGGCAACGATGCACATTTATTATCTCTGCGCGTAAAGTGGCAACGGATAAATATAATTTAAACATTTTCACGGGCGGTGTTTAACTAAGAGTCGCCTGTGAAATATGCGCCTATATAAGACCGCATAGAAATAACATAATTTAAATACTTTTAACAGGCGGTGTTTAACTAAGAGCCACCTGTGAAATCACGCCTATATTATGCCCCTCAGTTGGTTCTAAATTACAATTTAAAACCGCCTACACTAATAGATCTTCACAGACGGTGTTTAACTAAGAGTCGTGTGTGAAAATCTGCGCCTATATAAGGCTGCTCGGTCTCCTCGAAAAAACCGAACCCTGGAGATTTCACTTAGACGTTGTCAGGCTGCCAAAATTTTCCTTTGCCGCCAAAACCCTCGCCACCAAAACCCGTTCTGCCGAGCTTCGTCCTTGCCGCCGAGCTTCGTTGTCGTTGCCATCTATGCATGTCCGCCTCTTTCCTCCCTTCTCTCCCTCCTCCGTTCTATGTACCCCACACCGCCTCCTTCCCTCCCCCCTCCCCGTGTCGTCTCCCTCCTTGCCCTCACCGCCGGCCGAGTGTCGTCCTCACCCTCGCCTCTGCCCTCCCTCCCCCTTTTTTGTCCCCCTCTGGCACCATCGCTGCCACACCCCTTCGCCTTAATCCTCCCCGCGCCGCCTCCTCCTTCCCGGCATCTACCCCCACCGTGCGCTGCCCCCTCCCCACCCTCCCCCACCGCCAATGCTCTCCCACTGCACCGAGCCCCCCTAGATTGTTTAGATTGTTTAGATTACTTGTTTAGAGACCTTGACAATTGCTTAGATTAATTGTTTAGATTTTGTTTGAAGGTGGACCAGAGAGCAATTATTTAGAGAGCAAATTAACTGTTTACATCAGAAAGCAAAGCAAATTTAGCTGAT
Source organism: Neostapfia colusana (assembly GCA_030760725.1). NCBI lineage: Eukaryota > Viridiplantae > Streptophyta > Magnoliopsida > Poales > Poaceae > Neostapfia > Neostapfia colusana. Next base: position 73,164,652 of record JASWHV010000015.1, read on the forward strand.
TGTTTCTTCTACATTTTTTGTGTGTGTTCATACCTGCACCAATTAGTTGTTAGAATAGTTGTGTTAAAAGAGATAGTCTTATTGTGCTAACAGGTAGTGCATGTTGTCTTTGTAATCACCGAGTACTATAAAATAGATACATGTTGTCTTTGTAAATCCACCATGTTCACTCTATTTTATATTAGGATGTGATTTTACATATTAGGATGTCTTTGTAATCACTGAGTACTATAACAAGAAACCCTTTCTGTTGGTTATCAAGTTCTAACATGGAAAGCCCTAAGAAGACTGGTGCTGGTAGTAACAATGAAGCCGACGATGTTGAGTTTAGTGACTCCAGCAGTTCAGGCTCGTATCACAGTCCATCAGATACTTTTCCAAATATAAAAATTAAAAAGACTTCAGAGGATCTCGACCTATAATATGATCCTGCCAACGAGGTATGGATCACGAATCTTAACTCCAGCAGTTTAACTTAATGTTGGTTGTCAAGTATATGAAGCCTTATAATTATTTTCTACCTAGCTTAATTACCAAGACAACGACGAGGTGAATTCGGCTCCTAAAACTGCAGAAGGATCTCCAATGGTTAAATCCTCAAATTCAGTCAAGCGAAAACGAGGGCAACGAGATCCCAATAAAGGTCCATTGAACCGCATCATATACATAACAAGTGTCGGTCTAGGTGGGCTTCCCCAAGAACCACTGACTTAGTTACAAAGTACCGAAATGCATACGGTTGTCTTGTTAGAGAGCTCGTGCCGAGCACAATTGAGAATTGGAGAAAATTCCCTGAGTCAGACAAGAATGAGTTGTGGGAGAAGTTAAAAAAATAATTCAAGTTCCCAGAAGGCATGGAAGAAGCTGTAAAGAAAGCAACATTGGTCTCTTGCGGCAAGAAGTTTCATGATTGGAAGAGTGAAAGAATGCTTATGCTAAGGACAATAAGGTCCCTAGCCCGAAGAAGATGGGAAAATCACACAAGCTGAGTGGTAAGAATTTGTTTGTCAAAAGACCACACCGAAGGCTAAAGCCCTAAGTGAATCTAGGTCGGATCTTGCCAAAAAGAACAAATACCACCATCGCTTCGAGTCTGCCGGATATGCCCCCAAAGTTGAGAAATGGAAAAAAATATTAGAGGAAACTGTCAGTAAGGGCAATCCTGACCTGCTACAAGGCTGCGATGAGAGAACTAAGTGATGGGTCTTAGCTCGCTCAGGTTTGACCAGCGAGGGCAAACTTGAAAATCCCGACTCTATGAACCAAGTAGATCAAAAAATGAAAAAGTAATTGAAAAGCAATAGAAAGGTCTCTTCAAGCCGAAGAGGGAGAATGAACAACTTACCGCTATCCCAGGCAACCCTGAACACAGTGAACGGGTTCGCAGATGTCTTAGAGAGATGGTTTCTCGAAAGATAAAGAGTTATATAGAAGACGTGACAAGTTCAAGAAGACAATTGAAGATACGATTGATCAAAAGTGAAAGAAAGAATAGATAAACTTATAAAATCAGAATAATTAACGCCACAGAATAGAGTGATGGTTCCCGTGGCAATGGAGCATTTGATGTCTCCAACATCCTACCCTAATAGCGTAGGTTCTGTGCCAGGCTCAGGGTCAACCCATAAGTTCCCTATTGGTGATATTGTTAAGGACACATCTTGTCGTCTTCTTGTCCCGATCGGCAGAGCAGGGAACAAAACAAAGTAGGTTGCCGCTGCTATGGCAAAGTCGAACCTTGTCTTCAACGGCAATCCACTTCCATTGTATTATGTCATGGTGCAAGTTCTTCAGATCATTGATAATGATTATGAAGATTATGAAATAGACCACATCACACCTAAAGCGATCACGACTCTGGGGCAGTCGGTCAACCAGTTAATCCTTTGGCACCGACGCGATATCGTGTTGTTGGACGATAAGCCAAGGTCTAGCCCCGTCACATCTCGAAAGACTGCAGCCCCGTCTTCTTTGCCAAAAGTCCAGGAAGATCCACTTCCGCTATGTCCCAATAAGGATGATAGTAACCTTGCTAGTAAACATAACCAAGAGCAACCAGTTGAACAACAGCTTGAAGCAGTACAAGATCAAGCTGCTGGTAGTAAAGAGCAATCAGTGAACAACAGGTTCAACAACAGGCTAATGTCCAACTTCAGATGACTACTCCTCGGTCAGTGCCTATGAAAGTTAGGTCATACAAAAATAAGGGACCTTCTAAAAAAGTGTCAGAATATTTAGAAAAATTAAAGAAAAAGATTACAAAATCTACTGCATCTCATGCTTCACATGAGCCAGCATTAGAAAATATTGAGGAGTGGAAAGAAGACGGTGTGAAATATACTCGGGAGACGACTTTTTTTAAACCAAGAGTTCCAGTATACAAGATTCAGGACATTCCTCCTGAATATGAGAATGGGAAGTCGGTCATGACATCGACACAACTTAGAAAACAACATTTCTCGCTCAGAAGAATGCACAAGTGGTACATCACTGCCAGCACAAAATATGACATTTTTTATGTCACATTTCTCGTGCCAAAAGAAGCATTCTGGAGCGTTGGAGAACATCAACGATCCCTTCTCTTTGAAGATCTGCGGAGCCTTTTATATCGAGGCATGCTCGAAATCAACATGCTACTCGTCTATTGCTTGTAAGTGCCTCTAATATTTCGTATTTGCTTTTCTTACTACACGCATACACACGTCATGAGATTATAAAAATTCGTACATGGATAATGAAAAGCTGAAGTCCAAGACCGATATCCTTGACCCTATAGTGATTGCAAAGTCGAATTTCGACTTCCAGGTGCAACGGGACTCAGAACAGTACAAGCGCATGACAAAAAACAATTTAAAAAATCAATCGCAAGCCAAAAGAGGGATAAAAAGACAAAGGTTGCAGCCTACATAGGACATGCCATGTTTAACTTTGTCAAAGATGGCAAGGACTTTGTAAAGGCTCCGTACCACTTCGAGTAAGTTTGATACATAACATGGAAATAACAATTATTGGTAATTTTTAACTTAACACGTGTGTTTGTACGTGTGCAGTAAACACTATATAATGATCTTCATCAAGCCAACATAGGGTTTGGCAATGGTCTTGGACTCAGCCGATTACTCACAGGATACTTACAAAGATTTTGTTGACACTTTGAGAAATTACGGTTATTCGATATTTTTAATATACACGCATATATATAGGTCTTATATGACATTTCTTGTATGACATCGTTTGGCGGTTTTACGTGAAAAAACTTAGCGGTGAGATACGTGCTAATAAGGATGCATTGCATATATCAACATATTATCCTTGTCACAAGCAGCCTTATGAGAGCGTCTTATGCGGGTATTATGTATGTGAGCCTCTTTGGACCGCCTGCGAATATAGAGTGAATCGTGAGGATGTAAGTTATCATTAATGTCAATATTGTATTTTCCTTACTTTTGAGTTCCATTTTTATTGTAACTAGCGTATTTTAATACTATTATTTTATCATCGTCACCAATACATTTTAAACCTTGTTATGTGTTTCATTACAGCACACGAGGAATGCGGACGAAGAATGATCGATTTCTAGAGATATGTCTGGTGGAGGAGCCGAGAATATTGCAAATGGACTGTGTACCTTCATGTGTCGCGAAATTTTCCACCGAAAAGGGTAGTTCTTCGATGATGAAGGTGTAATCGCTGATGTGCTAGAACTTTGCCAATATACTGATCAATTTGATATATGAATTGAGATGTATTGTACTTACATATATGTATATGAGATGACTTTTGGTAATATTGTGTCGATGATGCTTGTCAGAATATATTATTTCTACTGTGTGTGAATGTGCATATGAAATTGACCTGGAATACCAGCATTTACTACCTAACAAACCGCCTGCGTTAATAGAATTACACGGGCGGATAATCTTATGTTACAAATCGTCTATGATAACGAATTTTCACAGGCGGCTAGTCGTAGGTAAAGAACCACTTGCGATAATAGAGTTACACAAGCGGATAAATCTTACGTTACAAACCGACTGTGATAAAGATTCTTCGCAGGCGGTTAGTCGTAGGTAAAGAATCGCCTGCGATAATAGAGTTACACAGGCAGATTCTTACGTTACAAACCGGCTGTGATAAAGATTCTTCATAGACGGCTAGTCGTAGGTAAAGAACCGCCTGCGATAATAGAGTTACACAGGCGGATAGTCGTACGTTACAAACCGCCTGTGATAAAGATTCTTCACAGACGGCTAGTCGTAGGTAAAGAATCGCCTGCGATAATAGAGTTACACATGCAGATAATCTTACGTTAGAAACTGCCTGTGATAAACATTCTTCACAGTCGGCTGGTCGTAGGTATTGAACCGCCTACGATAATGTAGTTATCACAGGCGGATACTCTTACGTTACAAATCGCCTGTGATAAAGAGTCTTCACAAACGGATAGTCGTAGCTATAGAACCGTCTGTGATGACCTTTTTCATAGGCGGTTTAAGTTTCTGCCTGTGAAAATTGTTGAGTATCACAGTCGCTTCGTTTGGGGCGGTTTTGAAAACCGCGTGTGATAATACGTTTAGAGGACTGAGATGAAGCTTGTTGTAGTAGTGTATCTTAGTTCATGCATCCACCCCAAACTCTAGCTCCATCTTCTAGATCCAAGTCAGCTAAATATAGTAAGAGATTATATTATAAAGGTCACAACTTTCATGTTTCAAATATAATAGATGATAGCTTTTGTGGTCAATATATGAACACCAACACTAATGCTATATATGTAACTTTTCCACACAGGATTATGTGTATAATACCCAATATACAATTTCAGTATTGCCATTTATGATTATGTGATTTGATATATATTCCTATGTATGCATCCCTGAAAGAGGAAAAAGCTCACGGAATTCTATAGTTCTTGTGAAGTTTGGTGAAGCGTCTCAACCCTCAACCGAGAGCCCACAGAGTTTATTTATATTATGGTTGAGTACAAACTGATGTGATTACAATCTAAACCATACCATACTTATCTATACCTATTTCTATCTATAAGAGATACAATATCTCAATAACCTTAACAGATTATTCTTGGACTTATATGCCTATACGTAGAGGACGCTTCCTTCCAACAGCCCCCCTCAATCATAACTTAATTAAGTTAAGATTGCGCTGGAAGCCTTCATGAAGCTGTGATGAGAGAGCTTTCGTAAAATCATCTGCAACTTGATCTTTAGAGGATATATAACGTACTTCAATGATCTTGTTGACAACCTTTTCTCGCACAAAATGAGAGTCTATTTCAATATGCTTCACTCTTCCATGGAAAACAGGATTTGCAGCCAAATATGTAGCTCCCAAATTATCACACCACAAGCATCGTATATCACTTTCTTTTATTCCTAGTTCCTTGAGAATTATTTGCATCCAAATGATTTCGGCCGCTGCATTAGCCATGGATTTGTACTCAGCCTCGGTTGATGATCTAGACACAGTAGGTTGCTTCTTAGCACTCCACGAAATCAAATTTGGTCCAAAGAATATTGCAAAACCTCCTGTTGACCGCCGATCATCAACACAACCTGCCCAATCTGTGTCAGAGAAGACACTAAGCTTGGTTGATTCTGATTTTCTAAATAATAGACCGAGTCCAATGGTTTTCTTAATGAACCGAACGATCCTTTTGACAGCAGTCCAATGTTCCGATGTAGATGCATGAAGAAATTGACAACCTTTGTTTACTGAAAGAGCTAAGTCTGGTATGGTTATTATCAAGTACTGCAAAGCTCCAACAATGCTTCTATAGTTTGTACTATCTTCATTACCAAGTGCTTTACCACTGTGAGCCGATAATTTTTCTGTGGTTGATAAAGGTGTAGAAACCGGTTTGCAGCAGCTTATATTCAGACGCTTGAGAATGTCTTGAGCATATTTTTCCTGTGACAGAACTAAACCATCGCGCACGTTCTTAACTTCAATGCCAAGAAAATAGTGTAATTGTCCTAGATCTTTTAACGCAAAACTGTCTTTCAGGCCCTTTAATAATCTGTCCACTGCTTCACATGAGAAGCTAGCAACTATTATGTCATCTACATAAATCAACATGAAGATAGTTGCATCTGCTCCATGATAAATAAACAAAGAATTGTCTGCCTTTGATGAAATAAATCCCAATTATTGTAATTTGTGACTCAATCTTGAATATCATGCTCTTGGTGCTTGTTTTAGACCATATATGGCTTTATCCAGCTTGCATACATAATTAGGCACTCCTTTATCTTCATACCCAGGAGGTTGTTTCATATACACTTCCTCTTCTAGAACACCATGCAAAAACGCGTTCTGCACGTCTAGTTGTCTTGGATGCGACCCTTTTGAAACTGCAACTGCTAGAACCAGTCTAACCGTAGCCACCTTCACAACCGGGCTAAATGTGTCTTCATAATCTATCCCGTACCTCTGTTTGAAACCTTTTGCTACAAGACGAGCTTTGTGTCTTTCAATGGATCCATCAGCTTTGTGCTTGATTTTATATACCCATTTACAATCAAAATCAAAATGCTTCCCTCTTTATATGGAACCAGGTGCCATGTATGATTATTTTTCAATGCCTCAAACTCAACATCCATAGCACGCTTACACCTGTAATCATCAAGTGCTTCTTGTAGATGTTGAGGCTCTCTAGTAGATGAAAAATATGCGTACCGAATGGTGCCATCAGTATAAACTTTGGGCATATATATAACAGACTTTGATCTAGTGTGCACACGTTGCAATTGTTGTTCAGAGAGAGCCACTGGATTGTTGTTCATACCGCATCTGGAGCTGTCGACTGCAGGCGGGAGATCTTCATTTATCCTCTCCTCGCTTATCATGTGATCAGGTTGCGCAGGAATCTCCATTGGATCACGTACTGCATCAGCACTGTGTTCAGTGCCTGACAGAACGCCAGGTTGGTGATCCCGATGTTGATCGCACATATTTGTGCTAGGCGTACCCAGGATTGTCTCATCATTTCTTGTTGCTGGATTTTCTTCTCTTGGTTCCTGTACTTCATCATCACTTTCAACAGAATTAGTAGCATTAGTCACATTATTAATACCTGATTCATTCCCCGAGTAGGACATGCAGGGACCAAGATTGAGTGGTAATAGGAGGATTTCTCTTCTAAGTCTAGCTCCTGCATTTTCATGTAACTTTGTAAATGGACAATTTTCCTCATCAAAGATTACATCTCGGGAGACATATACTCTTCCTCTTTTGGGTTCAAGACACTTAAAGCCTTTGTGAATGGGATTGTAGCCAAGGAATACACACTGAATGGATCGGTAGGCCAGCTTTTGTGTGTTGTATGGTCTTAGGTTAGGCCAACACGCACACCCAAAGGTTCTGAGGTGAGAGTAACTCGGTTTATGAGAGAGGAGTAGCTCGTTTGGTGTCTTCATCTGGATCACTCGGGATGAAAGGATGTTTATAAGATGAACAACCGTTATAAAGGCTTCATCCCAGAACTTTAGTGGCATGGAAGCATTGGCTAACAATGCAAGCCCTACCTCCACAATGTGTCTATGTTTTCTCTCAGCGACTCCATGTTGTTGGTGTGCATGTGGGCAGGAGACGTGATGAGCTACACCTATTTTATTGAAAAATGAGTTCAGTTTCTCATACTCCCCCCCATCAGTTTGTATGGCTCAGATTTTGTGATCAAATTGTCTTTCCACAAGGTTTTGGAAGCTATGAAATATGTGAAATACATCGGATCTATTTTTGAATAAATATATCCAAGTGTATTTGTTGTAGTCATGGATGAAGCTAACATAATTTTTATTCATGTTGATAGAATTTGGGGCTGGCCTCCAGACATCAGAATGAACTAACTCAAGAGGATAAGATGACACACTGTTTGACTTTCAGTATGGTAACTGATGACACTTAGCCCTTTGACAGGCATCACACACACTTCTACTTGTGGAGCTTTCAGAGAAAGGCAGCTCATTATTTCTTAAGACATGATCAACTATGACACTAGAGGGATGACCTAAACGGTTGTGCCAAGACTCAACTAATGGTTTGATAGTCGCTAGAACATGCTTGTTTTTTAACTTGGGTGCTGACTTGATGGGATAGAGGCCTCCTTGACACTTTCCTTCAAGGATTATGCTCTTCGTTGACTGATCCTTAATAAAGAAATACCATGGATGATATTCAAAGAATATGTCATTATCTTTGGCAAGTTTGTGAACTGAACAAAGATTGATCTTAGAATTGGGAACATGCAGAACATCATTAAGATGCAATGTTTTATCAGGGGATTGAATCGAAGTATTGCCAATATGACTAATATGCATAAGTTTTCCGTTGGCAGTGTGAATATGATCCTGACCTTGGTACTTGTCGTGTATGGATAGTTTGTCCAATTCTCCTGTGACATGATCAGTTGCTCCCGTGTACGTATACCAATTGGTATCGACACCATATGATGGTGTGACTGCACCGGCAATTTTTTCTTCCTTTCTATACTCTTGATCAAAGCGATGCCAACAATCTATAGCTTTATGATTTGGTTTGCCACAAATCTGACAAATTGTTTTTTGGCCTTGACTCATGTTGTTCTGATTAGATCTCATGTATCCTCCCCTTTTGTTTTGGCTTCGACCAAAATTTGTTCTTCCATCTCTACCAAAGTTTCTCCCTCGGCCACGTCCATGCATGGTAGAGTTGGCAGAGGGTGTGAAGTATTGCTCTTTACCTTGTTGCAGCATATCTTGACGATGCTCATAGCTAAGTGCCTGAGCATAAAGGTCATTGACCAATATTTCATCTGCTCTTCCCATAACCGATGACACAAGTGGGGTATAGTCCGAGTCAAGACCATTGAGAATGTATGACACGATTTCTTCCTCATCAAAAACTTTTCCCGCTGACGCCAATTCATCTGCAAGTCTTTTCATCTTAGCAAAATATTGAGTCATAGTCATAGTACCTTTCTTGGTATTTGTCAATGCAAATCTCATATTGGCAATTTTAGCCCGAGACCGCGAAGCATAGGACTCTTGTAGTGCCTTCCACGTCTCTGTAGATGTTTCTTTGGTCGCAACATGCGCCAAAACTTTCTTGGATAGGGAATTCAGGAGATAAGCCTACACCTGTTGATCTTGAGCAATCCATGTCGCATATTCCGGATTAGGAACTTCAACCTTCTTTTCTTTCTTGTTGATGATGATCTTCTCTGGTGACGGAGCAGTCTTCTCATCAAGGTAGTTCATCAATTGTGCGCCCCATAGCACCGGAAGGAATTGAGCCTTCCACAATATGAAATTCCCTCTCGTGAGCTTTCTTGAGACGGTCGGTCCAAGTGCTGGCAGAATCAGCGTCGAGGAGATTGAAGATGAAGACGAACTCGTCGACATATTGTCTAGACGTGATTTAGAAGAGGTTGGCTCTGGTTACCATGTGAAGTTTGGTGAAGCGTCTCAACCCTCAACCGAGAGCCCGCAGAGTTTATTTATATTATGGTTGAGTACAAACTGACGTGATTACAATCTAAACCATACCATACTTATCTAGATCTATTTCTATCTATAAGAGATACAATATCTCAATGATCTTAACAGATTATTCTTGGACTTAGGCCCTGTTTGGCACAACTTTTGAATCAGTTTTTTTATAAAAATAAGTTGCGGGTGTACCAAACAGTCAGCTTCTCCAGCAGCTTATTAGTTCAGCTGCTTCTCAAAATGAACTAAAAGCAGGATATAAATTTAAGTTGCTGTTCACCAGCTTTTCAGACAAGCTACTTTTTTAACAAGTTTAATCTGTGCCAAACAGTGCCTTATATACCTATACGTAGAGGAGGCTTCCTTCCAACAGTTCTGACTATGAGACCCCATCGTGAGCAGAGGGACCAGAGGCGTCAAGTGTCATACACTATGAATTTGGCATGCAATTGTGTTGATTCGATGTGCAGCGGTCCAGGTTGATTTTGTCGTTCAAGAGTTCATCTGAGGTCAATAGACAGTCGTACGCTTCAATGATAAGGCTTAGACAAGAGGTTGCCGCAAGTTAGCCATGCAGGTAGATTGGTTAAAGATTCACCAATCAAGTTATCCTCTTGTCAGACAAAAATGTATTTTAGAATAATCGGACACAGTATTTTGGAGAGCAATGAAATTATCCTTTTTCTATTAATATGAAAAATGATGCCTTTTGAAGTTCATCTGATAGCAATTTTTGTGTCGTCGTCCAATATTGATGTTTCGTTGTCAGTGGTTAAATCCTCTGTTGAGTTCCGTTATCATGTTATTGTTTGCTCCGTTGGAACTGGATACATTCTCTGTGCTACTGAATTTGGCTTCTCAAAGGAGTGATCGATAGTTTATTGACGTCAATTCCAATCATGATACAGACTTACACAACAATGAAATAAACAATGGGAATGCAACAGCTTGTGACTACGAACACACGACATTTAATAAGCAGGCGTGGAATTAAGCTCGCAATCGTTTATCGGGGCTAGTTGATAAACCGGCAGCTCCTCCTGACCTCGCCGCCGCTGCCGGTCTTCACGTCGATGCTGGCCATCTTCAGCATGGCCGCTTTGTACTTCTCCTCCCACAACCCGGGGATGAAAGCGTTATCGCGCACCATCCTGGCCGTCTCCGGCGAGGTCACCAGCGCGTCGTCGGACGTGAAGAGCACGCGTTTCGCCAGCACGTTCTTGTAGTACTGGTTGTCCAGCTTGGCGGGCGTCACGACGTCCTGCACCACGGTGGGGTCGTTGCCGCCGGCGGGGCTCGGGTTCGCCGGGCACTGGCGCCTCAGCGACGCGGCGAGGGCCGGGTCCATGTTGGAGGGGACGGCGAGGCGGTCGGGGACGAAGGAGGAGCAGTGGGAGCGGCCGACAGTGTGCGCGCCCGAGAGCACGACCATGTCCTCGGCGGTGAGGCCCTTGGCGGCGAAGCTGTCGACGAGCTGGGAGAGGGTGAAGGATGGAGGCGGGAGGAAGTCGAGGGCGCGGGAAGCAAGGGAGACGCGGCCGTCGAGGCGGCCGGCCGGCACGTCGAAATCTACCCTGCGGTTGCTGAGGAAGAAGGAGGCGTCCCGGGCCGCGAAGGCGATGATGTCGGCGCAGGAGACGACGCCGGGGCAGACACGCTCGACGGCAGACTTGGCGGCGTCGATGACCTCGAAGCCGCGGAGGCTGGGGTTGTTTGGCGGGCTGAGCTTCTCCGGCTGCGGGTTGGCCGGCGTCGGGTCTAGAAGAACAGAGGCGTCACAACCCTGCATGCATGCATGCATCAGCAACGACGCTTGGTCAAGGTCGATTCCAGCATGGCCTACCTTGTCTTTTCGTGTTAGATTACAGTACAATATCGCACGTGACATTAGTTTTCGGGTCATACCACATGGAATAATGGAACATACCTCAACGAAGCAGTCGTGGAAGAGCATGCGGATGATGCCGGCGCCGAGGCCGGGGTTCTGTAGGACGGCGGCTCCGACGACGCGCTTGACGATGGCCTCTGCCGCCGGGCACTTTGCGTGGTAATACCCCACCTTCAGACCGCACGTAGCAGGGTTCGGAGGCTTGTACTTACCGGCGGCTGCTGGCTGCAGGCATGCTGCTGCCATGAGCAACGCGCACGAGATGACGAGCAGGGCAGTCGTCGCATTACTCGCCATGCTTGCTCGACGGGCGAACCTGATCGTCGTCTACCCTCAGAAGTTGCGGGGGTGCTGCTTGATCGCTGAGAATGAGGCGTGCTGAAGTGCTGTTACTGCTGCTCAGGTCAAATTATTTATAGCGTGGCAACAAGCTAGAAGGCTTCGGAACGGTTCCTTCTGAATGTTTCTTTATTTCACGGCAGGTCGGGGGGTGGGGGGGGGGGGGGGGGGGGCGCAAAGCCAGCGGTGATGTAGCTGTTTGCTTACAGCTCATGTCGTTCACCACTGAGTGTGATGCTAATCAGTTTGTTATTAGACGGGGTAAGCATGCATTATATATTCTTTTCCCGTTCAAATATAAACACTTCTGAAATTAATCAATATCAAACAGGTTTAACTTTGATTACTAATAACAAAACATTCATAATGCCTGATCAAGTGTAAATAATACATAGATTAATCATTAAACCGACTGTCATAATATGTAACTCTTTATATCAAAAAATATTTTATAAATATTATTGTCCAAAATAAAATATTTGACTTTGACTAAACTTAAAAATACTTATGGTGCTATCCTCAGGCTCCTTCTCGTAGGGATTTTAGAGCAGTTTCCACTTCGCCTTATGGCATAAGATGTATAAGACACGTGAGAAAATGACTCATGCCCAAAAGACAATAAAAGTTGTATCAAATTGTTTACCGTGAGCCTCTCCCTCCACTTAAAGAGGCATCACCAGTGAGTGTATGTGTGTTGGTACTTAAAGGGAGAGATATGCCCTAGGAGCATGCACTACTATCGTGTAGCAAGAGGGTCATATTCTCATTTGAGTGGACTAATTAACGTGGAGTAGGAGAAAGCGTCATCCTCTACTTGCTTTACTTGTTAGGTGATAATTTTTTACTCTTATATTTCCACTATATGCATGCTTAGGATCTTGGCTCACTAAAATTATTATAGGGTGTGATAGATCAAGTTGATAGATTGAAAGTTAGCTTGATTTATCTATTTTTATTGGACTCACAATTCATCTTCACTCGATAGTCCTCAAGATCCTTACAACCATCTTAACTTGAGCTAAAATCATGCCAAAAGGGTTTCGAGCTAAAAAGACCTAAGTGCCTAAACGATACATCCCTGTAATGATTGGTTGAAGTGTGAGTAGCTGGTGCATGTTACGGACTAAAGTCAAGGCATGGTCTCTTAACAACTCATGTGGTCTTCATTGCGGTCGTTTAAAGACAATTGGTAGGACGATTGCGTGTGGTCGACTCGCAAGGCTGATGAGGCAGGTTTTTTTAATCTGTCTTCAACAGCTTTCTATCATGTTTGTGCAGACTATACAACTACAATTAGGTTGACATGCATGCTGTTTGAGTTTGCATGGCATACGTCTGAACAGTAGTAGAGCAACTGACAAGATTGAGATGCATGGGCAGCCGCCAAAAAATACTTAAAAAAGCAACATGGAAATTTTTTTCTAACTGCTAGCCGGTGCATGGATAACACAGACAAATTATTAGGTTGGTTCAACTGATTGATCAGCCCAATAATGATGGTCGGATATGTGTCTTGTCCATTAGCCTGAATAAGCCATTTTTTAAGATCCCTAGCGACCACTGCGACTCGTTTACAGCCAGTTTATGCTCTCTGCACAGAGCATTTGTGTAGTCGCTGTTACGGTGCATGCATCAAATTAATGTTATATATATATATATAGATGATTAAAATTGGCCAAAACCGGTTTAACCGGCTGTTATAAATCGGTCTAACCAGTATGGATCGCCCAGACAAGTTTCAAAAACCGATCAAAACCGGTTTTGTCAGGAGAGATGGAGTTCGACTGCAAACTTGTGCGAGCCTCGACTTCTAACACGATAAAATCACCTCACCGTATATATAGAGGGTTCATAACCGATTTAGAACAACACAATCAATTAAAAAAATATGATTTATCTTTTCATTTACCTTCAAATCATATTCCTCTTCTAAATCCTAATTTGTTGTTTGTCTCCCGTCTCAACCACGAGTTAAGAGGCTCTAGCTGGTCTGTCGATACAAAAATAACCCTAGCTAGGCGAAGTCTATCCTGTCCGGGTGGATTTCTCCATGTGTTATCAGGTGAAATGAGATAAAATCAGTCTGACCAGTTTTAGTGGATCAGTCTCACTGGTTTTTGTGAGCAGAGCCGGCCACATGAGATCTGTTCATGGTGTAGAAGGTCGCGCTTATATTTAATGGTGATTTTTATGTTAACACATATTTTTACAACTCCGCTAGAAAAAAAGGTTTAATAGCTGTCATACACAATCAAATCCAGGACAAGATGTACTGACCGACGCCTTTTCTTTTCCTTTCGGTTATTTTTTGCTGGCGGTGGGGGTTCACGCAATGTCAAATCGTGACTGATTGCTCGTTGATGGATTAGGTAATGCGTAGAACTTGAGCAAGTTGTACGAAATATCTATTTCTGAGTGCATCGGCTGGACAGCGCAGATGCAGGTTGACTGAAGGACCGTCATTAGCTATATATATATATGTTCGCCAAAGACATACGATTGACCAAGTCTCCTCCACTGTTGCTAACGTCCCTCTATTTTTAAAATATTATTAACATTAGCATAAGAATTTTAATTAAAAATAAAATAAAATAACTGTTCGAACTATAACAGTTTGAGAATAAAGAAAATATAATTTAGCTATTACGGTATATTCCCACCCTGTTAAAATTGATGTCGTTTCTGAAGGAATTTTGCTCCAAATATTCAAGGTTTAAAATAGGGTTTCTAATAAATCTCAAATCCTAATGTATTGCAAGCGGTGGGTGCTAAATTTTAGTACCAAATAGAGAGTGTGACTCACTTATAAGTGTAATGTATTTTAGCATTTTTCAAATGAGTGACTAGCTAGAGGAGTACTATACGCACGCTCCTCCTCACACGCCTCGGCACGTCGCGCAACGCGAGCGAGCCAAGTCAATCTTTATTTTTTACTGATTGAGAAATTAGAGTCGGTTATTGGAACCGACTCAAACAAGAGTTCACATTGTACATAACTAGGGTTCATGTATTAGATCTATCTAAACAAATATTTGATGTATGCTAGGTTACACAATATATTACGATTTAGGTTTTGTCTACCTCTCTATTTTCACCAACATCGTAGTTTACTACATCACAAGCACCGATATGCATCGACGAAGAAGATAGCAAGTCTTCAAAACCGTCCCTCATGCACCCGCTGGCCGCTGTTGCATCTAGACGCCTCGATGCGCGCATAGGCTTCATGCAGCTGTAAAACGTTCAATATTGATCCACATAGGGCTGGCTATACACGCATCGAGGCAATGGAATACAACACACTCGGTAGCGACATTTCACTTGCCCCACGTGCTCTCTGACCTATATTAGGTAACATCTTATCTTATTAATATAATACTCTCTTCTCATTTTGAATTATTTGATACTAATTAGTTCATCTTGAGCTAACGAGCGTTAAATATTTAGAACGGATCGGAGAGATGATCTAACTAGCATCAAATAATTCGAAATGGAGGGCTTATTGCTTGTCCATTTATTTGTGCTTCCATTCGAACTTTTCCATTCCTTTTTCAAGAAAGAGTCATTCCGCCCCTCATTAAATAACTCGTGTGTGAGGTCATAAGTTGGGATGTCAGGTTAATTTTTATTTTACATATATTTTAATGTACTCCCTCCGTTCTAAAATAAATGATGTTTAGAGAAAAATAGTTAATTTTAAGCAAAATTAGTTGTCCTAAATATCATTTATTTTATAATGGAGGGAGTATAAATTATTACCTTGTTACCACACACAGCACATTGGACGCAGCGCCCGAACCGTTTGTTAAGACGTCCATATCACCTTTGATACAGTCACGTTACGTTGTCAATAAATTGATTAAGGGGTTAGTTCTGGAATGGTGATTGCAATCTCTAACGAGTGAACCTGCCCCACCCATGGATCCGTTTTGCTTTCCTTTAATTTAAACAAAATGCAGCTGCATGCATGGGTGACTGATCAACTAGTAATGGTTGATTATTGCCCTGCAGTTCCTCCTGATCTGCCCCTGGTACCCGGTTTTCACCTCGATGCTGGCCATCTCACCATGGCCGTGTCTTGTACCTGTCCTCCCACCGCCCGGGGATGTTGGCGTTCAGGCGTTGTCCACCACCAGCTCCGCCGTCTCTGGAGATGTCATGAGCGCTGCGTCCGAGGTGAACAGCACCGTGCGCGACAGCACGTTCTTGTAGCTCTCTGGTCGTCCAGCTCGTTTGGCGTCACCATGTCCTGCGTCACCGTTGGGCCATCTTCGCCGATCGTCGGGTTGGTCGGGCAGCGGCTTCGTAGGAATCCGGCAAACCCAGCGTTGATGTCGGAGAGGACGGCGAGGAGATCGGCGACGAAGGACGAGCAGTACGAACGTCCGACCGTGTGTGCGCCAGCAGAGAGGATGACCAGGTCCTCCGCGGACAACCTCTTGACGACAAAGCTGTCCACAAGGGTGCTGAGGTTGGACGTCGGCATGCATGTCGAAGTTAACCTTGCCGCCGCTGAGGATGTAGGACGCGCCGCGGGCCGCGAAGGCGATGATGTCTGCGGAGCAGACCACGCCGGGGCAGGCAGCCTCGAGGCCGTCCTTTATCACGTCAATCAGCTCAAAACCGCGATAGCTCGGATTGTTTGCAGAAAAGACTTTGTACAATATGAGTACCTTGGTGTGACCCAACAACTTGCTATCATGCATGAGCAGCGAATCAATCGATGAAACCTTTGTAATAGAAATTCACCAAATAACAGGAGTAAAACCGTTTTATTTTGTGTCCCTTTTCACCTTTCCAGAGTGAATTTTGTGACAGCAGAGCAGGAGACTTACGAACCCATCCATCTTTCTGTTCCCACGATCGAAGGGCAATTTTAGTATGAGTGGTGCCACGTATATGTCAGTGATGTTTAGTATCTTCACGGCTTAACGAAAGATTTAGTTTGTTAACAACCATGCAGACTAGCCATAATTGCAACCGCTCGTGTTGAATTGAAGACTCCCTCGAACAGATTGGTTCCAACACCGAAAACCTAATCAACTGAGCTAAGCTCAAGCGTCCTCTTTTGTCTGTTTATAAGCATCGAAGTTTTACGGGCCGGCTTGGGTGAATTAGGCTTTTCGTATAGGTGGCCAATGGGCCGGGCCGGTCCGGCACAGCCTGAGCCCAGCTGGGCTCGGTCTTTGAAAGCATTGGCCCGGCAGGCATAGAAGACGCACTGGGCCAAGCTGGCCCGACGGGTCTGTACGTCGGCCCAAGCATGTTACGTGCTACGTGTTGTGCCTAGCCTGAATCGAGCCGATCGTGCTGGGCCAGCCCAATTCCGTCAGCATATCAAGAACTCATTGCAATATGAAAATAACATATTTCACATCACAAATTAGTAGATCATTAAGTTTTAAAAATATTAAATAGTGTTACAAATTATAAAAGTGCATACCTTATTAAAAATCTTTAGATAAAACCTTATAAAGACTGGTGGCACCGGACCATGTCAGGCCAGACACCACGGGCTACACGGGCCACACGTCGGGCTCCCCTTCGTGCCGGGCTGCTCATGCCGGACCGATTTTACTGGGCATCGGCTATAGGCCATGCCAGCTATAGGCTGTCGTAGCTGGTGCCTTTGCTCTTGCCCCGATCCGTGTGATGTTTACGTGAAGGGGACCAAGAGAAGGACTTATCGTGGCGGCGATGATGGCGGCGGCGTAGAACGGCGAAGTGAATGGCGGCGGTGACTTGTAACCGAAGTCATGCTTTTTCTAATAGACGAATACTCTTCCCACCACCCTCAGGTCATCCGATCTGGCGTCTGAGAATAGATGGAAGACCTGGCGAGACAATTTCAAGAATTTATATATGGGCAAGCAACGGCAAAACGCGGCTGAGATCAAGGAGTTTGTGCCGCAGCAGGACGACGTCAATTCGTCCGTGAAGGCCATGGAGATCTGGAGGACGGAGACCGAATCTCGGGTGTTCATAGCAGTGGTGGTCATCTACATCTAGAAACCTGCAACTACCATCACACGACGGTAACACCAGAGACTTCTCGAGATTATGTTGTG
The DNA here is from genome assembly GCA_030760725.1 of Neostapfia colusana. Taxonomy (NCBI): domain Eukaryota; kingdom Viridiplantae; phylum Streptophyta; class Magnoliopsida; order Poales; family Poaceae; genus Neostapfia; species Neostapfia colusana. The sequence goes on from JASWHV010000015.1 coordinate 73,182,435, forward strand.
TATGCAGAAGATGGCAGACGATCCTAATATGAACTCTGGGGCATTTTCCTAGTCACTCCTCAACCAGCAAGTGGTTTCATTTTGAGCTCCAAGTGCTGAAAGAGTGCCTGCTGAAGAGGTAAGCTAGTTCAACCTCTTATGGTCATGTGCATATGTTACTTTACCCTGCAACTATGATACTGTCATGTCTTGTGGATTCTTTTGTTGAATTTTATCTTAGAACTGTGTCCAATAAACTGAGAGCATATTATTATGTTGATTGATGCTGGTAGACAGTTTTTCTATCGCTCGTTGATGAGGAGTGCGCAACAGTTTTGCTACCGAGAGCAACACGGACGGGGAGAGCATGATAACTGCATGTTTTGTTGTTGCCTCTGTGCTTTGGCATTGTTTGCATCTGTTTGAATTTTCTTTCAAAAGATGACAAAGGATGAGAGTAAGTAGTTCCATGGATTACTTTTAGTTAAAAACAAGTAAATAGATCGAAGCAAATAATATAATATCGAGCCATGAACAAAAAAAAAAGCAGACATACACTACCTTTTAAAAAATGGGAGAAAGAATTCATAGTTACACAAATATATAATAGAAAAAAAGGAGAACAAATAGGACAAGATGTTCGCAGGAAATTTTCAGATGGAAGCAGGCTTCCACGCCTGAAAACTACCTTACTATCAAAGAACCAATTGCCGACAAATAGGAAGAAAATGAAGGTGCGTGCGAAATCCAGCAGAGTAAAATACTAGAACCCATGGGTCAGTAGTGCAGATGAGGGATGATCTCAGTTGACGAACCGGCAGCTTCTCCTTATCTCGCCCTGGAAGCCGGTCTTCACCCCGATGCCGGCCATCTTGACGAACGCCTTACTGAACTTGCCGTCCCACAGCCCGGGACGAAAGCGTTGTCCCGCACCATCTGCGCCGTCACCGGCGAGGTCATCAGCGCGGCATCGGACGCGAAGAGCACCCTCCTGTCCAGCACGTTCTTGTAGTACTGGTTGTCGAACGCGTTGGGGGTCACGACGTCCTGGTTCACGGTCCGGTCGTTGGCCGGGGTCGGGTTGGCCGGGCACCTCCTCCTGAGGATGCTGGCGAACCCGGCGTTCATGTCAGAGGAGGGCACGTTGAGGCGGTCGGGGACGAAGGACGCGCAGTGGGAGCGGCCGACCGTGTGGGCGCCCGAGAGCGCGACCATGTCCTCGACGTTGAGCCCCTTGGCGGCGAAGCTGTTGGTCAGCTGGTTGACGTTGAAGGAGGGCGGCGGCAGGTTGTTGAGCGCCTCGGAGGAGCTGGAGACGCGCCCGTCAAGGCGACCGGCGGGCATGTTGATCTTGACCCTGAACGCGCTGAGGAAGTAGGCGGCGTCGCGGGCGGCGAACGCAACGATGTCCGCGCAGGAGACCTTGCCGGGGCAGGCCTTCTCGACGGCGTTCTTGGCCGCGTCGATCACCTCGAAGCGCGCAGGCTTGGGAAGTTTGGCGGGCTCAGCTTCTCCGGCTGCGGGTTCGCCGGTGTCGGGTCCAGGAGGACAGAGCCGTCGCATCCCTGTAAATATTTCCCGCGTCAGCAAACTCGATCACTTTCTTTTGGCTACGTCGTATATAGAAGCATTTCATGGTACACATTCGTCGTGTGTGCGTACCTGGACGAAGCAGTCATGGAAGAGCATGCGGATGAGGCCGGCGCCGACGCCGGCGTCCTTGTAGACGAACTTCTTTACCTCGTCCCTGACGATGGCCTCCACGCGGGGGCACGTACTCTTGTAGTACCCCACCTGCAGGCCCTGGCACGCTGACGCCAGCGCCAGCACGCATGTCACCACCGCCGCAAGCCTGAACGAACAGGCCATTGTCTTCTCTTTTCAGTGGGGGCGTGAGCTGAGAAGTAGTGCTCGTGCTAAGAGACAGATGACAAGCGATGAACTGCTTGCTATTCTCGTATGCATGGATATTTATAGATGGATATAGTGACTAGATAATAAGATGATATTGATGATGAACTGGAAGTTGTTAGTTGGACACAGGGTGTAATATGAAAGCATCAGCTGGTTAGCGATTTCTAGCTGTAAGCTGTTGCAGAATATGAAGCAATTTGGTCCGCAGTTGACCAGCTGATAGCTTAATGGTTTGCTCTGGCCACATGTTTGCTGCCTCTGGTTTATTCCTTCTGTCCGTTGACTGACATTCTTTTCTGTCTTCCTGAGAATGTTCCATTGCAAGTATGATTTGTTTGCAGCAATTACACTGCATCTCTCTTATCCTGAGTAAACAAATTGACATGGGCAGCAATGAGCAATTCATGAATAAATATTGTCCCTCTTTAATTTACAATCTTTTTGTAAGAACAGATTAAAATTTTTCACAGGTGGTAAAAAAACTTACGACCCCTTGATGTCATCTTGATTTTATAGAACAATTAAATTAAATGACATAAAACTTGTCTGACATTTATTCGTAATCGTTTTTTACTCTCATTCATCTGGTAACTAACTTGTTCATTGGTACGTCGTAACTCTAACTCATAGGTATGTTAACAAAAATGATAGATGAATAATCGTATATTGATGGGAGGCAGATCCGCGAGTACATATATAGGTAAGAGGAATCCTTCCATATCCAAACCGACTCATGGAAACAGTGTCCGGTAGAATAGGAAGGTGGGCATCAGATCAGGACTCTCTAAACATAGACATGCACGTGTACAAGAATAGTAGCATGCAAGTCTAAAAACAAAGAAAGTAATCCATCTAATTATATTAGTCCAACAGAAAATGTTAGAATATGTGTTGAGTGTTGTTCAACAACAAAATTGAAATATATAATGAAATGAATGTGGCAAGGTATATACTACAGATTTTACCTTAATGTTTGTCTAACCCCCCCCCCCCCCCCCCCAACAACAACAACAACAACAACCAAGCCTTTATCCCAAGCCTGTTGGGGTCGGCTAGACATGAAACCCAATATCAATAAAGTAAAAGATAGGAAGAGATATAAGAACAAGGAAAAAAGAAAAAAAGAGAAAAAAGAAAAAAGAAAAAAAAGAAAAAGGAAAAAGAGAAAAGAAATAAGAAAAAAAGGAAAAGAAAAGAGAAAAGAAAAAAGAAAAAAAAAAGAAAAAGAAAAAAAAACAAGACTACGATTCTGGCACATGAATTGCTACTTTCCATGCGGTCCTATCATGAGCTAAGTCTTTGGATACATTCCAATCTCTCAAATCTCGTTTTACCGCCTCCTCCCAAGTCAACCTTGGTCGTCCTCTACCCCTCCTAATATTTTCTCTACCTCTTAAAATCCCACTGTTAACCGGTGCTTCTGGAGGTCTCCGTTGGATATGTCCAAACCACCTAAGTCGATGTTGGACTAACTTCTCTTCAATCGGCGCCACCCCTACCTTATCACGAATCGCCTCATTCCTTATTCGGTCTCTTCTCGTGTGCCCGCACATCCACCGTAGCATTCGCATCTCTGCGACACTCATTTGTTGGACATGTTGCCGTTTAGTTGGCCAACATTCCGCCCCATAGAGCATCGCGGGTCTGATCACCGTCCTATAGAACTTCCCTTTTAGCTTTTGTGGAACTTTCCTATCACATAGGATTCCAGAGGCTTGCCGCCATTTCATCCACCCTACCTTGATCCTGTGGCAAACATCCTCGTCAATATCGCCATTGCTTTGTAACATTGATCCTAAGTATCGGAAAGAGTCCCTTCTAGGTACTATTTGTCCTTGTAGACTAACATTTCCTTCTTCACGACCAACACCACTAAGGTCACACCTCATATACTCGGTTTTAGTCCTACTAAGTCTAAACCCCTTGGACTCTAAGGTTTGTCTCCATAACTCTAATTTCTTATCAACACCATCTCTAGTTTCATCTACCAGCACTACATCATCAGCAAAGAGCATGCACCAAGGGATATCCCCTTGTATATCCTTTGACACCTCATCCATCACCAAGGAAAAGATGTATGGGCTCAAAGCTGATCCTTGATGTAGTCCTACCGTGATAGGAAATGCATCAGTCTCACTATCACTTACGCGCACACTTGTCCTAACATTATTGTACATATCCTTGATAAGGGTAATGTACTTTGTTGGCACTTTATGTTTCTCTAGTGCCCACCACATCACTGACCTTGGTATCTTGTCGTACGCCTTCTCCAAGTCGATGAACACCATATGCAAGTCCTTCTTCTGCTCCCTATATCTCTCCATAAGCTGACGAAGCAAGAAAATCGCCTCCATTGTAGACCTCCCAGGCATAAAACCAAACTGGTTTTTAGTGACATTGGTCACTTTCCTCAGGCGGTGTTCAATCACTCTCTCCCAAAGCTTCATAGTATGACTTATAAGCTTAATACCTCGATAATTAGTACAACTTTGAATATCTCCTTTATTTTTGAAGATAGGTACTAATATACTTTTCCTCCATTCTTCAGGCATCTTGTTTGACCGAAAAATGTGGTTGAATAGCTTTGTGAGCCATACTATTGCGACGTCCCCAAGACATCTCCACACCTCAATAGGGATATCGTCAGGGCCGAGGGCCTTTCCTCCTTTCATCCTCTTTAAGGCCTCCTTAACCTCAAACTCTTGTATCCTCCGCACGAACCGCCTGTTGGAGTCATCAAAAGAGTCATCCAACTCAACCATAGTGCTCCCATTCCCATCATTTAATAGCCCATTAAAGTAATCACGCCATCTATTCTTAATCTCTTCATCCTTCACTAGAATGCGGTCAGTCTCATCTTTGATACATTTAACTTGATTGAGATCCCTCATCTTTCTCTCGCGGATTTTTGCTACCTTGTATATGTCCTTTTCACCTTCTTTTGTCCCTAGTCTCTCATATAACTTATCATAGGCCTGTCCTCTTGCCTTACTCACAACCCGCCTTGCATTCTTCTTAGCATCTTTGTACTTAAGCATGTTGCTTGCGCTTCTATCATTATGCCAACTCTTATAACACTCCTTCTTCTCCTTAATGGCCTTTTGTACATCCTCATTCCACCACCAAGTGTCTTTATCTACAAGTTTCTTTCCCTTTGTCACACCGAACACCTCACTAGCTACCTTCCTAATGCAAGTTGCCATCTTCATCCACATACTATCTGCATCTCCATTTTCTGCCCAGGGTCCTTCTATGATCACCCTATTTTTAAAGGATACTTGTGATTCTCCCTTCAACTTCCACCACTTTGTTCTTGTGATTTTGACACCTTTGTCCCGCAAAGAACATGTATGGAAGCGAAAATCAGCTACCACAAGCTTATGTTGTGTCACAACACACTCCCCCGGGATCACCTTACAATCTAGACACTCCCGTCTATCCTTTCTCCTAGTGAGGACCAAGTCAATCTGGCTAGAGTGTTGGGCACTACTAAAGGTCACTAGGTGAGATTGCCTCTTCCTAAAGAGGGTGTTAGCTATCAACAGATCATAGGCTACGGCAAAGTCTAGGATGTCCTTACCCTCTTGATTTCTATCACCGCATCCAAAACCTCCATGTACTCCCTCAAATCCTAGGTTAGTTGCACCCCCCCCCCCCCCCAAAAAAATTGTGCTGCCTCTGTTTTATTCCTTCTGTCCATTGACTGAAATTCTCTTTTCTCTTCGTGAGAATGTTCCATTGCAAGTATGATTTGTTTGCAGCCAATTGCACTGTGCTCTCTTATTCCGAGTACGACATGAGCAGCAATAAGTAACTCATGGATAGTTTGACAAGCTTTTTTATAAGAATAGTGTCAGCGACATGGAGCATGATGCCTCCATTTAGCCCCGACTAACCTTAGAGATGTACACTCTAAGAGCCTTAGCAAATCTGTCTTCAAGCAATCCGGGCAAACTGATCAAGAGCCAAAACTGGGATGGACTGGACCCATAACCTAGATGATGAATCCGCTAAGAGGTGGAGCCCCTGACCATGTGCTTTGTGATCGGAGTCCGCCACATGGTGTGGTGCACTCACGCAAGGTTCCTGACCTAGTCCCCTTAGTTGGCCATGGACGTCAGGGTCTGCCACATGGTGCGGTGCACCCTCAAGGTTCCTAACTTAGACCCCTAGTTGGCATTGGTCGAAGCCTGCCACATGTAGGTGTGGTAAATGGGTTCGGCTCACGAGCACTTTTACAATTTATTTTGACCTTTATTAAATATTAGTTTAATAATAAATATAAATTAAGCCCAATACTAATCTGATCTGGTCCTTGATCATTTTTAGTTTATTTTTTTGGATCCTTTATCAGCCCTAGCCACATGGCCGCATATATCTAGGAGGGTGTCATTTGTGCATGCTCCCTTTACATCCGCTTTTGGAGGCCTGGTCCGGGGCCACCACATGTTCCAATCGGGCATGGTGGGTGGGGACAGAAGGTTTTTAATGTAAAGGGGCTAGGACCAATTTGTTGTTGATCATTAGCTCAAATCGCGCAGGAGGCTTCACTAACCCCTAATATTTGTCGCATGTGTAACAATAAATAATTTAAACTCGTTTTCACAAGTGAAACAATAAAACTACACCTTACCTTTATGATTTTATAGAACAATTGAATTACATGACATAAATTTTTGGCATTCATCCATAATCTTTTTTCCTCTCATCTATTTGATAACAAATTTGTTCACTTGGTACGTTGTAAATGATGGGTATGTTGAATATTGTTTGACAAAAAAATGAATTTTCTAATGAAATGAATGTGAGAAGGCATATACTACAGATTTTACCTTAATGTTTGTGTAACCGGGATGAGTTCTGACTGCAACCTATGTTTGCCGTGGCTAGTTGTAACGGCTTTTTTAGTTCAGATGGGGAGTGCCATATGTGGAATATTATGGTATATAACAAGCTGCCGCCCAATACCATCTTTATATCATACAGTTCTATGGCTCATTCCTTCCCGTTGGGAAAAAACTGGGCATTTGAGTTGTTTGTTATTGTAACCCCCCCCCCCCCCCCCCCCCTAAGTATTCTCGAACTCGAAGGCCTACTTTCTTCGGCGTTATTGTAACATCCCTAAACTCTGCTAGCCTTGCTGCGGTCTCTGATCTTTCTTCCACCTCATTTCCTTACGCTCACAGCTGTTCTCGGCGTTCATCTACTTTTAAGCATGTTAGATGCAGGACTTGAGCGAGTTCAATTTTACTAGATTCGAAAGGCTTTGCTGACCCGCCCCTCCTTACTTTCGTGCATGGCTCCGCCACTAATTATGTGGGCAAGTGTGATGCATGACCTGATAATCAGCAATGTGTTCATCAGAATATCAAAGCACACAATCCGGAAAGAGCAAACTAAAAACTGAAAGCAATAAACGTTGAAACACAAGCTCCAGGTAAAACGTACACTGTTATCCGTCAAAACTGCATTCGATATTTGCACAACTCGACCACAAGAACGTGGGCTTCAACTTCAAAGCAGACCTTTCAAGTACACATAATGCTATGAATGTTCGTTTTTATTCATTCCACTTTTAAAGGATTGTCACTTGACCCATCCAAACAAAATGGGGACAAACAAAACATTGCAGGTGAACCTGTAATTAGACTATTATGTTTACAAGTTCGAGGATGCGATGACTTGAAGCAGAGAAGCAACAAAATGCATCTGGACTTCCTCATCAATCTCCACGAAGAGAGGGAAATGAACGAACAATGACTCGATACCATGTTTCTCCGCGAACTTAAGAGAGTGATAGTAGACATAGTTGCATACAAATCTACCGGCGTCATCTGAAGGCATCACGTCGTAGCCCATCTGTTGGAGAGACTTGGTTATCTCCTTCACGGGCAGTGTAGTCTGCTTGACCACAGAAGCAGAATCTGCTTCAGATTTTTTCTTACTTTGCGAAAATAAAATGCAATTAAGCAGAAGAAAATGATAATACATATAAATGGAAACAGGAAACTCTTGATGCAAGTTCCTTGATCTAAAAGCTGGGGAACATTTAAGGCCTCATATAGAGGGGAGGTGTTTCGATTGGAATCCTTAGTACCCAGTCTAAATCTGAACTAATTCCCGAAAATTCACAAAGCATTCATGAGGTAAATTGACCTGGCACCTTAAAGTTAAATACATTAATGAGGTGAACATGACAATATGAAAAAAATCACTTTCCTAAATGAAAAAAACATACGGTTGAGTTGCAAACAGAGGGCCTACAGGATAATACTGCAATGATCACATTGGGCTAGGAACTTTACTAAAAAAAATCGAATGCTAGAATTTTTGTCTACGAGATTAGTAAGCAACATGGTGAGGTATTCCAAAGGTTTGCTGGGGCAAGGAGTCACGAGCTAAAAAGAACCAACACTACCTTAGATAACATAGTACATAACAGCAAATCTATTTGTAATTCACAAAGTTTGGGATATGGTTACCAGTCACCAATCGTTAGCAGAACCTATAAAGTTAACATAATGGGAAAGACAATTTTTCCCCTAGTGATTCTTTAATAGACATATACATAATGACTTTTGAAAGCAACAGTTAAGATTATACCTGTCTTGTTCGTGAGATGCTTCCATCGGATGACAGGATAGGAACTCTCTGCAACGTAATACAATTTAAGTAACTGAATTAAAAGAGGTGAAGCAGATACTATTTAATGAACATCATACATCCTTTTGCAGGAAAGTGTCAAAGTTAGAAGGATAGCAACCTGTGGTTTCCATCCTAGCTCATCAGAGCAACTGAAAGTAGCTTCGTTAACTGCTTGACTCTCAAGAGCAAACATAGATGAGTCGCTGTTGGCTCCAAAATGCAGCTGAATTTTTTACATAAGCATAATTAATTGGTATAGATTAAACTATTGAAAGAAGAAGACATTTGATGATTTGAAGACACAGCTGCCTGGTAGACTGTGGTGAATAGCATCAGCACCAAGGATAATTGGTGTTAGGTGAGGTTTACGTTGACAACAAAATAAAAAGGGGACACTTGGCTTGCTCTTGTTTCTAATACTCAGGAAGAAAGTTAATAAATCACGATTCCGCTATACCTGAAGTGTATTATAGACTTTTTTTTTGGATAACTGACATTTTGTATAAAGCTAAGATGTAGTAAAGTTGAGAATATACCAGAATTACTTGGTCCTGATTCGGCAATCCATATTCCCTGTCCACGATAGTTGACTCCAGAAACTCATTCAATTGGCCAAGTGCACTCTGCCGGCAGCCTCTAGAACAGCGCAACTTCCAAGTACAAGACCTTTGGGCAACCCTCTCTTTTCCACGAAGGATTTGAGATTGTGTACAATCTTCTCGGTTGGGTTCTCAGAAACTCCATGAAACTTCTTGAACCCAGTGACATGAACAGTCACGGCAGAAGGCCCCTCGGAACCCATCTACTACCTTGGTGCTGCGCGGCCTTGAACAGTGAAGCGATGTCTCTGCCTGAAAACCTGGATCGAAATGGTAATAACATCAGCAGAGCAAGAAGTCCACTTAGCAAGTTAGCACACCCTTAGACTCCAGGACAGAAAAGCATGTTTGTCAAGGTACTGAATGTAGCACCAACTGCCCAACATGTATGAATTAATGCAATTTACACGTAAAACACGTGGGCAGTGCTACGCCTACGCAGCAAGTTAATACTGGCCGTTCAGCAAACATTATTGTTGGCCACCAGGAAATTTCATTGTGGGAGTGGTAACAGAGCGGAATTTACTGATAGCACGGGTAACAGAGCCGTGTAGGCTAGTAGCACGCCAGCCTGCCAGCAGCAGCATCTAGAAGCCGCTCAGGATTTTTTTCTCCTGTTCTAGCCGCCACCTCGGGTTCGTCAGGGAGCAAGAAGCCGGGGTCCGGCTCCGACAAAAAGACTAGGGCTTTGGGCACCGGACCGCCCCCACGGCCGGGGAAGCGCGCCTACAGTCACTCGCCGGACCGGACGACGGCAAGGGTTGCCCCGGACTGCGGAGTAGAGGTACAGGGGGGATCCAAAAAGCTACTAACCTCGGAAGCGGGAGCGGGGCGACGATCCAGCAGCTCTTCCTCCTCCGGCTGCAACAGTTTGCTGTCGCGCAAGGTGAGGTGAGGTAAGGTGGGCGGAAACGGGGACGAGAAGAGACGTAGCAGCTTCTTATTAAACTAAAGCGGAAACTACTGACGCCTTGGGTTCGTTGGGACTTTGGGTAGTGATGATCCAGTACTTGTGGTATCATTTGGGGCGCAGAAAGAGAAACAGGGCAAGGCACTCCGTTTTTTCTGTTCCTGGGAACCGCACGACGCGGTCTCGGAGGCAGGGCATCCGGTTTGTTTCTGGTCGCCGGGTATGGCGTCGCGACGCATGGCCGCAGAGGGGGCACAGGGCGTGTCACCACTGGAATCCATACGACGTGAACGCCGCTCCACCTGTTCGCTACAAGAAGCTCCGTGGAATGCTGCATCCGCCGCAGGCGGCAGTTAGTCATGGGAATTGGGCCGGGCTGAAGCACAACCAGCGGCCCGCCCTGACCCGGTCAGCACGAAAAATAGTTGGGTCGTGCTGGCCCGAACGAAACTCCAGGTCGTGCCGTGCCTCGGATTCAGGCACTATGAGCGGCAAGACTCGAACGACATGTTGTGGAGTTTCGGGTCATACGCAGACCGGCCCGGCACGAAAAAGGCCCGAAACTTTGAATCGACCCGAAAAGCCCATAACCCGACATTAGCCAAAATATGGGTGTGTTCAGGTGCTCGGTGTCTCACCTTCGGTCACTCCCGTTAGGTTTAGCCCCGCGCGACATTTGATCTAAAATTAGAGGGATGGAATTGAGCTCGCAGCATACTACGAGGGACCAACCAAATTGGTTATTCCACCTCTACTTCTCATTTACAACAGTAGTTGTAGTTTACACATGGTTCATTTTGTATCAACATGCATCTTCGATTACTCAAATGTCAGACTACTCACAACAGTTCCTGGTACAGTTCCTGGTACCTTTATAATTCCGGTTACCGCTGTAGCAAAGTGCAAGCGTCTCATAGAATTGTGCACCTGTTCATGCCAAGAGAAGAGAAAATCCTTCTCGCAGAAGGCCATAAGCGCCCAAGAAGTCCTGGTCTCTCTTCCTCGAAAGCACGCTCTGTTTCTCCAAGCGAACTGTCCTTAACACCAGCATCCTTGTCAGCACTTGCCTCTCCAGAGGCTTTTGTGTCGTTCACATTTTTTCCATCCTCTGATTCGATGCCAACTTCAGATATCTCCCCAGGTTTCTTGTCAAAGAGTCCTTTGAACTGCTTCCTTGCCTTCTTCTCAGTCTCCTGATTTAGAAATTGTCCATACCATGAGGACTCCAGGCTTAATGTGTTTGACTTAATGATGCATTATTGCATACCTGTTCCTTTTGTTTAAGTTTAAGAAGGGCAGCTGTAGCATCTGGCTCTGCAGACTTGTCGACGCTTTTCATCTAATAAAGAAATACAATGAAATGTCGGGTAGGGTAATGATCTAACTACTGATGGCAATGAAGTATGGCGTGACCAACCTTTACAAAATCATTCTTTGCATCATCAAAGTCCCCAAGTAACATGTAGGACATTCCTCGGCGATAAAGAGCTTTCACATGCACAGGATTTGCATCCAGTACCTGCTCAAAGACTCCAAGATTGAATTAAATGATAATAAGTTGCTCAATTTAGTTTGTTTGGCGGGACATATCATTTATTAAGACGTCAAAGCCTCACCATGCAAACAAAAACGAATCAGCTAAGTCATGGAATCATATAACTAAAATGGTAAATACCAAATGAAATCACATGTGGTGACTAGCTTGCAGGCTTGGCACAGGGGCCATCAGGCTTTATAGAACTCCATTGATATATTCAGCAAGTAAACTCTTTGTGATTAAACCAAAACTATCATATATGGACTCTATCAGCAGCATCTGTCAAAGAGAAGTATTCGAAAATACTGGTCCATAATGCTAGTACTACTACAAAAAGATACCTTATTGCATGCTTCGATGGATTTTCTGTATTCACCAATCTTCTGGTAGCAAGCAGCTACATTTAGATGTAGTGAGCTCTGCACATGTACCAAACGAGAAGGTGAATACATGTTTCAATACTGCTTATTAGAAGGCGATATGTGCAAGAAAATTCAAGTAACCAGGGAACCAAACGTTCTAAGGTAAAAGAAACACTAGAATAGCTTAACATCATACTCTTGAATTGGCAAAGATCTTTCCCTCTTCGTCATCGTGAGGATGCACGTGATTATACTCCCGAAGCAGCTACAGACAAAGAAGTTATGAAAAAATAAAATTATGAAATGTTTAAAAATACTATTCACATCATTTTTGTGGAGTTGGTCATAACTGCAAGGGATTGAAGACTAGCTTGTAAATTCCTAAAGGAAAATCATCAAGATGTGCTGAGGCTATATATAGGTTTGTGCTCATTATATTCACAACTCAATCTTTGAAGACATAAGAGAGAAGATGCAGGCCACCATGTAGATATATTTCAAGACAAAATTGAAGCCATGTGGTCATCTTTTTTTTTTTTGCCAGTTTTCACGTCGATGAATCAACTAAGGGAAGGATGGGTCTGGCGTAGTGATAGTCTCTTCACTTGTGTCTTAGAGATTTTGAGTTCAAATCAGCCTCCTAGCAAATTAAGCAAGGGGAAGGCTGCCTAGAAATTCCCTTCCCAGACTCCACATTGTGTGAAAGCTTTCAGCACTGGGTACGCAAGAATCGACTAAGCCATGACTTACACCACCAACTGAACTTGTTGTACAACATTAGCAAGTGGAACATTGAGGTGACACCACCAACTGAACCAGTTGTACAACATTAGCATGTGGAGCATTGAGGTGCCTGATGAGCAGTGTGCAAAATTCTTTTGAAAAAAAATAAAAAAATAGACGATGAAGTGCTCCAAAATTTTAAAAATGTGTCACAAATGTATTGTCATGCATGCATGCAAATTTGTAATATCAAATTAATCTTCAAATGGAGTAACTTGTAAAATACCACGTGAGAAAATGATTAAAATCACATGAAAATTTTAGATAATCAGACAACATCACAATGTATTATTATGGACCTTGGACACATTGAATGGCACAGGCGAGGCAGTAGATCAAGTGAAGATTAGAATCATTAGTCTGTTGTTTAGTTTAATTAGCTGTCAAGTTAGTACCAAATGTAGGGGCAATCAGATGGGCTTTTGTGGGCCGGCATGGTACTGTAGGGCAATGTTGTGATTCTTCCTTCTAGGAGTGCGCAGAGGAGATCTCAGCAGAAGATGAGACAGTGAGTTGGACCTCAGAGGATAACGGGGAAGAGAGGGAGGAGGAAAAGACCTCCTGTCACCTAGGCTGGATGAAGCCTCAGCCACGGCGACCCAAGGTAAACCCTAGATAGGGTGAAATTCTTATTCCTCTCGATGCCTAATACAATTCTAGTCGGCTGCCTTTATAGAATAGGTGCCCTGTTTATTCTAACAGATTCTGTTAGACAGAATTAGAATCTAAAAAAAATAACCAAACAAATCTTTTATTCATCCTATCCCTTTTCTTTATCCCAAACAGATCACTTCCTGCGCCTTTGATATTGCTGGCCACGTGGCGGGCCCGGAGCTCTCCTCTGAGGAGAGGGTAGTCCAACCCCGCTGGACACGTGGAGCCTTTGGAGCTCTCCCCGTGATGGGGGGAGGTCCGGCTCTGCTGGCCACGTGGCGGGCCCGGAGCTCTCCTCTGAGGAGAGGGAGGTCCGACCCCACTGGACACGTGGAGCCTTCGGAGCTCTCCCTGCGGAGGGGGGAGGTCCGGCTCTGCTGGCCACGTGGCGGGCCCGGAGCTCTCCTCTGAGGAGAGGGAGGTCCGACCCCGCTGGACACGTGGAGCCTTCGGAGCTCTCCCCGCGGAGGGGGGAGGTCCGGCTCTGCTAGCCACATGGCGGGCCCAGAGCTTTCCTCTGAGGAGAGGGAGGTCCGGCCCCGCGGGACACGTGGCGCCTTCAGAGCTCTCCCTGCGGAGAAGGGCAAGGTACTTAGACAGTTTCCCCCTATGCGCGGGAGTACCCCATATTGAGGGTACTGACACGCACTCACCATGGACACATTGAATTTTTGGTGATGCCATTCGGTCTTACAAATGTACCTGCCACTTTTCAAGCTTTGATGAACGATGTGCTGAAACCATTTATCCGTCGTTTTGTCCTAGTTTTCTTTGATGACATTCTCATCTACAGCTCTTCATGGATAGAACATTTGCAACACGTCAGAGTTGTGTTTCAGCTCTTGCGCTAAAACAGTCCAAATGTATTTTTGGAAATATCTGGGCCACGTTATATCCAAAGAGGGTGTTGCCATGGATGATGAGAAGGTGGCAGCTGTTCAAGCTTGGCCACAACCAATGTCAGTTCACGCTGTACGAGGATTTCTGGGTGTCACGGGATATTATCGACGCTTCATACAAAATTATGATGTCATTGCTACTCCACTAACTCAGTTGTTAAAACGGGAGACATTCAAGTGGTCTGTGGAGGCAGAAGAAGCTTTTAAAAAATTGAAACAGACTCTAACTACAGCTCCTATTCTTCAATTACCTGATTTCAGCAAGTCATTTACTGTTGATTGTGATGCATCAGGCTCAGGTTTTGGTGCAATTCTTCACCAAGGTGATGGTCATATTGCTTTCTTCAGTCGAGCTATAGCTCCGCATCATGCCAAACTTGCTGCTTACGAAAGAGAGCTCATTGGACTGGTTAAGGCTGTGAAACATTGGAGGCCATATCTATGTAACAGAGCGTTAATTGTGGCTGTATTAAGAGATAATAATCAACAGGGTACAGGGGATGATTATATAGAGGGATTAGATGAAAGAAAAAGACTAAACTACCCCTAACCCTAATCCCTCACTAATGACTAAACTACCCCTGTGTCACCCACACAATTACAGAGTCTAACACCCCCCGCAATCACAACATCTAGCCACTGCAGATATTGAGACTAGACCAAAACTCGGAGAATAGCGACGACGGGAGGCCCTTCGTGAAGATGTCGGCGAACTGCGTCGTCGTCGGGACATGGTGTACCCGAACCTCGCCACGTGCAACCCGCCTACGAACAAAATAGAGGTCGATCTCCACATGCTTTGTGCGCTGATGCTGGACCGGGTTGGTGGAGAAGTACACGGTGCTGACGTTGTCGCAATAGATCAGGGTGCTCCTGGCGACGGGAGTGTGGAGCTCCTGAAGCAGCTGCTAAAGCCAGGAAGCCTCAGCCACGCCGTTAGCCACGACGCGATACTCCGCCTCAGCACTCGAACATGACACCACAGGCTGTCGCTTCAAGGACAAGGAGTCGAAGTTACCGCCCAGGAAGACGGCGTACCCAGAGGTAGACCAGCGAGTGTTCGGACAGCCTGCCCAATCAGCGTCGGTGTACAAGACCAGCTCGGAGGCCACGTCACGTCGAAGGAGGAGGTCGTAGTTGAGGGTGCCTCGTAGGTACCGAAGAATCCGCTTTATAGGCGTGAGGTGCGGCTCTCTCGGGTCATGCATGTGAAAGCACACCTGCTGAACCGCATAGGAGATATCCGGCCTGGTGAAGGTGAGGTACTGAAGAGCACCTGCAACTCCTGTAAGTAGTGGGGTCAGTGACGGGTGTCCCGTCGGTAGCGGAGAGCTTCACCTGAGTATCCACTGGAGTGGGGCACGGCTTGCACTCAGCATGCCCGCTCGCTGGAGGATATCCAGGCAGTACCGTCGCTGGTGAAGGAACAAGCCGTCTGGTTGGTCCTCGACCGCAATACCCAAGAAGTGGTGGAGGCGGCCTAGGTCCTTCATAGCAATTAGATTAGGGAAAAGTAATCTCAATTAACACCTGTCAATGGGTTACATATATAGGGGGATACAGCTTAAGGGTTAAGCAACCTTAATACCAAAAGACTAAAATACCCCTACCCCCTATACATGCAGTCTAACACCCCCCCGCAGTCCCAACATCTAGCCACGGCAGATGTTGAGACTGGACCGAAACTCGGTGAACACCGTCGAAGGAAGTCCCTTGGTGAAGATGTCAGCGAACTGCGACGACGTCGGTACGTGCAGGACTCGCACCTCCTCGAGAGCCACCCGCTCACGAACAAAGTGAAGATCGATCTCTACGTGCTTCGTGCGCTGATGCTGCACCGGGTTGGTGGAGAGGTAGACGGCGCTGACGTTGTCGCAGTAGACCAACATACTCCGGGCGAGGGGAGAGTGAAGCTCCTGAAGCAGCTGCTGAAGCCAGGAAGACTAGGCCACGCCGTTGGCCACGGCGCGGTATTCCGCCTCGGCACTCGAGCGGGACACCACGTGCTGCCGCTTCGAGGACCAGGAGACGAGGTTGCCGCCCAGGAAGACGGCGTAGCCAGAGGTGGACCTGTGGGCTGATCTGCCCCTGGCCCAGGCCGGCCCCTCCCTGGCCCAGGGCGGCTAGAACTGGGCCAAGTGGGCTGGTCAGCCCTGGCCCAGGCCGGGGCCCCTTTCTAGAAGGTTTTTGAGTTTAATCTTCTTAGAGATAGATTAAAAGATCCTTTGTAACAGATTAGGACTCTTGTAAGGGGGGGCTATATATACAAGCCAAAAACACCCCAAATTGTGAGAGAGATCAATACAGAAAATTTTCCTCCACTTTTCTAACCCTAGCCGCCTCTCTCCCTCCTGCCCTAGCCGCCGGCCTAGCCTCTGCCCTAGCCGCCGCACAGCTCCTGCCCTAGCCGCCGCCTCCCTCTGCAGCCCTAGCCGCCACCAGGGGCTAGAACCAGCCGCCGCCCCTGTTTCCCCCTCTGTTCTGCGTCTCTTCAGCACCAGAACAGATTGGGCACCACCTGATCTCTCCCCTGATCTGTTCTTCCAAGAACAGAATCAATCTGCTCAGTTTTTCTGCACCAGAACTGTTCTTCTCCTTGTTGTTATTCCTCTGTTGTTGGCTGAAGAATTTTTCTGGTCTGTCTTCAAGGAAGACAGATCGATCTGCTAGGACAGATCAGCTTATTCAGCAAGAACAGGGACAGTTTCAGCGCCGGAATTGCAACATTCGTGGTATCAGAGCCGGTTTCAACCCTAGGCTGAATTCTGCAAGATGTCGTCTACACCTACAAGCAGCGGCAGCGCCATCAGCCATGGCACACCCTCACCGGCAGCTCGTGAGGTGAACACCGGGACGGGGTTCCCCGTGCTCACCAAGACCAACTACGCGAAGTGGGCTGTCATGATGAAGATCAAGCTGAAGGCGCGGCTGCTTTGGAAGGCCGTGGAGGAGGGGAACGTGAGCGAGCAGGAAGACATGATGGCGCTTGACATCTTGGTCAGCGCTGTCCCGCCGGAGATGATCACGACGATCGGAGAAAAGAGGACGGCGAAGGAGGCATGGGACACGATCGCCATCATGCGGGTCGGGGCCGACCGTGTGAAGAAGACGACGGCGCAACAACTCCGAAAGGAGTTTGAAGATGCTGTCTTCAAGGATGGCGAAAGTGTGGAGGACTTCTCCCTCCGTCTGAGCGGCATGCTATCACGGCTTGCGTCGCTAGGGGAGAAGATAGGAGAAGAGAGGGCCGTGGAGAAGCTCCTGCGAAGCGTTCCAGAACGCTTCCAACAGATCGTGGTAGCGATCACGACACTGCTGGACGTGTCGACCCTCACCTTGTCGGAGGTGACGGGGCGTCTCAGGGCGGCTGAGAACGCTTTCGACTTGACGCAGCGGAAGGGAGGAGTACACAATGGCCAGCTGTACCTCACTCGGGAGGAGTGGGAGGCACAGCGGAAGGAGGAGCGGTCTACCCAGTCCGCGGGTTCTTCTAAGAGGGGCGGCCGAAAGGGCCCGCCCAAGAAGAACGGAGGCAAGAAGGGAGGTTCCGGGAAGGATATTCCGCGGGACCAGTGCAGGAAGTGCGGGAAGAAGGGCCACTGGGCCAGGGAGTGTCGGTCGAAGCCTAAGGAGGAGCCGCAGCAGCAGGGTTTCGTAGCAAAGGCGGAGGAGGAGGGCGCCTTGTTTATGACAAGGGTGGCCTCAGTACAGGAGGAGCCTGTACAAGAACGTCCTATGCGCCCACTGGAGATAGTGGAGGGACGTGTCTTCGCTCACCGCAGCAACGACGATGACTTTGATGACACTCGTTGGTACCTCGACACGGGCGCGACCAACCACATGACGGGTTCGCGCGCCGTCTTCTCCGAGCTCGACGAAAACGTCGTCGGAACCATCAAGTTCGGTGATAATTCCGTCGTGCGTATCCAGGGGAAGGGTACGGTCCTATTCGCCGCCAAGACGGGTGAGCACAGGAGGCTCACCGGCGTCTACCTCATCCCACGCCTCACCACCAACCTCATCAGCGTCGGCCAGCTGGATGAGGATGGCTACAACATCACGGTGCAAGGAGGAGTGATGCACATACGGGATGAGCAGCAGCGTCTCCTCACACGAGTTCAGCGCGACGACAGCAAGCTGTACTCCATCAGGCTCAACATCACACGTCCGGTTTGCCTAACCGCGAGGCGTGATGATGTTGCATGGCGTTGGCACGAACGCTACGGACACGTCAGCTTCCAGGCGCTTCGGAAGTTGGCACAAGAGGAGATGGTGCTCGGGCTTCCGCAAATTGATCATGTCGATCAATTGTGCGAAGCTTGCTTGGTCGGGAAGCAGAGGCGCTCCAGCTTCCCCAAGCAAGCTCGGCGGCGCGCGGAGGGCGCACTCGACCTTGTCCATGGCGACATCTGCGGGCCTATCACGCCGACGACTCCAGGTGGCAAGAAGATGTTCTTGTTGCTTGTGGATGACATGAGCCTCTATATGTGGCTCTATCTTCTAGCAACCAAGGACAAGGCGCCCGACTTAATTCAACAATTCAAGGCGACAGCTGAATTAGAGTCCGGGAGGAGGCTGAAGCTACTCCGTACTGATCGCGGAGGGGAGTTCACCTCACAAGAGTTCGGCGAGTACTGCGCTCAGCACGGAGTACAACGTCAGCTCACAGCCCCGTATATGCCGCAGCAAAACGGGGTTGTGGAGCGGCGCAACCAGACGGTGGTCGGCATGGCGAGGAGCATGTTGAAGGCGAAGGGTATGCCCGGGATATTTTGGGGTGAGGCAGTTATCACGGCTGTCTATATCCTGAATCGATCCCCTACCCGCGGCCTCGACGGGAAGACGCCATATGAAGCTTGGCATGGAGAGCGACCAACCGTCAATTATTTCCGAACTTTTGGGTGCGTGGGGCATGTCAAGAACACGCGCCCCAACCTGAAAAAGTTGGAAGACCGGAGTACTCCGATGATTTTTCTTGGCTATGCTGCAGGGACGAAGGGATATCGGATGTATAATCCGGCTGATGGGCGTACACACATATCACGTGACGTGATATTCGACGAGGCGGCCAAGTGGGACTGGGGAGAAGGAGTAGGAGAAGAGGACTACACCACCTTCCACGTCGACTCCTTAGGTCCAGCAGGTGCTGGACCTGCTGTTTCAGCACCCGGAGAGGTGCTGCAGGGTCCGGAGGGGCCGAACAGCACCCCTGCAGTGCCCAGGAGGGGCACAGAAGGGTCTGTACAGACCCTAGGAGTTCCTGCGCCAGCCTCCAGACCTGCTGGAGAGAGTCCAGCACCTACAGCGTCGCCCCAAGGGCCCCTGCAGGGGCTGTCCAGCGCAAATCAGGGCTGGGACAGTCCTGCACGGGGGTCAGCAGCAGTGGGGGGTTCCGGACTTGAAGATTCCAGCACCTTCGTCACGCCCAGGAATCCTCCACGGCCCATCTGCTTCGCCTTACCGCTGTCGGACCCCGACAGCAATGTTGTCGACGCCTACTACGACGACGGCGGGAAACTATGGTTCCGCACGATGCGCAACATACTCGGAACCCTCACCCCTCCTGGTCGGGCTGAGCGCCCACCAAGCTTGGAGGAGGGGGAGCTTATGTTCACCACCGCGGAGGAGCCTACGTCCTTCGCCGATGCTGAGGAACACCCGTGCTGGAGACGGGCCATGCTCGAGGAGATGGAGTCCATAGAAGAAAACAAGACTTGGCAACTTGTTGATCTTCCTGCAGGACACAAGCTCATTGGCCTCAAATGGGTGTTTAAGGTGAAGAAGGACGAGCATGGGGAGGTGGTGAAGCACAAGGCTCGACTGGTGGCAAAAGGCTATGTCCAACGGCAAGGAATAGACTTTGACGAGGTATTTGCTCCTATAGCTCGTCTCGAATCTATTCGCTTGCTCCTTGCAGTTGCTGCACACAAGGGGTGGGAGGTACACCACATGGACGTGAAGAGCGCCTTCCTGAACGGCGACTTGATGGAGGAGGTGTACGTCTCCCAACCCGCTGGCTTCATCATCGACGGAGCCGAACACAAGGTGTATCGGCTCAAGAAAGCTTTATATGGACTTCGTCAGGCGCCCAGGGCCTGGAATGCCAAGCTCAACGATAGCTTGCTATCGTTTGGTTTCCAGAAGAGTACGAGCGAGCACGGGATCTATTTCCGTGGAGCTGAAGATGAGAAGCTCATCGTTGGCGTGTACGTCGACGATCTTGTGATCACAGGAGGAGGCGATCTCAAGAAGTTCAAAGGGGAGATGATGAAGAGGTTCAAGATGAGCGACTTGGGTCTCTTGTCATATTATCTTGGCCTGGAGGTGCGGCAAACTGATGCAGGGATAAGCGTTGGGCAGGCGGCCTACGCTTTCAAACTTGTCTCTAAAGCTGGCCTGGAAGGATGCAATCCCTGTGCATTTCCCATGGAGCAAGGCCTCAAGCTTTGCAAGACAAGTGATAGCCCGTTGGTGCATGCAACGGACTATAGGAGCTTGGTTGGAGGGCTGCGATACTTGGTGAACACACGTCCCGATCTTGCCTACTCGGTCGGGTACGTGAGTCGGTTTTTGGAGGAGCCCAAGGAGGATCATTTTGCTGCAGTCAAACGCATTGTACGCTACATAGCGGGTACAATCAACTATGGAGTCTTCTATGCAAGAGGAGAAGACATGGAGCTAATTGGGTACTCGGATAGTGACTATGCGGGAGATGTGGAGGACCGCAAGAGCACAAGCGGGGTGCTGTTTTGTCTTGGAAACAGCCCCGTTTCATGGCAGTCCTGGAAGCAGAAGGTGGTGGCCTTGTCCTCATGTGAAGCAGAGTATATCGCAGCAGCTCAAGGGGCATGTCAAGGTGTATGGATGGCACGGCTGATGGAGGACTTAGCTGAAAAATCGAAGGCGCCGGTGCTGCGGGTTGATAACAAGTCAGCTATAGACTTGAGCAAGAACCCGGTACACCATGACAGGAGCAAGCACATCGACGTCAAGTACCACTACATACGGGAGTGTGTGGACAGCGGTACTATTGTGCTTGAGCAAATCTCCACTCAAGACCAGATGGCGGACATCTTGACCAAGGCTCTTGGAAGACAGAAGTTCGTGGAGATGAGAAGAAGGATCGGGATTCTAGACATGGGCCAGTGTCAGGATCAGGAGGAGAATGTGGGCTGATCTGCCCCTGGCCCAGGGCGGCCAGAACTGGGCCAAGTGGGCTGGTCAGCCCTGGCCCAGGCCGGGGCCCCTTTCTAGAAGGTTTTTGAGTTTAATCTTCTTAGAGATAGATTAAAAGATCCTTTGTAACAGATTAGGACTCTTGTAAGGGGGGGCTATATATACAAGCCAAAAACACCCCAAATTGTGAGAGAGATCAATACAGAAAATTTTCCTCCACTTTTCTAACCCTAGCCGCCTCTCTCCCTCCTGCCCTAGCCGCCGGCCTAGCCTCTGCCCTAGCCGCCGCACAGCTCCTGCCCTAGCCGCCGCCTCCCTCTACAGCCCTAGCCGCCACCAGGGGCTAGAACCAGCCGCCGCCCCTGTTTCCCCCTCTGTTCTGCGTCTCTTCAGCACCAGAACAGATTGGGCACCACCTGATCTCTCCCCTGATCTGTTCTTCCAAGAACAGAATCAACCTGCTCAGTTTTTCTGCACCAGAACTGTTCTTCTCCTTGCTGTTATTCCTCTGTTGTTGGCTGAAGAATTTTTCTGGTCTGTCTTCAAGGAAGACAGATCGATCTGCTAGGGCAGATCAGCTTATTCAGCAAGAACAGGGACAGTTTCAGCGCCGGAATTGCAGCAGGACCGACAGGTATCCGGGCAGCCCGCCCAGTCAGCGTCGGTGTAGACGACCAGCTCGGAGGCAGAGTCGCGCCGCAGAAGAAGACCGTAGTCGTGAGTGCCACGCATGTACCGAAGGATCCGCTTCACCGCCGTGAAATGGGGCTCCCGCGGATCATGCATGTGGAGACACACCTGCTGAACCTCGTAGGAGATGTCCGGCCTAGTGAAGGTGAGATACTGCAGTGCACCAGCAAGACTCCTGTAAGTGGTGGGGTCGGCTACCCGGAGTGCCATCGATCGAAGACACCTTTGCCTGGGTGTCCACGGGAGTGGAGCATGGCTTGCAATCAGCCATACCCGCTCGCTCGAGGATATCCAGGCAGTACTACTGCCGCTGGTGGAGGAAAAGAGCACCCGGCGGTGCTCGACCGCAACACACCAGGAAGTGGTGAAGCTGGCCGAGATCCTTCATCGCAAACTCACGCTGGCAGGGGCGGAGATCGTGCGCTGAAGAAGAGCCGAGCTAGACGCTGTGAGGACAATATCGTCCACGTACAGGAGGAGGTAGACGGTGTCACCCTCACGCCTGTAGATGAAGAGCGAAGTGTCCGACTTGGCCTCGATGAAGCCGAGCAAGACCAGGAAGGAGGCAAACCGGCTGTACCAGGCCCGAGGTGCCTGCTTCAGCCCGTACAGGGGACTTGTTCAGCCGGCAGACCATGTCTGGACAAGCTGAATCAACAAACCCTGTCGGCTGACCTACAGTACACCGTCTCCGACAGCGTCCCGTGGAGAAAGGCATTCTTGACGTCCAGCTGGTGGACAGGCCAAGAACGCGACAGAGCCAACGACAGAACGGTACGAACTGTCGCCGGCTTCACCACCGGGCTGAAGGTCTCGTCATAGTCGACGCCCGGACGCTGCGTGAAACCGCGAAGCACCCATCGTGCCTTGTACCTCTCTAGATACCCATCCGCCCTCCGCTTATGCGTGAACACCCACTTGCCCGTGACAACATTGCCACGAGCGGGACGGGGAACCAGGTCCCAGGTCCGGTTGGCAAGTAGGGCTGCATACTCTTCTTCCATAGCCCGACGCCAATGAGGATCGGCGAGGGCGCTACGGACAGAAGAGGGGATATGCGAGATGGGTAACGAGGACAAGGCAGGCTCCGGAGGGGTCGAGGACGAGAGAAAAACCCCGAAGAAGCGCTCCACAGGTCGAAGGACGCCGGCAGCCCGTCGAGTCACCATCGGGTGAACGTGACGAGGGTCCCGGTGAAGCAGCGGAGGGTGGTACACCTGGTCCGCAGGGCGCGAAGAGGACGGCCCACCAACCCGCGCTCATCGATGATAGACGAGAACGGGATCGGCGTACCGCGGTCCGGGGGCCGCAGGTGGTACGGCTGACGACGTCGAAGACACCGTCGGGGGCGTCGGAGACACGTGAGGCGTGACGGAGGACGTCGGAGACGCTGGGGCCGCGCGTGGCACAGCAGACGTCGTCGGAGACGCAGGGGCCGCGCGTGGCGTAGCGGACGTCGTCGGAGACGCTGGGGCCGCGCACGGCGCAACTGCTGGTGTCGGGGACGCCGAGGCCGCGCTCGGCACAGCAGGTGTCGTCCGGGCCGCGCGTGGCGCAGCAGGTGTCATCGGGGCCGCGCGTGGCACAACAGGTGTCGTCGGGGCCGCGCGTGGCGCAGCAGAGGACGCCGGGGACACCGGTACCGCGCGTGGCGCAGCAGGTGTCGTCGGGGCCGCGCGTGGCACAGCGGGCGACACCGGGGACACTAGGGCCGCGCATGGCGCAGCTGGCGGCGTCAGGGACGCCGGTGCCGCACGTGGCGCAGCAGGAGGGTAACCTGCAAGAGGTAAAAGACAAGGTCGCGGTACAGGAGCGGCCTCGGGGTCAGTGGAGAAGAGGGAATCCAACTCAGCAACGGAGTCAGAAGACGGGGTGGAAAAAGGAAAGGAAGACTCGTCGAAGACGACGTGTCGGGAGATCAAGATACGACGGGTGGTAGGGTCAAGGCACCGGTACCCCTTGTGGTCTGGGGAGTACCCAAGGAAAACACACCGAGTCGAGCGAGGCGCAAGCTTATGGGAAGCTGTGGCAGAGAGGTTAGGGTAGCAAGTGCACCCAAACACTCGAAGGTGGTCGTAGAGAGGAGGGGTGCCGAACAAAGCAAAGTGAGGGGTGGGAGCACTAATCGCCTTAGTAGGAAGGCGATTAATGAGGTAGGTGGCGGTGTGAAGCGCCTCCGCCCAGTAACGAGCAGGGATAGAAGCCTGAAACATCAGAGAGCGCATGACATCGTTGGTGGTCCGAATCATGCGCTCAGCCTTGCCGTTCTGGGGGGAAGTGTATGGGCAAGACATGCGCAACTGAACGCCGCGAGAAAGCACAAAGTCACGGAACGCAGAGTTGTCAAACTCGCGCCCGTTATCGCACTGAACCGCAAGGATCGTGCGCTCAAACTGGGTGGACACCCAAGCAAAAAAGTGAGAAAGAGTGTCGAACGTATCAGACTTCTGTCGCAAGGGAAAAGTCCACGAATAGTGCGAAAAATCATCAAGAACCACCAAGTAATACTTATATCTAGAAACACTGGGAACAGGTGAAGTCCAAAGATCACAATGAATCAAATCAAAGATGTGCTCCAAACGAGTGACAGAATGCGGAAAGGGAAGTCGAACGTGGCGACCCAACTGACAAGCATGGCAAAGAGACTCATGAGTGTCCTGAGTACACGGAATCGCTGAACTACCAGACAACTTCGACATAGCATCAATACCAGGGTGGCCAAGCCGCCGATGCCAAATGGTCGAAGAAGATGTCGTAGTCAGGGCAAGAGGCAGAGCAGAAGCGGGAAGACGCATCGTATACAGGGGACCCGTACTATCACAACGAAAGAGACTGCGTCGAGTAATAAGATCCTTCACAGTTACACCATAAGGATCAAACTCAAGAGAAACATGGTTGTCAGTGGTAAAACGACGAACGGAAAGAAGATGCTGAATGATGTTAGGAGCAACAAGAACATCACGTAGCTGAAACGAATCCGGCGAACCCAAATCACCTACTGAGGTGACTGGAAGAGTCGTCCCATTCCCAACAACGATAGATGAAGGATCAGAGGGACGGGAAGGGCGGGTAGAAGAGAGGATACCGACGTCAGGGGTGGTGTGGTACGAAGCACCGGAGTCCACCACCCAGTCAGGGCCAGACGGCGTAAGACCCCGTAGGTATACTGACGGTGTAGAACGGGTCGCGACATGCCCCGACGGTGGTGGCGCAGTCCACACGGCCCAGGCGAAAGGCGGCGACACAACTGGTGGGGCAGCGGTGGCCCAGGGCAGCGCTGGTGAGGTGGTAACGGCCCAGGGTGGCACTACCGAGCCGGCGGTGGGACGAACTCCAACATCAGTCCTCCAGAAGTGAGCGTCCTCGCTGTACTGGCCGCCGAGACACGGGCTGGCAGACATCGCGGCAGCTGAGGAGGACGGGAAGCGGGAGGAGAAGTCGAAGTCGAGGTCGAGGCAGCCGGCGCAGGTGGGGTTGCCCGGGGCGCTGGCGAAGCGGAGGTCGCGCGCGACAGGGAGCGACCACCCGCCGTGGTAGTCCTGCAGCGGGACGAGCACCTCGAGAGCGCGGTCGAGGACCTGCTGGAGGTCCACCGTGGCCCGCAGGTAGTCGACGTTCTCAGCCGCGGCGCCGAGGGACTCGATCTCGTCGCTGACGTAGCCGGTGCGTGAGGCGGCGGCGCCCGCGAGGCGGAGGGCGCGCGCAGCAGCCGAGAGAGCGCGCGCAGCGGCCGGGAGGGCTCGGCGGCTGGAGGACTCGACGGCTGTTAGGGCGCGGCAGCCAGGAGGGCTCGGCGGCCGGGAGGACGCGGCCCCTGTTAGGGCGCGGCAGCCAGGAGGACGCGCGCAACGGTCATGAGGGGAGCGCGTGGCGGCCGCGAGGGGAGCGGCCGGGAGGGCGAGGCACCGTCGAGGGCAGAGGGCAGCACGTCGATAGTGGAGGGCGCGCGTCGAGGGGGGAAGGACGTGCGTCGAGGGCGAAGGGCGCGCGTCCGGGAGGTGCAGCGGCGGTGCAGCCTGACGTGTGGCGGCCGCGAGGTGGGGCGCGCGGGGCGCGCGGCAGCCTCGAGGTGGGGCGCGCGGCGGCGCGTGGCAGCCTCGAGGTGGGGCGCGTGGCGGCGGGAGGAGGAGGAGCGCTCGCGCGGCGGCCGGGTGAGGAGAGAGAAGAGAGAGAAAAATCTGATACCAAATTAGATTAGGGAAAAGTAATCTCAATTAACACCTGTCAATGGGTTACATATATAGGGGGATACAGCTTAAGGGTTAAGCAACCTTGATACCAAAAGACTAAAATACCCCTACCCCCTATACATGCAGTCTAACGATAGCGAACTCCTGCTGTAAAGCATAAATAGTGCGTCGAAGAAGAGCCGGACTAGACGTTGTCAATACAATATCATCGACATCATACAGTAAAAGGTAAGCAGTGTCACTGCCACGTCGATAGACAAACAACGAAGTGTCCGACTTAGCTTCGACGAACCCCTGTGAGACCAAGAAGGAGGCGAACCGGCTATACCAGGCTCTCGGTGCCTGCTTTAGACGGTACAGGGATTTGTTCAGCTTACAGACCATGTCTAGGTGAGTTGAATCAACAAATCCTGTCAGTTGACTGCAGTACACCGTCTCGGTCAGTGTACCGTGAAGGAAGGCATTCTTGACGTCCAACTGGTGGACGGGCCAAGAACGCGAGAGAGCCAGCGACAGAACGATACGAACCATCGCCGGCTTCACCACCGGGCTGAAGGTCTCGTCGTAGTCGACTCCAGGGCGCTGAGTGAAACCCCGAAGTACTCACCGAGCCTTGTACCTCTCCAAGGTACCGTCCACCTTCTTCTTATGTGTGAATACCCACTTGCCCGTGACAACATTGCCACGATCGGGGTGGGGAAACAGGTCCCAGGTCCGGTTGGCAAGCAGGGCCCCATACTCTTCCTCCATAGCACGGCGCCAGTGAGGGTCGGCGAGGGCGCTACGGACGGAAGTCGGCATGGGTGAGATCGAAGAAGAGTCGGTCGGTGGAGATGTTGTCGACGAGAAGGCAACTTCAGAGAAGCGCTCAACCGTCCGGAGACTCCCGGACGCACGTCGAGTCACCATCGGGTGGACGTGACCAGGATCCCTGTGGAGAAGAGGGTTGTACACCGAGAGCTCGGGTACAACAACCTTTTCTCGTCGTGGGTAGACGAGAGTAGGTCTCGAGGCCGCGCGTGGCGCGACGACTGGTATAGAGGGCTCCGGTGCCACGCGTGACGCAGCTGGAGCTGGGGCCCCATCCCGTGCTCGTTGCTTGTAGACGGGCGTGGGGTTGGCGAAGCGAGAAGTCGTCGTCGGAGGTGCGCCTAGTGCGACAGGTGACGTCGGGGAAGCCGAGGCCGCGCGTGGCGCAGCTGGTGACGTAGGGGTCACCCGAGGCGCAACAGGCGACATCGGAGACGTCGATGCCGCGCGTGGCGCAGCTGGTGACGTCGAGGCCACCCGAGGTACAGCAGGTGACGATGGAGGCGTCGATGCCGCACGTGGTGCAGCAGGTGACGCCGAGGGCACCTGAGGCGTAGTGCGTGTCGAACCTGCAGAAGAAAGAGGCCAAGGCAGTTGGGGAGCAGCCTCGGGGTCAGTGGGAAAAAGGGAATCCAACTCTGTGGTGGAACCGGAAGAGGTGGTGGAGAAGGGAAAGGAGGACTCGTCGAAGACGACGTGCCGAGAGATCAAAAAGCGGTGAGTAGTGAGATCTAAGCACCGGTACCCCTTATGATCAAGGGAATACCCTAGAAAAACACACCGTGTCGAGCGGGGCGCAAGCTTATGCGGTGCTGTGGCGGAAAGGTTAGGGTAGCAAGCGCACCCGAAGACTCGAAGGTGATCGTAAAGAGGATCGGTGCCATATAAAGCGAAGTAGGGGGTGGAGGCACGAATCGCCTTAGTAGGAAGGCGATTAATCGGAAGTGTGGCAGTATGGAGAGTCTCCACCCAGTATCAGGCTGGAACTGATACCTGGGACATCAGGGAGCGCATGACATCATTGGTGGTGCGAATCATGCGCTCTGTCTTGCCGTTTTGAGGAGAGGTATACGGACAAGACATGCGTAGCTGTACCCCATGTGCGGAGAGAAAGTTACGAAACGTAGAGTTATCGAACTCACGCCGTTATCACACTGGACAGCTCGGATGGTGCGCCCATACTGAGTGGAAATCCAAACGAAGAAGTGAGAAAGAGTAATGAAAGTCTCAGACTTCAATCATAATAGAGAAGTCCACGAAAAGTGAGAAAAATCATCAATGATCACCAAGTAATAATTACAGCCCGATACACTGGTGATGGGTAATGTCCACAAATCACAATGTATAAGATCAAACATGTGCTCAACATGAGTCACGGAAGTGGGAAAAGGAAGCCGAAAATGGCGACCAAGCTGACAAGCATGACATAAGGAGTCATGTGTGCCCCTAGAGCACGAGATAATAGAACTACTGGACAACTTCGACATAGCATCTGCACCAGGGTGGCCAAGCCGGTAATGTCAAATGGTGGATGAAGTTGGTGTAGTCAAAGCAAAAGGCGGTGATGCAGCGGAAGTAGGAAACCGAAGTGTGTATAGGGGCCCCGAGCTATCACATCGAAAAAGAGGTCGTCGGGTAGAAAGATCCTTCACAGACAAACCAAACGGATCAAACTCAATGGAAACAGTCTTGTCAGTGGTAAAACGACGGACAGAAAGCAAGTTTTGAATGATATCCGGAGCGACAAGAATGTTTTTAAGCTGGAAAGAACCCGAAAGACCGGAATCACCTACTGAGATGACGGAGGAAGAACAGACCCATTCCCAACAACGATAGATGAAGGAAAAGAGGGATTGGGAGGGTGGGTAGAAGAGAGTATACCAACATTTAGGGTGGTATGGTATGACGCTCCGGAGTCGACTATCCAGTCAGCACCTGGTGAAGTAAGGTGCATGGTGCTGAAGGAAGAAGTCAGTGACTGTCGATCCCACGTCGAGGGTGACTCCTGAAGAGGTGCCGACGGCTCCGAGTACCCAACAGGATAGTCGGTGCCTCTGTAGGTCGAGGCTGACTGTCTGCCAGAAGGGTAGCCAAGCCCACCGTAGGCCTGAGTCGGCGGCCCACCAACACTGTAGGCTAGTCCACTATAGCCCGGGGTGGCTACGAACGTCGGCTGGGGGCGTGGTGGTCGTGGAGGCTGAGAACCCGGAGACGGCCTAGGCCACATGTAGATCTGGCTAGTCCACGGGTTGTAGGGTGTGGGCCAGGGTGCACCTTCCCGACCGGTACCACCACTACCACCAGTAGCCGGAGTAGTGGGTGTAGGAGTGCCGCCTGCACTGCTACCTCCACCACGGCCGCCGTGCTTGCCTCGGCGGCGACGATTTCCACCTCCAGTACTAGCAGGAGTGCCTGGGGTGGAAGGTGGTCGTGACGGTGGTCCACCAGCAGCTGGTGAGGGTGGACGAGGGGACTGCCCAAAGCCATAAAAGGTTGTGGCAAACCCGGAGCCAGTAGAGTCTCCTGCAATGATCTCCTCAAGCTCAAGGTCAGACCATACCTTCTCGAAGGTAGGGAGTGGCTCCAGTCGGAGTAGCCACGTCCGTAGGTGACAATAGTGCTCATTCAGGCCCTGAAGGACCCGAAGAACAAGAGCGCTATCGGTGACCGGCTCGCCAACGTCACGTAGAGCATATGCCATGCCCTTCATCTCCCGACAGTAGGTGGAGACAGAGCGGTCACCCAAGACGGTGTTCTGGAAACGAGTGCTGATGTGGAGGGCTTGAGTCATGCGGTTCCCTAGAAACCGCTGCTCAAGGACCAGCCAGGCCCGTCGAGCAGTGCCGCCACCGTGCTGCCTAACGATGTCCTGTAGCTCCTCCAACACGGAGCCAAGGATCCAGGATAGGACCAGGCTGTCCATGCTGATCTAGGAGACCTCCACTGAAGAATCGTCCTGGAGGACATGGTCGTCGAGGTAGTAACGCCTTAGCGTGAGGAGCGCCAGGTCACGCCACCGGGCATATGAAGTTGACTCGGAGCTGAGAACAACCGGCACGAGCGTCCGGATGTTCTGAATCTCGACGGCCTGCGCATGAAGAGCAGCCACAAGTGAAGCCGAGTACGTACCAGCGTCCGAGGGAGGCTCGTGGGCAGCACTCATTAGTCGGTGAGCACTCTCCTCGAGCTGGTGAGATAGAGCGGCCACAAAGGCACGCTCCTGCTCTAGGGCGAGAGCGAGTGCCCGCTCGCGCTCGCGAGAGGCAGCTAGTGCTGCGGTGATGTCGAAGGTGTCCGTTGTGTCGGTGTCGTAGGAAGAAGTAGTTGCGTTATCAGCAGCAGCACCTGCG
Source organism: Neostapfia colusana (assembly GCA_030760725.1). Classification (NCBI taxonomy): domain Eukaryota; kingdom Viridiplantae; phylum Streptophyta; class Magnoliopsida; order Poales; family Poaceae; genus Neostapfia; species Neostapfia colusana. The sequence continues at coordinate 73,212,933 of JASWHV010000015.1, forward strand.
ACTAGAAACGGAATTGGCGGGACAGTGGTCGTGGTGCTCCTGTCGATGTCAAGGCCGGTGGCGGTAGTCCCGTGGACCAGAGGTACCTGCCATGAAAACGACCGGTGGCGGGTTTGCCGGTGGTACCTACAAGAGGTCCGCCGGCGGCCGGACCGGTCTTCGGAGTCATAGGAGGGGCGGCAGCACCACCCGGGACCAAAACAATGGCTGGGTTAGGGCTGCTGCCGCCATATCCCTCCACGCACAAGCCATAACATCAGCCACTTGACACCCAAAACCACATCAATTCCTTGCAAGGGAAGCACATAGCAGTTTATAAAAAAACACCTCCTCACCAATCTGTAATTTTTTCTGCATAAATACGTTTGCTGGTCATCTGATCCCCATTAGCCACTGTTACAAACAGCCCCAGTCGTCTAGAAATTCTCAGATTTAAATTCAGAGCCACTGATTCATTAATGAATGTATGAGTGGATCCTAAATCTACCAATGCTCTTATTGTATGATCACCAATCTTTATTGCTAGTTGCATGGTATTAGGAACTCCAATACCTGTGAGAGCATGTAGGGAAATTCTCAAATCATCCACTGCTGCTTCTAAGTCCTCTCCATCATCTAACTCAACAACAACAACAACAACAACAACAAAGCCTTTATCCTACGCACGCTGGGTAGGCTATACATGAAACCTAATAATTATTTTTAAATGAAGTAAAAGAGAGGAAGAGATATCAGAGTAACAAATAAAAAAGAAAAAAGAAAAGAGAAAAAAAAAGATTCTGGCACATGAATTGCTACTTTCCATGCAGTCTTATCCCGAGCTAAGTCTTTGGATACATTCCAGTCTCTCAAGTCTCATTTTACCACCTCCTTCCAAGTCAACCTTGGTCGTCCTCTACCCCTCCAAATAGTTTCTCTACCTCTTAAATTCCACTGTTAACCGGTGCTTCTGGAGGTCTCCGTTGGATATATCCAAACCACCTTAGTCGATGTTGGACTAACTTCTCTTCAATCGGTACCACCCCTATCCTATCATGAATCGCCTCTTTCCTAATTCGATCTTTTCTTATGTGCTCGCACATCCACCGTAGCATACGCATCTCCGCGCCACTCATTTATTGGACATGTTTCCATTTAGTTGGCCAACATTCCGTCCCATATAGCATCGCGGGTCTGATCACCATCCTATAGAACTTCCCTTTTAGCTTTTGTGGAACCTTCTTATCACATAGGATTCCAGAGACTTGTCGCCATTTCATCCACCCTACCTTGATCCCATGGCAAACATCGTCGTCAATATCATCATTGCTTTGTATATTGATCCTAAGTATCGGAAAGAGTCCCTCGTAGGTACTATTTGTCCTTGTAGACTAACATTTCTCTCTTCACAACCAACACCACTAAAGTCACACCTCATATACTTGGTATTGGTCCCACTAAGTCTAAACCTCTTCGACTCTAAGGTTTGTCTCCATAACTCTAATTTCTTATCAACCACATCCCTAGTTTCATCTACCAGCACTACATCATCGACAAAGAGCATGCACCAAGAGATATCCCCTAGTATATCCTTCGACACCTCATCCATCACGAAAGAAAAGATGTATAGGCTCAAAGTTGATCCTTGATGTAGTCCTATCGTGATGGATCGGTCTCACTATCACTTACGCACACACTTGTCCTAACATTATTATACATATCCTTGATAAGCGTAATGTACTTTATTGGCACTTTATGTTTCTCTAGCACTCACCACATGACCGGCCTTGGTATCTTGTCATGCGCCTTCTGCAAGTTAATGAACACCATATGTATGTCCTTCTTCAGCTCCCTATATCTCTCTATATCTCTCCATAAGCTAACGAATCAAGAAAATCGCCTCCATAGTAGACTTCCCAGGCATAAAACAAAATTGTTTTTTAATGACATTGGTCACTCTCCTCAAGCGGTGTTCAACCACTATCTCCCAAAACTTCATAATATGACTCACAAGCTTAATCCCTTGATAATTAGTACAATTTTTAATATCTCCTTTATTCTTGAAGATAGGTACCAATATACTTTTCCTCCACTCTTAAGACATCTTGTTTGACTGAAAAATGTGGTTGAATAGCTTTGTGAGCCATACTATTGCCAGGTTGCATCTGTGATCTGGAGAGTATTTTTCAGAACAATTATAACACTCCCCCATTTGCCCGCTTAACTACTAGATCCTTCGGTGATAATCTCTTGAATCTGGGTTTTGATGAGACGGGACCATTGGACAGAGGATACTTTGCTGACCAGAGTCCCTGTTGGTACATTCTGCCTTGTGCTGCAGCGGGAAGGTCCCTTAGGAAGCCATGTCCTCTCCTCTGTTGCTGTCTGCAGACGTTGTTCATAAAAGCTCTAGCCAAGCTCATGGCCGTCTGCAAATTAGCCAGTGCCTGTAATTCTACATCGGTGCGTAGAGGCTGACCCAGCGCTGCTGTGAATAGATCAATCTGGTGGCCTATAGAAAGATCCTTGCAGCGACACAATAGGGCCAGAAATTGGCGCTGATAATCCTCCACCGTCCCAGTGCGCTGCAGATTCTTGAGTTCAGCTAGGCCATTAGCACGAATTGGGGGTCCAAACCGCAGGTTCACAAAATCAGCAAATTGTGACCATGATAAAATCCCATGATCTCGCTCCAAAGCATAATACCATTGCGCTGCAATGTTATCCAGATGCAGAGAAGCCAACCACACCTTATCCTCTGCTAAAGTTCTCATGCCCCGAAAATAGGATTCACATTTGGTCAGTCACGTCAGTGGGTCTGATTCTCCATCATAGTTTGAAAATTTTACCTTAGGGAGGCTCTGATGATGGCGACGATCATCCCCCTGTCCAGACCTGCCAGAATTGTCATCTTCCCCTCGTCGCTGACCCCTTGTAGCACTGCCCTTAATGTTGCTTTGTGCTTCGGTGCATGCGATCCTCAGATCATGGGAGTCTAACCTTGCATTCATTGTCGCCATCTGAGCCAAAAGTCTGTCCAGCTTCTGAGGATCAGTCATGGCTTCAGGATCTGTTTCAACCTTAGCAAGGTTGGCCGACTGTTGAACAGTCCCTGATACCAAATTGTCATGATTCTTCCTTCTAGGAGTGTGCAGAGATCTCAGCAGCAGATGAGACAGTGAGTTGGACCTCAGAGGATAATGGGGAAGAGAGGAAGGAGGAGAAGACCTATCGCCTAGGCTGGATGAAGCCCCAGCCACGGCGACCCAGGGTAAACCCTAGATAGGGTGAAATTCTTATTCCTCTCGATGCCTAATACAATTCTAGTCGGCTGCCTTTATAGAAAGGCATCCTGTATATTATAACAGATTCTGTTAGACATAATCAAAATCCTAACAAAAATAACCAAACAAATCTTTTGTTCATCCTATCCCTTTTCTTTATCCCAAACAGATCACTTCCTGCGCCTTTGATATTGCTGTCCATAAAAAGAGTCTATGACAGGCGGCTAGGGTTATGTTTCTAGATTAGCCTCCTATATATAAAGAGGGCCATTGTGTACTCCAGAGTAAAGCAGATTAATACTATATCCTTGGAGCCTCCAAGGAGGGCGAGTTAAGGTTAGCTGCTGCCAATTATCCTTCCCCTAATTAAATGTGTATCAGTATGAACTCACTTACTCCCTCAGATTCAAAAGAATTATCGTTTTCCTATGCACATGGATCCCTCCATTTCAAAGTAGTTGTGTGCAGTCAGAATGACAATTATTTGGGAATATATGTAGTATATGACAATAACAGCTATTCAATATAGACCTGACCAATGTCAAATAGGAATAAGAACATGTACATTCATACAATGTATGGCATACAGATTCTAAAACATCTTTACCTTTTCATATTTTGCCTTTGCAAGTTCGAACTTTCCTTCTTTAAACAGTCTGTTACCCTGGGAAAGGCCTCCAGTTAAGAACCCCAGTTATTTGTCAATTCAAAATAAGAACCAGAGAAATGCAAAGCAAGCACGAGTATTTGACAACAAATAAATGATTATTATGTATCTCTAACAAGTACTGCTTGAACTATGCTAATGTAAGCTTCAAACCTTTCATATGCTGACTGACACTAATGATGTCTTAAACAATCGACCATATTAAGAAACATTGTATTTCCCTAACTCTTATCAAACATCTAAAAAAGCAGTGAGCTGTTGTCACGAAAAATGAAAAACGAATTAATTCTATATTTCAGGCACATTAATAAGTTTCTTAAAATGTACACGTCTTCTATATAAGAGCAATCATGAGTTGACTTATGATATACACATGGGGATACAAATCAGCATAAGTTAAGCATAAATCTAATCTTAACCAGCATACCGTGTTCTTAATTTTGTCTGCCTCATCCATGATTTCGTTGAATGTCATGCCAGTCCAGTCCTAGATTGTATTTTGGATCAATTGTCAGAACAAATAAAGACTCAATTGTAAATAAAATGTGACAAGCATAATAAAAACTTAAAAGGAAATAGTACAATATGAACACTAGAAATAAAACCAGCAACTGTCTACTCAAAAAGGAAAATGACTAAATCCAGCAAACAGTACTATAATTATGAAACGGGTCCATCTAAGAAGAATAACTATATATAATTTGTAAAATCTGATGACACTTTCAATACTTTCTTCTACTATTCAGCATAATAAAAATACATCTACAAGAAAAAAGGTAGTAACTAATCAAAATCAGGTATATCAGAATCAGGAATTTGTCTATCAAAGACAAAAAAAGCTGATCAACAGGGAATATTAATTATCACCATTGAGACCAGTGAAAGCAATAAGCAACAGAGAAGTAAAATGATTCTTACCTTGGGCAGTTCAAATCCAAGTAGTTCAATCTCCCACTGAACATAAGCTCCTTCAGGGACGTTTCCTGGCCTGTTGGAACCATATAATCCGTAAGATTCATATGAAGAGCAGATTCTAATATGATGGTTAACGGAAGTATAAGAAATGTGGATACTAATATGATGGTTAATTCAAATAACAACCTTGGAAACTTATCATATGCAAAATCTGGAGGGCAGGTGACAATAGATTTTTCACCAGGAAGCATCAGTCGAACACACATTTCAAATCCCTCTGGAACCTACAAAATGCAGAACTCTATTAAGTTGATATATGAAAACTAATTTAACCTTCAAGGCATTAAAAATATTCCTTAATTTGAAAGGTAAGAGTATATTCAATCATCTTTTCTTATTTTGCTTACGTTGCAGTTCTAATCTTCTTAACTCCGCCTATGCCTTTTTTTAGGTATAGCCGGTCCCAAGCCCGGATAAAGGAGGAGGGTTGTGATAGGCTTGACGAGCCAACATCAAAACCAGCCATTCCTATGGATGCGAAATCCAGTTTGGGTGTTATATCTAGCCTACCTCAACGTGTTTGGGACAAAGGCTTTGTCGTTGTTGTTGTTGTTGCAGTTCTAATCTTCTTAAGAAACGAAATGAAGCTTAGCAAAATCAGGAACATAAGTCAGCGCCCTTTTGGTATCCAAATTCCAAGTCCAATGGCAACGTTTCATGCAGTTAATCACTTAATCTTTCTATAGTATTAGTGACTCAAAGATTGAGGCGGTAATACTTACCATGCCTTCTCCAGAACAGAACTCCAACGGTTCACCATCATTATCAACTCGTGTATCATAAAATACTGACTTTGGTTCATCAAGGAGTGTGCCCTTATAATGCACTCTTAACAAGCTATCATGAAGAGGGCAGTCCATAGGAAATTCACCTGATGTTTGTAAGGAACACAACGAAGCATAATAAGCATAAGGAAAATAGTGAGCACCAACACAATCAAGAGTACAATGATTCACATGCCATGGGCAAGGTTTATTTAGCGAACAACTTGCATTTTACATAATATCATACAATAAATAGCAAACAAGTTCATCTAATACCGGTGTTCTTAATGCTACCCTCCAGTTACATCTTTTTAGTGTTATTACTCGGATTAACAAGCACCACAATCATTTTCATCTCACTGAATAATGATGCAGATGACTCAATTCTAGTTGCTCATTATGGAGAATTCGGTGGCTGCCCAGGGTTTCTGGCACCACAATTACTGAAATTACAATTAATCAAACATGATGCAATGATTCAATATATTCCATACAAAAATAAAAAAATTATGTGTTGCCTATCAAAGTTGGATTAATTTTTGCAGGTTTCCATAATTTTATGTATACTATAAATATGATTTATCAGAAACAAAACCCGAATACATATTGTTAGACTATTGTGTATTTAGGGGCACTTTAGTCCTTATGGGTGTGGTTTCTTGCCCCTCTTGTAATGTACCCTATATGTATCTTTTGTGAGGTTAATGGAGATAACTTTTCCCCTTCAATTTGGTATCAGACACTCTCCTCTTTCTCACCCGAAATGCAGCCGAGCGGGCCGCCGCCGCCGCTCGCCGGCATGCCACCACCCGCCGGCGCGCCGCGGGCCCCCCCCCTCCTTCCTTCCCTTTCTCCGCCAACGCTACTGCGCTGCCCGCCGCCGTTTCGCCCACGCCGCCATCTCCCGAGCGCGGGCCGCCGCCGCCACCTCCACTGGCCCCCGCCGCTCTTCCTTCCCTCTCTCCGCCTCCGCTGCCGCCGCCCCGCCCTCGGGACTGTTCGCCGCCGGCTCGGCAGCCCCGTCCTGGGCCGCCGCCGCCTTCCCAGCACCGCCGGGGGTCGCCCGCCGCTGGCTGGGTCCGCCGCCCTGGGTCGCGGTCACCTCGCCAGTTCCGCGCGTGGCCGCCCCGCCCTCGGGATCGGCCGCCGCCGGCTCGGCAGCGCCGCCCTGGGCTGCCGCTGCCTCACCAGCGCCGCCACCGCCGCCTGGTGGTCAGATCCGGCCACCGCGGGACGCCGCCTCCATCACGCTGCCGCCGTCCGCCCGGGCCCCGCCGCTGCCGGACGCGTGGGCCGGGCCGCCACCCTAAAGAAAATGGATTTGCTAGCGAGAAAGTAGGAACTTTTGGCTACCTAATCCGCACAATAAAGAAAAGGTTCAGCCGGGTTTTCTCCACTTATACTATTTAAAATAGAATGGCTGCTTTTCAGGTAATCTTCTTTTACATTCGTTCAGCTTGTTTCTTTTCTAGTTGTGTATAAGGTAGCGTCTTCTCCAATAAAATTAAATGGCAACGCCAAGGTGCTCACAGCGCAGTTGTAAGTTCACCATTTGGGAGGGCGGCCACCCAGGTTCGAACCCGTGGTGCCACACAATATTTGTGGAATTGTGCCCACGAACCTGTTAGGCTTCGGTGGGTCTCTTCTTAATAAAATGTTAGTGAGACGTCTTTCCCACCAGTCTAGTCCCCCCCCCCCCAGAAAAGGAATAAGAAAACCTTGCACCCTACAAGAGGTGTAGCAAAAGACTAAAATAAAGGTAAATTCGAGAAGTTCAAGCCAACCCCTAAACCCACCCCCAGAATGTAGATAGTAGAACATTGTGTGAAACGGGGGCGTAGGGTTACCTACCTTTTCCATCAACTACACGCCGTTTTATGAGGCGACCATCACCAAGCATATCTCTCACCTATTAGTACATCACATAAAATTAATGTAATTTAAAATGGAAAGGACAATGCAAACTCTGTACATACCTAAAAAAGACTGATTTCAAGCAGATGGTTTAAGTAGGTTGGAATATCTAGGATCTCCCAACTTCTTGCATCTACATACTTGGATATGAAAACAGGAGTACATTTTAACATTCAGGTCTGAAGCTGGAATGCCTAAGCCCTCCATCCCTGATTGATCAGTGACCACAGCATGTGAGTTTTGAAACTCAAACTCAGGAAAGTATATTTGGAGCTTTTGAGGTCACACCCTTGTTCCAGTATTTGACATCCAGATCTCTGCTGCTTGTTTTAACTCAATTCAAAGCCAAAATACACCACTATTCTGTTCTTAACAATCTCAAGCAACATGAGTCTCATATTTCCTTTGATAATGCATTTCACTCCAGGGATTTACCCGACTAGTGAAAAAAAGGACAGGTAGTCTCACAGATAACACCAGTCATAAAGGTCTAGAAACTAGATTACAGACCAGTTTCAGTGGTTGTTAGGTGGTTACCTTGCCTATGAACACTTAATGCAGGTTGGTGTAGGGATGCAAGAAGGCTGCTCCATGATAAATTCCACATAATTTTTTGTTCATCTCTCACTTAATTGGTTCCCAAGTTATACACATGGTTTATAAACCAAAAGTGCTAGGATGGATGGTCCATGAGTTAGCACAAACGGCCCCGAATGCCTAGGTTGGTGACCTCGATAGAAGTGTTGACATGATGGTTACTGACAAGTGACCTTGATAGGAAAACTGTATGCTACCACGAAAGTTTTTAGGTGAATGTGTGACCTAGCAACCTTGACATTGAACGCTGTTGAAAGAATAATTGACCAAGGTGCCCTGTAACACCTAACATGACATAAAATCATTTTCAATTTTCTGTAGATGCAGGATAACCATCTAGAAGTGTGGACCTGGCGCAGTTGTAGTGTGTCTCCACTTGTGTTTTGAGGTTTTGGGTTCGAACCAGTCTCTCTGCAAAAACAGGGGTACCTGGCTAATGCTGTCTAGATAACCCTTCCCCAGACCCCCACAATGTGTGGGAGCCTTCGACTCGGGATATGCAGGCTAACCATAAAAAAAGGGCGTACCCAGTGCCGAAGGCTCCCACACATTGTGGGGTCTGCGGAAAGGTTATTTCTAGACAGCCTTACCCCTGTTTTTGCAGAGAGATTGGTTCAAACCCAAGACCTCAGAAGTCAGAACACAAGTGGGGACACACTACCACTGCGCCAGGTCCGCCCTTCACAGGCTAACCATATAGTGTAAAATAAATAAAGTATGTTTTCCCGATTTTATCATCATTATGCATAGTCTGTTGATCTGTGGGAAAACACAGCCTAAGATACTATGTGATGTCATTATAACACAGTAGAGCCCAATTAACAAAATAGAAAGATGCATTAACACAGAGATATCAAATGAACAGAAACAAAAGCAACTAGCAGTTATGATCATACCTGAATAAACTGAACCAGTTCAACATGAAAGTAAACTTCTTCAAGGTCTTCAAGATATGGCATTAGTGACGACTTGGTCAAATAGGTGTCACTAACAAAAATAACTGCCTTTTCTTTGCGTGCCATAGTTCCAATTCCCATCTCAAGCCCTTTTGGTACCTAAACTAGACAGTAACAAGCATATTGCATAACAAACTGAAGTTAGGAGAAGCTGGAACTTAAAAAATGAATTACATATGCTTTTACTGCCTTCTAAATCAGTCACTGGCTACCGCCGAGCCTTTAGCATTATGTTAAACTCAGGTCAGGTAGCAATTACGGACAATTCCACTGGATTTGTTTACACTAACTCTGAATTTTAGTTGTTGATGTTGGGAGAGCTGAATTTAGCTCTCCAGGGGGTCAACAAAAAAGGCTAGAGTGAGTGGATGTCACATGGTTCATGCATATAAATTATAAAACCCCACAAGCTAAACATAAACAGCTATTTGCAAGTATTTATAGGCCCAATGTTCTACAAGCAAGTCAGTAACCTTTCATATTCAACAAAGCATCAAAGATGAGAGAATAGAATGTTAAAACTTATGCAACGAGCATTTTTGTGTTCTCAAAGTTGTCATAAATTTAACAAAAGAAGAGTTTCGAAAAGCAGATTATGTATCTTAATCCTATTGCATGCATGGAGCATGAAAAATACCATCGATGTCACATACCTATTTAAAAAAACACATGATATTAACATATCTTATGTTCCTATTACATGCAACAAGAACGTTACTAACCTCGGATTTACCGATAGTAAAATAATATGACTCTTCTCTACTGACAGTGATTTCTTTTTCATCTGCTGTCTTGGCAGTTATCCTGGAAATGACAGATAAATAACTTACTCAAATCAAAAGTCAGGCAGAGAATATATATATACTCCTCCAATCTTTTGTGAACAAAAAGGAATGGACGGGTACATTATATACAAATGCAATGGAAACACAGCCTGAATGTCAAGTGGTGTGTGTTCATTTGCATAGTCCTTGAATCATATAATTGTTCGAGCCAAGAATGAAAACACATTACTACAATAGGCAAAGCATAGACCAGCATTCCACAAATTTATAATGTAAATCTTTACCGTGCTGTAACTTCATATGGTTCTCTAGGTGTCTCCCATCCCTGACCTTCATTAATTATCTGTCACATTCAAAAAAAGGACAAATTGTCACGGAGCTGAAGCGTTCAGTGTCATCTACCAGGAAGTAACATAACAGTGACAACATTTTACAACAGCAACAACAAAGCCTTTGTCTCAAGCACGTTGAGGTAGGCTAGATATGAAGAAACTCAAACTGAGTTTCATATCCATAGGAATGGCTGGTTTCGATGCTAGCTCGCCAAGCCTATCACAACCCTCCTCCTTTACAGTGACAACACTTTAAGAAAGCAAAAACTAATGCACGAAACCAACTGATCTCTAAAGTACAAGAACATCTATATGGAGAAACCAGCCTTAAAAGCTTTATAAATCCATAAAAACTACAACAACAACAACCAAGCCTTTATCCCAAGCATGTTGGGGTCGGCTAGACATGAAACCCAATATATATATATATATATATATCAATGAAGTAAAAGAGAGGAAGAGATATAAGAACAACAAGGGAAAATAAAAACAAGACTAAGATTCTGGCACATGAATTGCTACTTTCCATGCGGTCCTATCATAAGCTAAGTCTCTGGATACATTCAATCCCTTAAATCTCGTTTTACCGCCTCCTCCCAAGTCAACCTTGGTCGTCCTCTACCCGTCCTAATATTTTCTCTACCTCTTAAAATCCCACTGTTAATCGATGCTTCTGGAGGTCTCCGCTGGATATGTCCAAACCACCTTAGTCGATGTTGGACTAACTTCTCTTCAATCGGCGCCACCCCTACCCTATCACGAATCGCCTCATTCCTTATTCGGTCTCTTCTTGTGTGTCCACACATCCACCGTAGCATGCGCATCTCTGCGACACTCATTTGTTGGACATGTTGCCGTTTAGTTGGCCTTCCGCCTCATAAAGCATCGCGGGTCTGATCACCGTTCTATAGAATTTCCCTTTTAGCTTTTGTGGGACTTTCCTATCACATATGATTCCAGAGGCTTGTCGTCATTTCATCCACCCTACCTTGATCCTGTGGCAAACATCCTCATCAATATTGCCATTACTTTGTAGCATTGATCCTAAGTATCGGAAAGAGTCCCTTCTAGGTATTATTTGTCCTTGTAGACTAACATTTCTCTCTTTACGACCAACGTCACACCTCATATGCTCGATCTTGGTCCTACTAAGTCTAAACCCCTTGGACTCTAAGGTTTGTCTCCATAACTCTAATTTCTTATCAACACCATCCCTAGTTTCATCTACAAGCACTACATCATCGGCAAAGAGCATGCACCAAGAGATATCCCCTTGTATATCCTTCGACACCTCATCCATCACCAAGGAAAAGATGTATGGGCTCAAAGTTGATCCTTGATGTAGTCCTACCGTGATAGAAAATACATCAGTCTCACTATCACTTGCGCGCACACTTGTCCTAACATTATTGTATATATCCTTGATAAGGGTAATGTACTTTGTTAGCACTTTACGTTTCTCTAGTGCCCACCACATGACTGACCTTGGTATCTTGTTGTACGCCTTCTCCAAGTCAATGAACACCATATGCAAGTCCTTCTTTTGCTCCCTATATCTCTCCATAAGCTGACGAAGCAAGAAAATCGCCTCCATTGTAGACCTCACAGACATAAAACCAAACTGGTTTTTAGTGAATTGGTCACTTTCCTCAGGCGGTGTTCCATCACTCTTTCCCAAAGCTTCATAGTATGACTCATAAGCTTAATCCCTCAATAATTAGTACAACTTTGAATATCTCTTTTATTTTTAAAGATAGGTACTAATATACTTTTTCTCCATTCTTCAGCCATCTTGTTTAACTGAAAAATGTGGTTGAATAGTTTTGTGAGCCATACTATTGCCACGTCCCCAAGGCATCTCCACACCTCAATAGTGACATCATCAGGGCCGAGGGCCTTTCATCCTTTTTAAGCAGTGTTATCCTAAACGGGTCTAAACGGTTGTTTAAACGGGATTAAACGGTGACCTGCACTGTGTAGTTTAGGGGCTAAACGGGCCTGTAAACGGTTGACCCATTTAAACGGGTCAACAGGCGTCTAAACGGGGAAAACGGGCTAAACGGAACGGACTTTATTCGGGTTTAAACCCGTTTCCAGCCGTTTACCCGAAGTGAACGCAGCAGTTCCATTAAACCCTTCCCCGACCCGGTTGCCCGACCCGGAGGCGCTCAAAAAGAAGTCGCGCCGCATGGCCCGCATTAGGGTTCAGGTGCGCCCTCTTCCCCCCCCCCCCCCCGGCGGCGGTGCTTGGCGGTTGCGCCCGGTGCTCGCCCGCCACAGCTCGCCTGCCGCGCGCCGGCTCCCCCGCCTCGCTGCCCGAATAGGCCCCGCGCAGCCCCCAGAGCGCCCCGTTGGCGCCGGCCGCCTGCATCGTTCCCCCCCCCCCCCCCCGCCGGCAGCGGCGCTTGGCGGTTGCGCCCAGTGCTCGCCCGCCACAGCGCGCGCGTCGGCTCCCCCGCCTCTCTGCCCGAACAGGCCCCGCGCAGCCCTCAGAGCGCCCCGTTGGCGCTCTGCCGCCTGCACCAGCCGCGCGCGGCGGCGCCCCCAGTCTAGCACAGTACCTCAGTTTAGCACAATACTGGTTCTTGGTTGATTGATTAATTCATTAATTGATTTGGACTTGTTCTAAATATAATTTTCTCTTATATTATACATCTATATTTGTATTGTGTAGAATGTCATCCGCTACATCAAATCCATCCTCTGCCACTTTGACCAAGCAACCTCCCCTTAAGAGAAATTCTAATGATGTAGGTTGGGATTATGGGGTTTTAATTGAAAATGAGGCTAAGGGCATCAAATAAGTCAAAAGTGTTAGACTGCATGTATAGGGGGTAGGGGCATTTCAGTCTTTTGGTATTAGGGTTGCTTAACCCTTAAGTTGTATCCCCCTATGGCCTATATATGTAACCCATTGACATGCTGTTAATTGTGATTACTTTTCCCTAATCTAATTTGGTATCAGATTTTTTTTCTTCTCTCTCCTCACCCGGCTGCCGCGCGAGCGCCCCCACCTCCCTCGCGCCGCCGCGCCCCCCCCCTCGTGCCGCCGCGCGCCTCCCTCCCGGCGGTTGCGCGCCGCCCGCCGCCGCGCTGCCCTCGTCGCCCGGCCGCACCGCCGCCGTGCCCGCCTGGCCGCCGCGCCCTCCCGGCCACCGCGCCCGGCCGACCGCCGCGCGCGCGCCGCCCTCCCGGCCGCCGCCCCGCCCGACCGTCGCGCTGCGCGCGCCCTCCAGGCGGCGCCCTCCCGGCTGCCGCGAGTTCCCGGCTGCTGCGCCCCCCCTTCCCCCGGCCGCTGCGCGCGCGCCCTCCTAGCTGTCGCGCGCGTGCCCTCCCGGCTGCGCCCTCCGCGAGATTTTGGACCGCGGCGCGGGGACCTTCTCCTTCCGCGGCGTCCTCCCCGCCCTCTCCTCCCGGGGGGGTCCTCGCCGCGGCCCTCGACCTCCCTGGTCAGGGCCTCTCCCCGACGCCACCCGCCCCGCGGCTTGCCAGCGCCCCAGCAGCCCCACCTGCGCCGGCTGCCTCGACCTCCGCGATGTCCTCCGCCGACGACCTCTTCTGCAGCGGCCAGATCTGGCCCGTCCGCCTCGAGCGGCGGCCTCGATGCGGCTGACCAGGGCCGCCCGCGTCTCGGCGGCCAGTGCAGCGAGGACGGCCCACTTCCGGAGGACTGATGTTGGTGTTCGTCCCGCCGCCAACTCCGCAACGCCACCCTGGGCCACCGCTGCCCCACCAACTATGCCGCCGTCCGTCTGGGCCACGCCGCTGCCGGACACTTGGGCTGGGCTGCCTCCCTCGGCCGTTGTCTCCTCGCCTCGGCCGTCACCATCGGCCTACATCCGGTCATCACCGACTCTGACCTGGCAGCCGACGCCACCTTACGCGTTGCCTTCCTTCCCGGCGCCGCCACCGCCGGGGCATGTCGGGACCCGTTCTACACGTCGGTCTACCTACGAGGTCTCACGCCGTCTGGCCCCCGACTGGGTGGTGGACTCCGGTGCCTCGTACCACACCACCCCTGACGTCGGTATCCTCTCTTCTACCCGCCCTTCCCGTCCCTCTGATCCTTCATCTATCGTTGTTGGGAATGGGACGACTCTTCCAGTCACCTCAGTAGGTGATTAGGGTTCGCCGGATTCATTTCAGCTACGTGATGTTCTTGTTGCTCCTAACATCATTCAACACCTTCTTTCCGTTCGTCGTTTTACTACTGACAACCATGTTTCCCTTGAGTTTGATCCTTATGGTGTAACTGTGAAGGATCTCACTACTCGACGCGTTCTCTTTCGTTGTGATAGCACGGGTCCCCTGTATACGATGCGTCTTCCTGCTTCCGCTCCGCCTCTTGCCTTGACTACGACAGCTTCTTCGACTATTTGGCATCGTCGGCTTGGCCACCCTGGTGTTGATGCTATGTCGAAGTTGTCTGGTAGTTCAGCGATTCCGTGTACTCGGGGTACTCATGAGTCTCTTTGCCATGCTTGTCAGTTGGGTCGCCACGTTCGACTTCCCTTTCCGCATTCTGTCACTCGTGTCGAGCGCATCTTTGATTTGATTCATTGTGATCTTTGGACTTCATCTGTTCTCAGTGTTTCTGGATATAAGTATTACTTGGTGGTCGTTGATGATTTTTCGCACTATTCGTGGACTTTTCCCTTGCGACAGAAGTCTGATACGTTCGACACTCTCTCACTTCTTCGCTTGGGTGTCCACCCAGTTTGAGCGCACGATCCGTGCGGTCCAGTGCGATAACGGACGCGAGTTTGACAACTCTGCGTTCCGTGACTTTCTGCTTTCTCGTGGCGTTCAGTTGCGCATGTCTTGCCCGTACACTCTCCCCCAGAACGGCAAGGTTGAGCGCATGATTCGGACCACCAACGATGTTATGCGCTCTCTGATGTTTCAGGCTTCTATCCCTGCTCGTTACTGAGCGGAGGCGCTTCACACCGCCACCTACCTCATTAATCGCCTTCCTACTAAGGCGATTAGTGCTCCCACCCCTCACTTCGCTTTGTTCGGCACCCCTCCTCTCTACGACCACCTTCGAGTGTTCGGGTGCACTTGCTACCCTAACCTCTCCGCCACAGCTTCCCATAAGCTTGCGCCTCGCTCGACTCGATGTGTTTTCCTTGGGTACTCCCCAGACCACAAGGGGTATCGGTGCCTTGACCCTACCACCCATCGTATCTTGATCTCCCGACACGTCGTCTTCGACGAGTCTTCCTTTCCTTTTTCCACCCCGTCTTCTGAATCTGTCGCTGAGTTGGATTCCCTCTTCTCCACTGACCCCGAGGCCGCTCCTGTACCGCGACCTTGTCCTTTACCTCTTGCAGGTTACCCACCTGCTGCGTCACGCGCGGCCTCGGCGTCCTGACGCCACCTGCTGCGCCACGCGCGGCCCCGGCGTCCCTGACGCCATCTGTTGCGCCACGCGCGGCACCGGCGTCTCTGACGCCGCCAGCTGCGCCACACGCGGCCCCAGTGTCCCCGGCATCGCCCGCTGCGCCACGCGCGGCCCCCGACGACACCTGCTGCGCCCAGGGTTGTGAATCCACGCCTGGACGCCTAGGCAACCGCCGGCCGCCGGGACGCCTAGGCGCCTAGGCGGTTGCCTAGGCGAGCGCCAGGCGAGGAGGGAGGCGGGTGTGGCGGCGGCGGCTGGCAGCAGAGGAGGCGGGCGGCGGCAGGGCGGGCGGAGGAGGCAGGGCGGGCGGGTGGGCCTCACGACCCAACTATTGTGGACAGTCGGATCTCATCCGACGGTCCTCATTTTCACTGGGGTATATAAATATACCCTACCCTAATTTTCTCCTCACCCTCTCTCTCCCTCTTTTCTCCACTCCGGTGGCGGCGGCAGTGAGGCGGCGGGGTGGACAGCGGCTGCGGCGGGGTGGACAGCGGCGGCGGCACCTACGGCGGTGCCAGGCGATGGTGGCAGCAGGCGGAGGGGGCACCATGCGAGGTGGCTGCGGGCGGAGGGGTCGCCGGCGGCGGGCGGAGGCGGCGGCGCCGCCCGACCAGGCGAGGTGAGCCGCCCTGGCGTCCGCGCGCCAGCGACTGGACGCCTAGGCGCCGCCTAGGCGACGCCTCAAAAACGTTGGCTGCGCCACGCGCTCGGTACCAGTGTCCCCGCCGTCGTCTGCTGCGCCACGCGCGGCCCCGACGACACCTGCTGTGCCACGCGTGGCCCCGACGACACCTGTTGTGCCACGCGCGGCCCCGACGACACCTGCTGCGCCACGCGCGGCCCGGACGACACCTGCTGCGCCGAGCGTAGCTCCGGCGTCCCTGCCGACGCCTGCTGCGCCGAGCGCGGCCTCGGCGTCCCCGACACCAGCAGTTGCGCCGTGCGCGGCCTCGACGTCCCCGACTTCGACTACTGCACCACGCGCGGCTCCTGCAGCGCGGTACGCCCCCGCTCTTGTCTATCAGCGACGAGCGCGGGATGGTGGATCATCCTCTTCGCGCCCTGAGGATCCGGTATATCACCCTCCGTTGCTTCACCGTGACCCTCGTCACGTTCACCCGATGGTGACTCGACGGGCCGCCGGCGTCCTTCGTCCTATGGAGCGCTTCTCCGGGGTCGTCCTCTCGTCCTCGACCCCCCCGGAGCCTGCCTCGTCACCCATCTCGCCTATCCCCTCTTCTGTCCGTAGCGCCCTCGCCGATCCTCATTGGCGTCGGGCTATGGAAGAAGAGTATGCGGCCCTACTTGCCAACCGGACCTAGGACCTCGTTCCCCGTCCTGGTCGTGCAATGTTGTCACGGGCAAGTGGGTGTTCACGCATAAGAGGAGGGCGGATGGGTCTCTAGAGAGGTACAAGGCACGGTGGCTGCTTCGCGGTTTCACGCAGCGTCCCGGCGTCGACTACGACGAGACCTTCAGCCCGGTGGTGAAGCCGGCGACAGTTCGTACTGTTCTGTCGCTGGCTCTGTCGCGTTCTTGGCCTGTCCACCAGCTGGACGTCAAGAACGCCTTTCTCCACGGGACGTTGACGGAGACGGTGTACTGTAATCAGCCGATAGGGTTTGTTGATTCAGCCCGTCCAAACATGGTCTGCCGGCTGAACAAGTCTCTGTACGGGCTGAAGCAGGCGCCTCGGGCCTGGTACAGCCGATTCGCCTCTTCCTGGCCTCGCTCGGCTTCGTCGAGGCCAAGTCGGACACTTCACTCTTCATCTACAGGCGTGAGAGTGACACTGTCTACCTCCTCCTGTACGTGGACGATATTGTCCTCACGGCGTCCAGCCCGACTCTTCTTCAGCGCACGATCTCCGCCCTGCAGCGCGAGTTTGCGATGAAGGATCTCGGCCAGCTCCACCACTTCCTGGGCGTTGCGATCGAGCACCGCCCGGGTGCTCTGTTTCTCCACCAGCGCCAGTACTGCCTGGATATCCTCGAGCGAGCGTGCATGGCTGATTGCAAGCCATGCTCCACTCCCGTGGACACCCAGGCAAAGGTGTCTTCGGCCGACGGCGCTCCGGTAGCCGACCCCACTACTTACAGGAGTCTTGCTGGTGCACTGCAGTATCTCACCTTCACCAGGCCGGACATCTCCTACGCGGTTCAGCAGGTGTGTCTCCACATGCATGATCCGCGGGAGCCCCATCTCACGACGGTGAAGTGGATCCTTCGGTACCTGCGTGGCACTCACGACTACG
Source organism: Neostapfia colusana (assembly GCA_030760725.1). Classification (NCBI taxonomy): domain Eukaryota; kingdom Viridiplantae; phylum Streptophyta; class Magnoliopsida; order Poales; family Poaceae; genus Neostapfia; species Neostapfia colusana. Next base: position 73,230,847 of record JASWHV010000015.1, read on the forward strand.
GTCTTCTTCTGCGGCGCGACTCTGCCTCCGAGCTGGTCGTCTACACCGACGCTGACTGGGCGGGCTGCCCGGACACCCGTCGGTCCACCTCCGGCTACGCCGTCTTCCTGGGCGGCAACCTCGTCTCCTGGTCCTCGAAGCGGAAGCACGTGGTGTCCCGCTCGAGTGCCGAGGCGGAATACCGCGTCGTGGCCAACGGCGTGGCCGTGTCTTCCTGGCTTCAGCAGCTGCTTCAGGAGCTCCACTCTCCCCTCGCCCGGAGTACGTTGGTCTACTGCGACAACGTCAGCGCCGTCTACCTCTCCACCAACCCGGTGCAGCATCAGCGCACGAAGCACGTAGAGATCAATCTTCACTTTGTTCGTGAGCGGGTGGCTCTCGGGGAGGTGCGAGTCCTGCACGTACCGACGTCGTCGCAGTTCGCCGACATCTTCACCAAGGGACTTCCTTCGACGGTGTTCACCGAGTTTCGGTCCAGTCTCAACATCTGTCGTGGCTAGATGTTGGGACTGCGGGGGGGTGTTAGACTGCATGTATAGGGGGTAGGGGCATTTCAGTCTTTTGGTATTAGGGTTGCTTAACCCTTAACCCATTGACAGACTGTTAATTGTGATTACTTTTCCCTAATCTAATTAAAAGTAGTTTTCAAAAGGTCAGCAAAAAGTATTTTACTTACTGCTATAGTACAAAACCGTTTAATCCGTTTAAACACCGTCTACACAGCCTAAACGGTAAACAGACCTTCACCGACTGTTTACCGTTTACCGTTTAGGATAACATTGTTTTTAAGGTCTCTTTAACCTCAAACTCTTGTATCCTCCGCACGAACAACCTGTTGGAGTCATCAAAGGAGTCATCCAACTCAACCATAGTGCTCCCATTCCCATCATTGAATAGCCCATTAAAGTAATCCCGCCATCTATTCTTAATCTCTTCATCCTTCACTAGAATGTGATCAGTCTCATCTTTGATGCATTTAACTTGATTGAAATCCCTCATCTTTCTCTCGCGGATTTTTGCTATCTTGTATATGTCCTTTTGACCTTCTTTTATCTCTAGTCTCTCATATAACTCATCATAGGCATGTCCTCTTGCCTTACTCACAGCCCGCGTTGCATTTTTCTTGGCCTCTTTGTACTTAAGCATGTTGCTTGCGCTTCTATCATTATGCCAACTCTTGTAACACTCCTTCTTCTCCTTAATGGCCTTTTGTACATCTTCATTCCACCACCAAGTGTCTTTATCTACAAGTTTTTTTTCCTTTTGTCACACCGAACACCTCACTAGCTAACTTCCTAATGCAAGTTGCCATCTTCACCCACATACTATCTACATCTCCATTTTTTGCCCAGGATCCTTCTGTGATCACCCTATTTTTAAAAGATTCTTGTGATTCTCCTTTCAACTTCCACCACTTTATTCTTGTGATTTTGACACCTTTGTCCTGTAAAGAACATGTATGGAAGCGAAAGTCAACTACCACAAGCTTATGTTGTGTCACAACACACTCCCCGGGGATCACTTTACAATCTAGACACTCTCCTTTATCCCTTCTCCTAGTGAGGACAAAGTCAATCTGGCTAGACTGTTGGACAGTACTAAAGGTCACTAGGTGAGATTGCCTCTTTTTAAAGAGGGTGTTAGCTAACAACAGATCATAGGCTACGAAAAAGTTTAGGATGTCCTTACCCTCTTGATTTCTATAGCCGCATCCAAAGCCTCCATGTACTCTCTCAAATTCTAGGTTAGTTGCACCCACATGACCATTGAGATCTCCTCCTATGAGGAGTTTCTCGGTTATAGGTACACTACTAACCATATCCTCCAAGTCCTCCCAAAATTGCCTCTTAGCACTCATGTTGAGCCCAACTTGTGGGGCATAAGCACTAATGACGTTCAAGACAATGTCCCCAATTACTATCTTGATTAATATGATCCTATCCCCTCGTCTTCGAACATCCACTACTCCACCCTTAAGACTCTTATCTATTAAAACACCTACGCCATTCCTAGTCCCAGCCGATCCAGAATATCAAAGCTTGAAACCGGTATTCTCGACTTCTCTTGCATTTTGACCCGCTCATCTAGTCTCTTGTACACAAAGGATATTTACTCGTCTCCTAATGGCAACATCGGGGATCCTACATTCCAACTACCCACTCGAAATCTATGTTCCTCGGCTAGCTTCCTTACGCTTTGCACCCGTCGAGTAAGATGCAAAGACCCTTG